>VYXC01007341.1:175116-319376 GCA_013397175.1 Platysteira castanea | reverse complement strand
GATGAGAGAGGCAGAAAGTGTGTAGTATTAATACTTTTTATGTTTGAGCTGAAAATACTTTCCTAATCGAGATCTGGATTTAGACTATCCGATTGTATTTATTTTCTGCAGCAGATGTTGCTTAAATGTTAAATCAATAGGGTAAAATACGTACCCGGATAATGATGTTATTTGTCCTCCCCTAACAATTCAGAGAACTGTGCTAAGTGTTCCTACTACCTGCTACAAAAGAGGAACAGTCCCCTCAGGACCTTAATTACTGTATGCAGTCAGGACAGTAGTTTTGTTTGAATGGGAACCCCTGGGTCATCTAATTTTGCTTTTGTCAGACTAGCTTTTAATTCATCTTCTGCTAAGCAAGCCCCTGTCTCTTCAGAAGAGATTTCCTTCATTATGTGGTACATCTTGGGGGCACAGCTGCTGCTCTGCTCACCCAGACTGGCTCTGTACAAAATCCCTGCACGCATCTATTTTTGGCCTGCTATCTTGTCTTCTGGATAGATTGTCCAAAGTGAACTCTGGACATAAATACAAATTGAGATTACAATCAGCTGCAGGTATAGTACCTGTAGGGCTGTCTGTGATGCAATTGCTGGCTTAGTCTGAAAACTGCTGATGACACTATGTTAGAAAAATCACTTCTTTCTTACTGGAAACCTTAAATTCAGTGACTTGGATCCTGCTGCAGAGTCTGCTTGAAGATTGTGCAAAGCATGTTCAATAATAAGAGTGCAGCTTGACATGGAATGTGTGGAACCCAAAGGATTCACACAGAGCTACAAGTTTAGTTATATTGCATGGATACAGCATCTTCTAGCTGACTATCATGAGTTGAAGCTAATTATATGGATTCCCATCAGCAGAAACCCTTGTGGTTCTTGAGAAGAGGAGAAAAGGTTGAGGATCCTAGATCTGAATTTCAAGGCAGTCTAGGAAAGATGGATTATGTTTCCTTTTATCATTCAAAATGGATGTTCAGCAAAATTTGTATTAAAAGTAATTTCTGCTTTACATTTGTGGGTAGTAGTTTTAGACTTGATAGCTTGTGAGAACACATATCCTACTAATGATAACAAGAGGTTAAATAAATTGTTTAAGTAATAAGTAATTTTTTTAAGTAAATGACATGCAACACGAAATCTTTACTGTTCTTTTTAATAATGTGATGCTGTGTTTAAAAGAGTAGCTTCATCTTTCCCTGACTGCTCAGTACTCTGAGTAGAAATGAAGGAAGGAACAGATGTTCCTGTTAGGCCATATTTTGGTGTTTCAGAATGTTGTGCTAACAGACAGCAGTAACTGGAGCTTCCTGTTCTCACCCATTGTTAGAGCACAAATATTCAAAATGTTTTGAAGATGTAAAATGTCACATTCTGGGCTTTTGGTAAATAACTGGTTTCATTTGTTTCAGTGACACTGGCATTTCTATTTCAGTACATCTGAAAATAATTTCAGATTTGTCATCTTTCTATCCTGAGGCAAGAGTCCTCGTCACTGCAATTGTTGTGGGAGCAAGATATCTTTCATTCTAGAATTTTAGAATCTTGAAGTATCTACCTTAGAGAGATTTAATAGCTTTCTTCACCTGTGGAGCACCCACTCCCACAAAAGCTAAAAGCTGTGGACATTGGTAGAATCAACACCAGGAAATGGAGAAATGTAACAATTTAATTACTCTGACAGGCTTAATTTTTCTTTATTATTCATATGCGTTTAGCTGCAGGTTTTAATTTCACAATGCTTCACAATTAGCTCTCCTTTCTGCCCATCTCCCGCCAGTCCAAGATACACACCATTCACTTTATCTCTTGAGCAGTGCTTAATGAACAGTAACAGATATCTTTTACGTTAACTTACTCAATTCATGCCTCTTAGGTACTTTTGTGCCCTATCCAAACTCAGCAGTATGTTACATAAAAGTTACATCCTTTGTAGGTAACAGCACTCTTGTCTTCATATTGAAGCTCTTCACAAGTACCTGTCATGTAGTGGTATTAGCTTGGCCATGTTGCAGAAGGGGAATTTAAACATACAGGTTGAAGCCATTATTATCAAAAATATCCAGGAATTTGAATGCCTAAGGTGAGAATCCTGGGGCATGGCTTTTTGCTGGTTTTGGTTTGGTTTGGTTTTTTTAAAATGTATTTCTTTGCAGTATTTAGCATCTTAACAGTACTTAGGTTAATTGCGGTAACAGCTGTGCACGGACAGTATTTTCATAAGCAAGGTTTCATATGCTTCAAGCAGGACATAGAGAATGTGAGCACAGGACTTTGACCAGTTTGTCCAGCTGGGCATTGTAGAGTCTGTTTTTCTCTTACACACAGTTCTGACTTGGTTGTGGTGAGTTGCTTCCAGCAGGGGAACTGTGCTTTTCATTTTACACCTTCATTACGTGTTTCTACAGAAGTGTAGAAGTCATCCCAGGTAGAGCAGGGAGCTTTACAGTTCCTAATTGTGCTTTAGGGGTATTCAGAGGAGGGACTCTGTGTAAGTACTCTGGTTACCATGTGGCGTCATAAAATTGTTTCTGCAATAGATGTGCAGGAACAGCAGTGTGAGTACAGTGCCTCACGATGGGAAGTACCAAAGCTCTTCATTCCTGGACACAGCTGCTTGAGCTTGCTGTAAGGTGTCAAATGCTGTGTAACAACTGTTTTAACTAAACGACTACACTGTCTGCATAGTGCAAGATCGTAAATAGATATCTACTTAGAATACTGTAATTCACCTCAGAACTTTATCCTGAGCTGTTCTGGAGATTATGTAGTGGGTCCCCTCTGTCTGATTCAGTGTCCATGCAATTTCCTTTTAAATGAAAATTTCTAGAGAGTACAGAACAATATCAGTTTCCTGTTGACTATTATTTAAAGATAGCACTCTCCTACTCATTGCTGACACCTTTTATAGCGAAGCAAATAATTAGCTAAGATAACTGAATGTCAGTGATAGGTGATGTTATTTTTTGTGAAAGTTATCAGCAATGTTTCTTGTTTGGGATCACAATTTTTAAAGCTTTGGGCTTCAGCTAAAGGTAACAAAGTAGCAATTGCCATTATTTTTTAAATTGCAAATCCATATTTATATATTAAAATGTGATGGTAGCAGGTTGTTGGTAGATGATGACATGCTAATTTTTCTGTGCATTAGCTGTTTAGATCTCTACATTTGTTTGATTTTTATAATGATTGGCTAAGCTTTCTTCACACTGCCAGTTTTAATGCATATTGTACAAAAGCTGTTTTACACACATGAAGACTTAGGATAGTTTTACAGTTTTTGAGGTATTTATTCAAATACTGTTTTGTAGTTGGGGCCACCCTGGTATGTAGAGAGAAAAAAAAAAAGATAAACTTGTTCCTTGGTGGTTTTTTCCCCTGCGTGTATCATGGCTGCATCTGTGCAATGTCTCTGATTTAGACTTTAATCAAGAGCCATGAATTTTAATTAAGTAAAAGTAAAGGATGCATTTGAAGTTGCTCACTACAGAGAGAGTTAGTTTGAGTAAATAAATAGATCTAGTGTGAACAGAGGACAAAAATTTCCCGTCGGTATCTTTCATGTCAGTATCTTGTTTGGGTGCCAAGTGTGAGAAGGTGGATTCTGCCACTGGTGCTCCTGCTCTTGGCTCGTTGGCTGCGAAACATCCACTTGCTTGGTCACCAGCTCCCCATGTATCCTGTGGAAAATCACTTAAGCAAATCCTACATTTCTCCTTTTCCAATCAGACGGTAATACTGATGCTAATTATACCCTGGTGGCATTAAGTCAGGGCCTAGAGTGCCCTGAGGTGAAAGGCTCAGAGCCATGTATTATTTATTGACTATTGTCATGCACAGGGTTGTTCCCCAAGGCTTGAACAGAGATTATCAGTTTACAAAACGGCTGTTCTGATGGTAATAATTCTCAACTTCAGCTATCAACTTTGACATCTGATGAACAGTAGCTCAGGGAAGAGAGACTTCTCATTTCATTAACAATCTTCCAGGGCATGCTGGCTTCAAAAAATTGCTCAGTCTTTGAACAGAATAAATCAATCCCTTAAAATAGTATTCTCCTCATCAGGAAATGTCAAATTGCAGTTTAGTATAAACCTTTTCCATTTTAATTTTTCTGCACTATTTTTAAGAAGATGATGCATGTTGCAGAGTATAGCAGTCTGGTATTCTTTGCCAAGCAACATGAAATTCACTCTTAGGAAACTAAGGAGGGTGGAACAAAAAAGAGTTTGGACTGTGTCTGGGGTGGGATATCTCCAGAAAGGTTCCTCAGGAAAGCAATTAAATGCTCCCCAGGAGAGACTCTGCATCTGATTTCTTAGAGGTAAAGGGATGAATCTTCTCGGGGAGGCTGTCACTCAGCCTCAGCCTGGAAACAAGGCTTGCCTGAGGTGAGCAGAGCTTGTATGGAAGCTGCATGGCATTGATGAACTTCAATTAGGGATCATATTCAGGTGACCGTATGGACATTTAAACCCCTTTTTGTGATGGAAGCAGTCCTTCTGGTTAGCAAAAGGGCATGTGATTTGGCAAACCAGACATGTGTCTTTACATAGGTTTTCTGGCTACAGAGTTTGTATGAATCAAGTCCCACCAAAATAAAAAAAAAAAAGGCAACTGACCCTTAAAAAAGAAAAAAGAAGTCTGAAATATGGGACACTTGGTCTAAGCAATGCAGTGTCATGGAAATTTTTGTCAAATTGGAGGATAGGGCTGATAGCCAGGTACTGTGTAGTAAGAGGAGGTGGCAGAAGGATATATATGACATAGGATGATCTCTTATCCCTGACAGTGTGCTTGGGCACTCTGCTCTATGAAGACTGAACCTGGCAGGTGATTTCTTTTAAGCAAATCCATACACTTATTCCCAGCATACAATTTGTACATTCTTCATATGATAGGAAAACTTCCATTGCCTTCTTAAAATCCTGTGCATGTAGTGGATTGATGACTCTTACCTGTGATGTCTTGTATATGGTCTTATGTCTAAATGAGGTATCAGAGAAAGAAATGTCTGTGTCTCTGGAGAAAGCCAAACAAAAAAGCAAACAACCCCCACCCAGCCCCTCTTCTACAGAAATACGTGATTTACAGCGAGGAAACTTATTTCTCCCACAGACACGACTGCAGCCTTGACATTTGATTTCATCACTTCAAAGTCCTAAGTATTGCTGCTTAAAGCTGCTGCAGTTGGAGTTATTTTGCAGCTATCAGCAAAGCTGAAAAGCTGCTACGTACGTTTTTTGGTTGCCTGTGCTCTGCATATGGATTGTTGCTCTGCTCAGGACTGGTGGGGTTTTACGTCTGGTGCAGGTATCAGAACACTGCAACTCTGTCAGGGTTGCTGAGAATTTTCATTTGGTCTCATCTACATGAATATCAATGTGAAACAAAGCTATATATATATACATACATATATTTCACTTTCTCCTTTCCAGGTCAACGGTGACATCCCACCTCGATTAAAAAAGAGTGCCCATGAAATAATCCTGGATTTCATCCGATCCCGACCTCCATTAAATCCTGTATGTAATCCAGTGGGCTTCATTCCTAACAAAACGGTGTCTTTTTAAAGCATCTTTGGTTCCAGCAAATATGTAAATACAATATTTTCTGCCTGGGCTTTCAAAAATGTTGTCTTCTGTATGTAGAACAGTATCCCTTAAAAGAACAGCGTGTATTATATTGCACATACCAATTAACAGCTGTTACTGCCAGCAGCCCTTTATCTCTGGGAAACCATGATGCATAAAACCCTCTTTCAATTTATGTTGGGGTTTGAAATTGAGTGCATGTAAAATCACATCACAGCATTCTACCTTTTTTTCCAAAAAAGTGTGAAATCTACTTTCAAGGAAGCACTTTTTAATGTAAATATGATTGTCTCTGTATCCCAAGGCCTCGGCAAGGAAGCTGAAACCAACCCCACCACGGCCCCGCAGCCTCCATGAAAGGATCCTGGAGGAGATCAAGGCAGAGAGGAAGTTACGTCCAGTCTCCCCTGATGAGATAAGGCGTAGCAGGCTGGGTAAGTACCTGGCAAGTTTTTGCCTACAGCATCCACAGAAAACTTCCCACATAAGAAGCAGCGATTTTAGCCACATTTGTGCAGATGTCACGGAAGATAAAATTATTCCTTCAGAAAAACAAAGAACCTATAGGCTTTTCTAGGGCTATGCAGTCTTTGTGCTTCATTATATTTTAAAATATGAAACTGAATGATTCAGCTTGATTCCATTCAAGTTTTTAGTGTAAGTATTAGAGAAATGGAATGGTATTGTATTGCTTGTTGCAATGGCAGTTAATGTAAGATTTGCTCAGAATGGAGCAGGTATTGCCTGCCTCTAGTGCAGTATGCCTTGCCTGTCTGCAAGTATTCTTTACATGTCGATTTTTAATTAATTTATTCTCTTTGTTTCCTGTTGTTAGCATCATCAACTTCTTTATTTTAATTTAAAATCGGCTTTTATTTTGTTTACTGAATCTGTTGCATTTATTTTGAATCAAAATCTTTGTTCCCTTTTCCAAGTTATGGAAAATGTGTTTGTAGGCCTTCTTTATGGGAAAATAATTCAGACTTGCACTGCAAAGCATTTCATTTCTGCAGTATATTTTCAGCAAACCGCTATGAAATGATACAAATACCGTGCTATGCAGCAGCCACCAGTTTGCATTAGTTCAGTGGCAACAGCATGACAAATACAGTCCTGCATAGTGACTTAGATTGCTTCAAGAGTACTATATTTATCTGTATCAGGAAAACTGAAGTAGCTGAATTTTTAAAGGGCAAATGTGGAATCTTATGGCTGAAAAGCGTGAAAAAATCCGCATATGTACTCTCTGTGACAGTTTTTTGAAAGGCATTTGTGCTTGCCACATGTGCTCAAAGGCACTGGTCCAGATTCAAGTGGATTGTGACTACCCATTGTCTCTGGAGAAAAACAATTTCATCAGTCTTGCTTTGTTGTGTTGTTTTTGAAGTGCTTGATGGAGTTTGGGGAATGCTTGGGTGCATTTTTAAAGCCACGATGCTTTAAATATTGGGTTTTCGGGCCTTCCAGTTTCTGCTTTGGATTCAGTTGATGTTTGCTGTATCAATTAACATTTCTCACAGGCCTAGACTTTTTTCCAAGTGTAGGAAGCTTGTAAAAATGTGGAACGATTCCTTACTTTTCCTTCAAACATTCAGTGCTTTAAATATTCTCCATCTGGGAACTCTCATGTTGTCTCGGTCGCAGCAAACTTGATCTAGTAAATCTTTACAATTTCTAACTGATTTAAATGGCATCAAACCCAGTTAGTAAACAGTTTCTGAAATGGATCCACTACTGCTTAGGACTTCTGGACTGATTTCAAGGCATTGCCTCCAGTGAGGGATACCTATCTTCCACTAATTCTTCACTTTTTAAAAAAGCATTAAATTTTTGTGTTTTGGAACTGGGGTAATTCCTGTTAAATCCAGTGAATTGATTGGATTAAATGCCGCATTAATGGAGGTGTAAAAGTGGATGCATGCAAGCTTTTTTCCAAGTATATATTAACTGCTGGCATGTAGAACTAAAAAGACCAAAGGCCTTTAAGATAATTTTCCTTATGTTGACATATGAGGTTTTGTTCTTTCTCGCAAGTGGAATGATTGTTAGGCCCGAAGTTGCTTTTACAAAAGAATGTGCTTGTGCAGATTGGGAATAGAGTAGCATTAGTGGCATTCAGTATGGCACAAATAGGTCTGCCATACAGTTTAAATGACCACTGAAAGTAATTTAGTGTAACAACATGCGAGGTAATGAAGCTTAAGGATTATAAATCTAAGTAGAAACACCATGTGGGACACTTGCACCATCTGGACAGAAATATTTGTTGCTATTAAAAAGGAGAAAAAACACAGCACATTACAGTGATGTATTCAGGAGCATGAGGTGTGTTTCATGTGTCCCAGAGTTACTCCTTTTGCTCAGTTTGTCAAGAGCACAAATGCACTTGATTGTTGGGGTGACTGGGGGCTGTACTCCTGCAGTTCCTCCTCTGTGGTAAGAGTGCACCTGTGGCATGTACTCCCCAGCAGCCACAGGCTTTGTCCCTCTGCTCTACACAACACATGGTACAGGTAAGATCTTCTCTACCCTGGCCTCTCTCAGTCTTCAGCTTCTCTGGAAATGGGGTTGAGCTGTCCTCACAAAGGGAGAGGTTTGAGTAGAGGAGTTGGAGTGACCTTTCAAATGACCTCATAAAATCATCAGCGTAAGACATCGAGATATAGCCTTGAGGTACATGTCCTTTTAATTAAAAGCATGGATTTGTGACTCAAGCAAGTGGAGCTAATGGAGCTTGGAGAAAACTTTGTTTCATGTTCAGGTTTTATCAAGGTCTCAGCACTGGGGGATAAACCCCCCTATGCTTTAAGAAGTATTTGCCTTTATGCTAAGTTTGGACAGAAATTTAGATACTGTTTCTGTAGCTGTTGCCTATGGATGATATCTAGTTAATGAATACAGAAAAAATTCCCTGACTCCCAGATTTAGCTCTGAGTCAGCCACCTACTGCATACACCACTTTAAATTATTCTCATGAGCAAAACTTGTCCCAGTACAACCTTTTTATAAACATATTTTAGGGCAGTGGTAGGTGTGTCTGACAGGCCCTTTCTAGCAGCTTGCAGGTTCATCATCTGTCAAGTAAGACACATAATCTGATTTCAGTTTTGATGCATTTTTGCACATTCTTGTCACTGGGCTTGGCCTGCTTATCTGGATTAGCGCACTGAAATTTTGTTATCGGTTGAAAAATATTTTGAGGGTCTGCTCTCTGAATACACTGTTTAATTGGAAATATAGATAGGTCTTCCCAGAAATTAAGAACATCTGACCACTCTCTTATCTAACAATAAAATCATCAGAGGCCCGGGAAGAAGAGAATAATACTACAGATGCATTCTAAAGGCTAAGTGCACCTAAGGTTTTTAAAAAGAGCAGGAATCAGCACAAATCAGATTTTGTTTGGCCTTTTTTTCCATCCTCTTCAAGAAAACTACTGCTCAAGTTTAGCTTGGGTGTCTCTCTTTATTAGTTTAATTATAATCATTGGAGATTATGCTTAAAAAAATTAGAAATATCTTTATTTCAGGTCACTGAAACTTGTGTGAAATGTAGCTTTGTGCTTTCAATTTTTTTTTCCAGCTCTTTCTCTCCTCTCTCTCTTTCTCTCTCTTTCCCTTTTCCCTTTTTTTCTTTCATGGTGATTTTATTTTAAAATGTTAAAATTTTCAGATATTTGTCTCTTGTTTTGATATTTGATTTATTGAATTCCAAAGATCTTAATTTGCTAGTAATATAATTGCTCTGTTTGCAAGTCCTGTTTATGCTGCTGTGGTTTTCAGACTTTGAGCTTTACTACAGTAAAGCAGTAGTATGTCTGACACATTTTGGATTTAAGCAAGAGAGTCCAAAATGTCTCAAGTGGAGTTAATATTTTGTTTTCATTATTCCTCTGCTTTTCTAAAAGCTGAATCATTTTCTTTTTTGTTGTGTTTGTTTCTTTTTTTACAGCAATACGGCCACTTAGCATGTCTTACAGTTTTGACTTGTCAGGTAAAATGTGCTACCCTATTTACACCATGTAACCACTGACGTGGTTATTGTGCTTATTGTGAAATTTGTTCCATTTGTTTGTTGAATTCTCATCTAAGAAAGAAACTTGAAGGGATTCTTCTAAGATATGGTCAGTGAAAATAAAAAATTTAGATAAATTAGTTATTAATACTCTACCTTTTCCTTGCCACAAAAGGATGCCTTGGTACATCTGCACCTTGGTACATTTCACCTGAAATACAGAGTGTATTCATCAGAGTGCTGAAATTCTGCTGAAATAAATAACCAAAATAAGGTGGTCCAGAACTATTCCAGACTCATAAAAGGATTGCAGAATACAGCATCACCTTCAAGTGATGATTTATTTATTTATAAATAAATTTTGATTTATTTATTTATAAATCTGACTTTTGTGTCTTTCCACTCACTTTTTGACTAGACCATCTTTTGCAGTACTTCATTTCTCATTAGGATCCTAAAACTAGCTTTGAACTCATCTACCTTTCTAGATTAAATTAAATATACCTAGGCATATTAATCTAGAAAGAAACTGTCAGTTCTACAATGTCTTTACAGTGCAAGCTTCATAAGCTATGAAATCAAAGACATTCACTAACAAAAAGGCAGAACTTTCCTTCTTTACTCATTAGCAAAATAAGGTTTGCTGGTAATAGCTGGTGCAGAGGATTCAACAGGTGACCCTTCATCAACTCTCTAATACCAATTTTCAGGTTTCCTCTGGTGAGCCATTAGTTAGGACATGCAGCAACTGTATGAACCTGTTTCCCTTTGGAGACAGCGATGTCAGACAGCCTAGTAGCCAGAAAATAAATTCATTCCTCCCTCATTATGCACTAACTTTCCAGGATGCTCAGGCCCAAAATTTTCATCACTGATGTAGGAAATATTCAACATCAGCCTCAAAAGTTTGTCAGCAGAGAAGATAGCTAGCTCTTACCTAATTTCCTCTAGGTGACTCCCCCAAAGAAGTCTCCAAATAAATCTGTGTTCTTTGTACCACCTCCCCTCCTTCCTTTGAGTTACATGTGGAAACATCTCGTCTGGGGCTTTTGCAGAGTTCACATCCTCAGTTTTTCCATGCATCCTTTAGCTTCATCTGGTTATTTTCCCCACAGAAAGGCATCATCTGACTGAAGTGCTGGTATATTGTGAACTAGAAAGACCACATAGAAGTTTTTGATTACTATAACTTTAAAAATACAGCAGTTATGTAATATGGGAACACAGTTCACGGGTGACATATCTGTGAATGTGGCTCCCTATTCTGACTGAGCCAAGGAAGCAGCTTGCCACTGTCGAGAGGGGAGGAGGGACTATCACTGCTCCCTCTCCTCCCCAGGCTCCCCTCTAAGCATGATTTTCCCCTTTCTCTGTGCCAGTCCTGCTCATTTATTCACAAGAGGACCTTGTTAAACCCATGTAACCCAGGAACAAATACTTTAAATATTTTTTTTACCAGGTTGTTTTTCTGCTCTTTTAGTGATTTAAACCTGCCCACTATCTGATCAGATGATCAGAGAGCTGTCTGAGAAGGGCAGCTGATGAGCATGGGCGAGAGGGAGGCAGGAACAGGCTCTGCCGTCAGAGGTGGTGACAAGCTGTTAATGCAGCTCAAGCCTTTTTGTGAAACCTTACACTCATGGTGTATGGTGCAGCTACTACAGCTGTCTGCTGGGATTCAGGTTACATATGTACATGGCATCATATTTTACTCCATTGAAAGCTGCACGGTCCCCAGAGCCTCAGATAGCAGTGTAAACAGGCAAACTTGAGTTTTCAAAAGGTATTGCTACCTTCAGATATGCCAAAAGTTCCTTCAGTTTTAAGAAGATAAAACTGAATATGCCAGTGACCAGCTAAAGGGAAATGTTTAGATCTGTCCTTCTGCCTATGTCTGTCTGCCTCTTCTTTTGCCTTTTATTTCTAAGAATTCTGAGACATCCTCATTTGTTTAAATCCAAAGATTATTTTGTAATCCATTAATTCATAACCATAATATTTTTATTTTGAAGAAGTAGCTTTAGCAATCTGTTCTGTACTTGGATTTGTTGGTTTTGACTGACCACTGAAGAACTCTTCCTGATTTCTTTATCCATCTCCCAAGTGTGATTGGTTTTGTTTTTTCAAGTCATGTGGTTCTCAGCAAGTAGCATCATATGGCGTGACCAAGTGATCTGATAAAGTGTCCTTAGAAGTAAATTCGGGATGATTAAAACATTCCAGTTAGGTAGATGTGAGACACTAGATGAGCAGTACAAGCGAATTAGATGGGTTGGGATATTGATAGTAAGTAGATAAGCAGTAATTTTGGATGCTGTTGCTTTGCGTGCTTTTACTTTTTTCATTATTTTAGAGGCAGAGAGGCTGTACTGTGCTTTCATCGCTGTTTGCACGCACTTGCTTTCTCGCTGCTTTCATTGCTCTCTGCTTGATGGAATTGCTGTCACAAAAAACCCTACAAACCAGCTGAAAAAGAGAAGTGTATCCTGCTAAGTGCTAAAGGACGGGTGCTGGTTTATATTATTCATGCTACCTGCAATGGGGAGGATGCAGAATCCTGAGAAGACTTTTGCTGGCACTGAGCCGGTGTAGCTGGTGTGTCACAGTGCCCAGCTCCACGTATCTGCCTGCTGTTCTCCTGAAGAGGAGAGGAGGGGCTCCTGGGGTCTCCTTTTACACTGCTTTTTCCTTCTGGTAGAATAGAAGGAGCAAGTGGTAGCCACCTGTTACCTGAGAGGTACTCAGATAACAGCTGAGGACCAGGGCAGTCATTGCCCTTTCCTCTACTAGAAAAATAGCTGAAAAGTAGCTTCATTTCAGTGCAGTGCTGACTGCAGCTCAAAAGATCAGTCATTCATCAATCATCAGTTAAAACTCTTAACACTCAAGTTCTTGCCTCAAAGCTGTGTGCATTGCTGCTTTGAAGTCGTTATTTCAGAAAGAGTTTGTACATTTTGGTGGAAAGGGGGGGACTGGGAGGTGTGCAGGGAGAGAAGAAAAAGAAAACTGAAACATTTAACACCAAATTTCATGGGGATTATTACTTTTAGATTATGTTTGCCTCAGACCAGTGGGAGGAAGTGATGCAAACACAGCAAAAGACTGATTTATTAGTTCTCAGGTTTGCATTCAACATCTGAAGTCCACTGAAAGGAACACATCTCTGTTACCTTTATTCATTATGTAATATTTTCCAATATATTATCAACATAATAACCAGCAAAAAGCAAACTTATATTAATTCTGCAAATCCATTTTAGCTTTCTTTTAAACTCAGTGTAAAAAATTATAATCCTGAGGAGTGCATTTCCTGTATAGAGCAAAATTCAGGTTTCTGTCATCACTGTCGGCCAAGGAGAGCTGGTTAGGAAGCAGACAGCATATGGTTACATGACTGCTGAGGTTTGCATGTAATTTGTGGTCTGCTTAATTCCTTGTTTCACAAGAGACATAATCTTACATGCAAATAAAGGCACATTTCATATTATCCTACGGTGGGGGTTTTCTGTCTCCCCCTTCCTAAGGCTGGTCAGGGAAGCCCAACGCAACAATCAAGTAATCAAATCAAGGCCTTGCCTTCTTTCATTTGCCTGTTGTAATGACAGCTTAGAGAAAAACTCAAAAGAAACCAAACACATTCATCTATTTTGCAGGTACTGTTCACTGTACTTGCTGCCTGAAAACACAGAGAAATGACACTCCCCCAGCGTGTCTGACTCTCTAATAAATTCTTAACCCCAGGCTACTACTCACACAAGCCTTTTTTAATATCATTGGAATAATTATCAAAACATTTAAATGTTCTGTGAACCTAGAGATTGTAATCTACTATCAATTTTTTAAAAAATAAATTTCGGTTTTGTTTCTAAGAATTGTCGATTGATTTCTTCTATCATGTTCATATTTATAAGATTTAGTCTATTTGTTGTTTCTAACTTGTTTATCCTGATTAATTTTATCTTGTTTATGATGATGTATGATGATGATTATTTTTGTCACCTGCTAATGCTTCTGTTTCCCAAACAGATCACTAAAATAGTTTAAACAAACTAATCGTTTTTTGGTCTATGTCTGCTAACAGATTCTGGTTTTAAATTTGGAACAAGGTATTTTTCTTGAAATCTGTTTGTTGAAACTCAAATGTCATGATCTTTTCCTTAAATTATGATAATCCATTTATTCACATGTATTCAGTGCTCTAAGTGCAAGAATGATAAACTGAACTTGATTGACCAAATGGATTTTATAGGTTGGACCGTTTTCTAATATTATTCTTTTTTCACTATTGTTCTTTAGTACTTTTAAAAGTTATAAAAACTCCCTGGTTTTTTTTTTCTCTAGAGGAAAGAATGGTGATAAATGACATTTCCCACTGAAGAAACCTTGAAAACAAGTACTATGTTGGGTTGTCTTCCTGGTTCACCTAAAATTTCTTTGGTATTTCAAGAAGACTTGAATCAACTTATGAGTAACTTGGCAATATGTATGAACAACTCATGTATGCCTGACTTTAAATACAGCTGGTTTGGGCTGCATAGATAGTGATTGGCTACATAAATTACATTCAAAATGGACCAGAGATTTCCATTTCTGAGGCCTAAAGAAATTGAGGCTAAATTTATAGGGAGGGGGGGTGGAAAAAAGCAAGCAAACAAACACCACCAAAAACCAATTTATGATGTGAAAACATGTTTTATCACTTGCAATAGGGGATGTCTGGTGGTGTCCCCCCTTTTTCCTTTCCCCAGGCCTATTGTGTGTTTTACTTTTTGGCAGGAAGGCAATGCTATTGGCCTTCCCATCGTTTGTTCTGCCAGTGAGTCCAGCAGTGCTTACAGGCCGTTCTTCACCCTCCCTACCATCAGGCAGGGGAGTCCCCACCCAGGAGCGTTAGGGGAGAAGGGGCAGCACCTTTGGCTGTTGTGTGGGTGGTGCTGGGGCCGCTTCCTTGGGCAGTCTGTTCAGGAACCACCCCGTGACATCCAAAGACAAATCAAAAGTTTTTCTCTTGCTCACTTGGGAAACCCAGAACTTCTTCAGTCAACTACATGCCAGCTAGTTATGAGGTCTCAAGAAGTGGCATTGACAGCAGGGAGGGGAGGCAGTTTGGGTTTTGTTTTCCTGCTGTCCCTTTCTGGGATTGCATCAAGCTGCTCTAAGAGCAGGAATGCATTTGATGTGGGGGATGCCCATGCTGTACTTACCGAAATCTAGGAGGAAAAAACCCCATGACCTATAAGCCATTGTGGTAGTCGGGACACCCATTAGCAAAGCCTTTGAAGATAGGAACTAAGGGTTAGAGAGTCTAAGGCTTTGATTGCAGCTCTTTGTAGGGAGGACCTGAAGGCAGTAATAACACTTTAGTACACAGATTCATAGGCCTGGAATGTCACCATGACTTTAATAGCCCAAATAATTGCCTTTTCTTACACTCCCAGTTGAAGGTATGATTTATAGAGGAACTATAATGCACCCCTTCTCCTTTTTAGGTCAGTTTCCAGCATTTAACCATAACCTGGACAATTCGTTATAATATGTATTAATTTAACTCACTCCTCGTCTTCATTTATTTCAATAGCTGCTGTGGTGACAATGTTATTAAACAGACCTACTGCTGTAGCTGTGCTTTGTGCAGTCTGTAGTTTTGATTTACCTGGTGCAAGGATAGCGTTATCCATGCAAATGGTGTTGTAGCAGGAGTGACTGTGTCTGTTCATACCAGGGCAACTATGTAAGTAACTCCAAGTGATGTGTGAGTACTTACATTGTTGGCACTGTGAATATCTGGGTGATATCATTTCTCTGTCATAGTCCTTCCAGTAACCTAAAGTACAAGTCACTTGACCTTCTGTGCCTCTTTTCACCATGTATAAAAATGTGAATAATAACTCATCATTACCCTAGCCTTATAATACCTGGAGGTACTTCATTATTATAAGGCTGGGGAAGGAGTCCTATAATTATATGGGTAGAAAAACACATCTGTAGAAAGACCAGATGCTTAGACATACATGCAAATGGGAGATTAAAAGCTTCTCTTCCTTGTCACTCCAACATAATTTTCTTCAGATTGGAATACTGCACTTCGTACTGTTACAGGGATAAAACTGATTTATCAGACCAAACTCTAAGCTCTGCTAAAATGTCAAAGGCTAGGTCATTATCTTAATGTCTAAAGCTCAGCTAGGCTAAGCACAGCAGACCCAAAGCTTACATTATCCAAGATGCATCTTCATTGCACACTAGCAGAAATCCTGAGTAATTTACTCAGTGGAGTTAGATCCTTGTAAAAGTCATGTCAATGAAAATAGAGCTGGAGCCTCATGTTTCTGCTGTCCCGTGAACGTCTGACCTCACAGACATGTTTTTAATACAAATGGCCATGCAAGCCTAAGAGTTGTGCATGTGTTTGATGAACGCTCATTATTTACCTCATTTTCATTCCTTCTCTGCATCCTGCAGAATAAAGTGCAATTCTGTCCTCACAGGAAAAACTGGGTTTACTCCATGCTAAACCTCCTAATTTCTATGTGGCGTTGTCTTCAGATTCACTGGAAACCCACTTGCCCAGATATGGTTGTACATTCTTCTGGTCCTTGTTTTATAGTTAATTATAGACTATCGTTGAAGGAAGAATATTTTTGGGTTTAACACAGGCAATTTTTTCAAAGTTGATTGGTGTAGGTCTGAGGTTGAGTTTTAGCATTATGCAATGCTGCTTTTTCCACTGCCTTCATTCTTTCATACCGCTTCTGTACTGCAAGCCATTGCCTGCAATTCTCTGAGGAGTGAATCACTAGAAGTAAAACAATTGCACAGATATAACTATCACAACTTTTTTTCCTTTTGTGTGTATTGCCTTAACAGTAAGATTTGAGAAGGCAAAATACATTTCAGGTGCAAACACCAATGGTTCTGTTTCTTTTGGTAGATGTACCGACGCCAGAGGCTGGAAGAAAATTAGTGGATGCCTCTGTAGTGAACGGTGGCCCAGCACCACAAGGAAAGCAGAACGGGGCCACACAAGTGACAGTGCAACGCAAGAGACTCCTTAAGGCTCCCACGTTGGCTGAACTTGACAGCTCAGATTCAGAGGTAAAAAATCAGGACACAACTTGCTTCTCGATTTGTCAGAACTGAGTCTGACTTCTTTGTTTGCTGAACTGATCAGATGAGAAGTGACTGTGCCAATTATAATCTGAATTTTCCATGGCTGCTTTGTCAGGCCACAGAACTTCAAAAATACTAGATCAGACCCCAAAAAGGAGAATATTCTTTTGAAAGGTTAAATGGTAATTTTGGCCTTAAACCCAGTATTTACTACTTTCCTAAATGCCCAGTATCTGTCCGCAGTGTGTTTGTAGCAATTATGCTTTTGGGAATTTAGGAAAGTACATTGCACCCTTCTGGTACTCACGCGGTAGCTGTCACTAAAGGACTCAGATGTGGGGTCAGCCTCACCATAACAGCTGTTAAATAAAGAGCAGCAGCTGTGCCAGAGGAGTTGCAGTTTGCTGCAAATGTCAGTGCATTAGTTTGCTCTATAAGATTGGGAACTAACACCCCACAAACGTTTCACAGATAGGGACAAGCAAATACCACTCAGATGGAGAAATAATTTTGAGTCCATCCTCTCTCAAATGAAGAGTTAAAGATTTAAAAAAACATTAGCAGGAGAAAACCTTTAAAAGCTTTCTAGCTTCAAAGCTGCATTATATATGATCCTCAGGAAGTACCAACATTACATCCTCAAGAATGAGCTTTGTCTTCTGGACCGGTAGTGTTATTCATTGAGTTTGGAGTTTTCTGAAAGTTAAGTTGTCTGGAAAGCTCATGCAGACAGGCTTTATTCACAGAGGATAATTTTAGCCTGGGGAAAGCAGTCATCCCCGACTCTTTTTCTCTCTTGCAAATGAGAAAGGAGGGGTTTCCTGACAGGGTGACTACAAAGGCATCTAAGCTGAAAGATAGGAGGCTGAGAAGAAATATATGTGGGGAGAAATTTATCTCTTTGCATACTTTCTTGATCTGTGAAAGGTTGGCCCTCTTTAGGGCTGTCCTGTGGGTGACTTGTGTGGGTGCATAATTTGATGCATCTGTTCTGAAAGCAGAAGATATTTGCATTCTGAGATCACTCATCAGTCTTTAAAATTACAATAGAGGCTATATGTAGTTTGTTAATATGAATGAAGTTGGGCGGGATGCAGGAATACTAAGATCTGTCAGTGAGAGTTGGATCTTACAGCCTGTAGCTCTGTGTATCCTGAAGCATCATGCTATTTCACACAGAAGAATGAGCAGAAGTCAGTAAAAGAGAATTACGTAAAGGGAAACGTGAAATGATTTTTGTATAAAGAAAAAATAAAATGTCTGAAGGTGACTATTGATTAGGGAATACTGTGTAGGCAAGCAAAGTGGAATGGAACAAGCTCTGGAATATACAGCAAAAGATAAATTGAAAATAAATCAACCACATTGAGCTGTCACAGAGAACAGATGCTGTACTAGTTTGAGTCAATAGAAATATCTGGTGAAGCAACTGAGATGATAAAGATGCTCAGCAGAATACTGATTGGGGCTCAGGAAGAGTACTAAAGTAGTGAAAATAAGCTGAAGGGAGTTTGGGTGAAGTTTTTCAAGGTGGTGAAGGACATAGAACATTTGAAGAGTGAAGATCGCTCTGTCCAAATGTTTTATTTCTTTCCTGACTTTTAGTTTGTATGTAGCACACGTTAACAGCATGTGTGTTGTTCTGATTGCCTGTAAATGACTCGGCCACCTCTTTGTCTGCAGTTTGAATTGGGTTTAACCTATTTGGAGTTACTCACTGGGAGTGAAATTATGACTGTGTTGTGCCCTAAATTACAGGCTGGAAATACCTGCAGTGCTTAGCTCTGGACCTCCAAATGAGCTGTGATGCAGATGCATTTGCTTCCCCCTGCGTTCCCTTTGTTCTTTCAGCTGTTGCAATGCAGGCTATGTCCCAATACTCAGTGTAGCCAGACAGAGGTGAAAGGCAAGGTCTGATACAGCCCTGTGCCCATGTTCCAGCAAGGATGAGTGTCATATAAATTGTTCCTTCTTTCTGTTCTTGCTTTTTCTACATCACCACTAAAATCACAGATTCCAAGGGGTGTGGAGCAGGAAGTGCCATTTTGCTTTGTGTGGCTAAGAGAAGTAGCAATCTAATAGTCACTTTCGATACAGATTAAAAAATTGTATCTTCCTAATAAAGCTACAGCTATCTGGCCAAAATCATGTCTGTAATATATTCAGATGTTTTAAGGTAAAGCCTTTAAAGCTGCAGTTTTCTCAGTAACTGTAAATTTCTAGTTGTTTGGCACTCTGGAGAAGGGCAGAGTCCTGGATGTTTGGTTGATCCAAACTCAAGAGTAAAATGTCAGTCTGCAATAATAGTCAACAGTGGCTGTATAGATATGGGGGAATTCATGCAGTGGTTCATCAGGACTTCCTACACAAGATTTCAGTCTCAAAAAAAAGCTCTCTGTGTTTGAGAAATTGTAGGACAGCAATAGCATTGTCAGTGCACGTGTTTGTGCACAGAAGTAATTTGAAATGACAAACCCAGAATACCTGTTGTCTAAGTAGGATTTTATGTCCAATTTAGCTTCCTCCTGGCTTCCATTTTCCCTGTCTTGGTTTATACTTGATATTTTTTATACTTAGCCACTTAGGGTGGCTTAGTATAATTTTTATACTTAGCCACAGTTCAATCTTTAGAATAACAGTTTAGTTCTTCATCTTAGCTCATTAGCTTCTCCAGCAGTGGTAAACTCATCTTCCACTCAGAACAATCTGACTTCTACAAAGTGAAAAGTTGGGTAGTTCCCTTTGTACAGGGGTATTCTCCTTCTCAAAATTTAAATGTTTTGCTCAAGACTTGTGAACACTGTTGCACCCCTTCTAAAGAACAGTCCATCCAGTTGTCCTGCAAGTTCTCCACTGGTTTTTTAAGGCAACCATGTAGCAGTATGCAGAGCTGTCTGAGCCAGCTCTGTAGCTGAACTGTACTGGCTCCTGCAAGTAAAACAGCTGATGTAGCTCAATGTGCTGCTCGAGCTTCCTTACAAGCTTCCCATCACAAGTGTTTTGTGGGGTCACAAGTGATACATTAAAATGAATATACTGTTTTGGGATGTGAGCTGGTTTGAGACCTCTTGCAGAGTACTGTGTTGTGGCAAACAGGTGGGGACAGTGTCCTCACACACAACACGTACCCTTGGGCTAAGCCTAAAGTACAGATCACCTGATGGGAATTTGTAGAGGCCTGTGCCCTGTGATGCGTGGTGCTCATTGAGGTGATCCTGCCAGCTTTTCTTTCCCACTTGCTGTTACCAAAGAAGGCAATCTTTCAGCCAGTGGAGGTTTTCAGCTAAGGAATTCTGTGAGAGAGAAGCTCAGCCACTTGCTGGATTTTAGAGCAGGTCACTTGTTTGATCTGTAAATCTTGACAGCCTAAATGATGTTAAATCTCTTTGGTTGAAAGCATTCACATCAGAGGTAAAGAGCATTCATGCTTAGTCCTTCAGCACTCTTCATTTGGGAGGCTCCTGTGATGATCTGTCTTTGCTGGTATCTCGTGGCTGAAGACAGGTTTTAGGTAACAGCAAAGGGTTTAATAATTTGGGTGAGAGGTTTTTAGTCAAAGCCCATTTCACTTTCCTTCATCTTGCAGGAATTGCTCTTGGGTGTTGAGAAGAAGCAGGCTTATACAGTGAATGAGACTTCTTTTAAATACAGAAGAAAGCAAAAACACACCAGGACTGGGAATTAGAAAACAGTGCAGTCAAATGCAGATTAATTTCTCTTTACCTGAGTCACTTGTGTGAGTGGCTCTCATTCCTTTGGAGACCAGACAAATCTAAGTGCTAATTCCTTGTTAGTGTGAGATATAAAGCTGAGTTAACATATCTGCTGTAGCTGCAAAACCCTAGAAGTCTTTGAATGCAACAAGAAAAATCAACAAGTTACAGTGGATTCATGCACCTCTCTCCTGATCTTGTTCTTTCATGCAGTAGTTAAATACACTAAACTCCAATCCTGTACCATTTATTTCAGTTTCTAAAAAACCTGAGCACTGAAAATCCTGTTTGCTCAGTACTATGCAGAGTCAATGTTTTTCTCGGGACTTCTAGGACTTTGAGTGACTGAATAGTCCAAAATATCTTTGATTGCTTGTGGTTTCTGTGTCCTAAAAAGCAGTAAGAGAACTAAAAACAGTCTCTGAGGAATTCTGTTTCTTTTCCTCCTGCCACACAGGAGGAATCAGTGCACAAATCAGGAAGTAGCAGCAGCATCTCCCCTTCACAAGTGGAAGACCCCTCTCAAGAAGGCACCAGCAGCAGAAAGAGTAAGTTCTGAGAGAGCCCAGTGGCTGCTTTTACACACTTCTGTTGTCTTCTGTGCTATGAACTTTATCTGAAATTTACATGGAAGGCCGAAACTGAGTGTTGCTAATGGAATAAACCTCTAAAGCTGAACCCTACTGAATGGGTCAAATGTGATAAACAATTGGAAGGCATTAGCCTCCACTCTGGGTGGATATCTTTGTGGAACAGAAGGTTTCATTCTTGAAGTTTATGTAGAACTGTAGAGGAAGTCACAAGTGAATGGAAGGGATAGCTTAGCTATGCTCATCGAATAAAATAATTTGCTACAGAAGCACATTCTGACCTAAGACCAATTTAAATGTTTCCTCCATCTCTGTCACTGTGACAGTGTTTGAAAGACACTTAGCAATTACCAGTATTTCTCATAAATACTTACTGGGAAGAGGGCAAGATCTGGTCTATTTTTTTCAGACACAGTTATTGCAAGTTTTACTGTGTAACAATATTTTTCATTTGTTTTGAAATATTTTGGTTTCATTGGAAAGGTTTTGTAATGAGCTGTGTAATCTGTGCATGTTTTTTCTGTGCATGATGGTGAAATAAGTAGAATAATATCCTGAAACAGTATGGATATGAAACTTCAGCCACCAGTAGCAGGAATCCTAGCAAATCAGTGGCTGCATTAAGTACTGAGCAATGTTTTCCAACAGTCTCTCATAGGAGAACTAACTTTTTTGTACTGATTGAATCCTTAGTGCCTCCAAAGTTCCTGCCCATATCGTCTACGCCGCAGCCTGAGAGACGGCAGCCACCGCAGAGACGACACTCCATTGAAAAGGAAACACCAACCAATGTGAGACAGTTCCTACCCCCTTCAAAACAGAGCTCCAGGTCACTTGTAAGTGGAGTGGGTGGTAGGAGAGAGAAAAAGAGGAATGCTAAGAGTATAATGAAAATTAAAACTTGGCTTCAGTGTGATTAGAACATGACCCAAAGAAAACTCCTCAATTCAGAAACAGCTGTTGGCCACTACAGGTGTTTTGAAATCAAGATTTGAACTTTGTCTCTCTAACGTATTTATCCAAAATCCCAGGTACAGGTGCCTCAGAAAACATTTGCACTTTGATTAGGACTCTGGGTAAACCACGTGTCTTGATTTTTGTTTCAGAATGTTACCAAAACAGATGAACTTCACCTTACTGATATTCCACTTGAATAGAGACAATTCCAAAGCAGTGGATCTATTTTGGGATTTGGGGGAAATTTTTTAGTTGTTGGAAGTATTGCAGCTAATGACTGGATGAATGGAATGATTTCTTTTCTTCCCACCTTAAGAACTTGCCTGGTAATGTTTATACATATGAAAGCTCTTTCAGTAATCCAAATCAAGGTTTGTCTGTGTTGCTTTGTTGAACTTACTGAGGCAAAAACCTGTATTACTGCTTGAAAAGAAAGTACAGTGCATTTGATCAATTAGCTTTAATTGAGAACTGTTTTTCAGCAGAGTGCAAACAGCAAAGGGTATGAAACCCCGGTTCGTTTATGCTGACATACTGATTAGTGCTTTGTAACTTCATGCAGGATATGTTCCTTGTCTCTTTTCCTATCAGCAGGGTTTCAAAGTGTGCCCCATGAGGTGCTGGTGAATAGAGAAATCGATAAACACATCCGAGTTTTGAAAGGAAGGGAATATTCACTTGCCCTGTCTTGTAGTGCAGTGGTATCAAAGGGCTTTGAAGAGCGTTTTTGTTGGTCCAAGAGATGACGGCTGGGATCCAAACTTATTAGATGATGATGCTGATCAGTATCAGGAAAAATACCTCCAAATATTCCCCCAACAGGCTTTTCCTTTTCAGAGGGTCTGCTGGATTTTATTACATCCTTCCAAAGAGAACATAGTTTCTCACTCCAGGTGCAGGCCAGGTAGTAATATGTTGATAAATTCATGGCACAAGTGGACATCTCCTGCCAAAGTGAACTTGGAACAGGATGTATTGCAGCAGACCCATGCTGGAGGGCTCCTTCAGCATGTGTTTGAAGTCACTGTCACATAAAATGGGGTGCCCTGTCACCTCCTGCTGCACTCACTGTATGTGGAAACCCAGACTGTATTTTCTGGCAGGCATACTGTCATTCACAGACAAGTGGTTTAAAGGGAGGAGGAGAGAAACCATCCTATGTTACACTGAGACATTTGCTTCCTCACGCTTTCAGTGTATCTGAGTGTGCTACATTGTAATATTAATCTCGTGTATTTCAGAGGATCATGCAACTTTAAAATCTTGTATAAGGCTGTTATTTTAAATAGGTCAACCAAGTTCTTGCCAGGATCTTCTTGACCACATACATATTCTCCCTCTGTCAGTCTGTTCAAATGCCTAGAAAAATACATTTAAAAAGAACCATTGCAGAAAAACTAATTCAATTATTCCATTCCCCCTGAAAAATGCTAAAGGAAAAGGGAGAAAAAGCCATTAGATAAGTCAGGCTAATTCGAGAACAGATGGGAAGGGTTTTACTAGTTTCTTTTGTGCTTGGGGGGGTTTATTGTTTGTTTTGGTCTTTTCCTTTTTTTAAATCTCTATAGAACTCTCACTTAGCTTGGCTTTGACTTTGAAGCAAAGAAGAAGGAAACCAGTAGTGAAATGATGTTCCATTAATAAGAACATATTTTATTTCATGCCTTGAGAGCTAATTCTTTAACTTGGCAATAGTGCCCTCTAGGGTGTGACAGACACGTCCCTCAACACTCTTGTTTTTCATTTTGGGAGATGAGTTCCAATATGCTGGCACTGGCCCAGTTCCATACTTTGGCTTTCTGCAACTCTCTCCTTCCTGGAGGGATGCCAGCCTCTTCCAGCGGCTGCACCAGATGTTGCATCTGTAAAATTGCCATTCCCAGAGTGAATGCTTCTCAATAAGTGCAGAGTATTATTTATTTTTTATTTGACACCACACTTCTTCATCCCTTCTTCCAGGATTGATGGAGTTTCATTTCTTATCAGCAGCTCCTGTGACCCTGGTTTCTCTCCAAGGGGAAAGAGGCCCTGTCAGCAAATAGCCATCCATGCCAGTGAAACCAGGCAGGGTTTGCTACAGTCTCTTTGCAGGATTAGCAAGAAACTGCTCTGTCTTGCATACTAACGATGGTTTTGTGAACTGGCATCTCATCAGACAGAGTGAGTTAGGCCCAAGTAGGTGGGGAGGGGAAACAAACTTGGAAAAGTGCCAAACATAGTCCTTTTGACATGTCGCCCTGCCAGTGCTACATGGAAAGGCAGGGTGGCTCAGTGATTTTGGAGGGGTCAGCCCTGGTGGTTGCTGCAGTGAGCTGATTTGGTGCTTAATCAGTGAGGTCAATTCAGTGTCCTGAGATTTACGTGTGGATGCCTTTGCAGTCCATTTGCTTTTTAAATTATTATTATTATTACCATTATTCTTTTTCATGACCCAGAGGACCAAAGCTAATGATTTCATTTATACACAGCATTCGCTTCTCTGCTTCCTATCTATTGTTCAGGTTCCTAGGATAACCAGTTTATTTCCAAGGATGACTTTCAGACCACTTTTTTCAACTATGCAAACAGCTTCTCTGCTCAGCTCTCATCCCATTGAAGCAGCCATGTGTGGGGTGGCAGGGGCTATGTACTATCTCTGTGAGAGAGCTTTTGTCAGCAGGTGGAAACCCGCAAAGGTTTGCCTCTTTTTGCTGGCTTTGGAAATCACCTTCACCAGCATGTTCCCTCCTAGGGGAGCACTTCCTCAGCTGTGGCAAGAATTACAGCTTAGGCTGGGACACTGCACCTGATTGACTTTGATTTCAGTGTGTGTAGGATATCTGTGTGTCTTCAATCACCTCACGGGGAAAAGAAATCAGTTCTGAAAGGACAGCAAACTAAAAATGCAACATCCCCAGATTATCAATGGGACAGACCTTAAATATCACAGCACATGAAGATCCTGCAGCAAAAATCCAGCAAAACTATTGTAATCCTTGGACTGTGTTGAAAAGAATAAGGTTTCATGTTTCTCCCAAGGTACACTATGTAGAGTGGGAGGGCATTTGCAATCTGCTTTACTTGAAAACCTACATATTGTTTTGGTCCTCAGCACACTTGTGTATGAGAACTTGAGAATAGCTCATATCCATGTAACAGGGAAGGCAAATCCACTGAAAAGAAAAAGTAATTCATTTACCCCTATATTAAATGAACATGAATAATTTAATTTTTCCTTCTTTTTCTTGTCCCAACCAGTAAGTGGAAGGGTGAAACCTCTTGTAGGAGAGTTCGTAGTTGAGATACCCAGTTGATCTTTTAGAAACTTTTAGTCTGCAAAAGGAACAAGAGTTTAGAGTGACTAATTGTGAATTGCAGAATTTTGAGGCCACTCCAGTGCTCATTCATTTTGCAATTTACTAATGGAACTCATTTGAATGTCTAGTGACATCCTTTAATGAGAAGAAGGAATACATTAGAGTAAAAATGTGTTAGTCATAGGACCTATTAGGTGTGTGTACACTGAGAATGACCTACAAAGCACATTATGGATATGCAATTCTTACTACCTGCTTTTCCCATGTAAAAAAATTATACATACACACCTTAGCATATAGCGTTTAAAAGATGATTGCATAGTCAGTGTTAAGCCAGTTGTCAAGAATATCATGGAAACTTCGAGTTCAAAATAGTATTTTCAAATAATATTTTTTCCCCTTTAAAAATAAGCATACTGGCTTGTGTTTAATATTAAAATGAGTATTGAGTATAATTCTGGAAAATCAAGACCATTCAAACCACATTTTGTCTTTACCATGTTCTGTCATATGCGAATATTGCAAAGAGTGCTCTCAGTTGGAGCTGCTGAATTTGGGTTCAGTCTATTGTTGGAAGTTGGAGCAATAACTCCAAAGCATCATTACTCAGTGAAGTTTAGCTGGTGCTTAGCATAATTTAATTAATTTCAATGCCTTAGAGGTAGTGTAGAAACAAAAGATTTTCTTGTGTACTTATTTATATTCTGAAAAGGGAAAAAAAACCCCAAGCAGTTTTCTGAAATCGGATTATTTATCTTTCATTTAATGTTGCATTAACATTTTGTTGTCCTTGTGTAACCGCTGGAATTAAAACATTAGCATTTAAACATGTGAACATTTTCTATGTTTCCCCTGCTGCCCGCTGGCTATTTCTATTTTAATGATATTCATTTTCGATTGGTACGACAACAGGCCCACACTATTCCCCTAGTACGTGCTCTACACCTATAGCAGATCTGCAGAATTTCTTCAAAGGAGCAATATTCCCCGACGTCATCGTTCTGTAAATTAAAGGAATGGGCGTTCATGAGGGGGAAGGAAGAGCTTCAAGTAAGAAATGTATTTCTAAAGGACTTAAAGCTCTGGTTGATTGCAAGCATTCAGTCAGCCTCATTCACCTCGGATAGTTTCCCTCAGTCTCCCACGATGCAGACTGGAGGGGTTTTGCTGGCATTGTGTGCATCCCGCTTTCCCACCCACTTCCTCTCCCGTGCCGCCCCAGCCTTCAGCCGTGCCTTCCCCATAGCAAGGCAGTTGCTATGGGAAGAACGCAGAACGAAATGCTGAGAGCTGCTGGTTAGCTGTAAAGTTGCTCATAAGGAACAGAAGATACTTTGTTTTGGCCGTGCAGTTTTACACCTCAGAGCAAATTGCAGCTGCTTTTGATGTAGTTTGTTTTTTTTGAGAAAACTAGTGTTCCATACCCCAGAGGTTTAGCTGGCAAATCTAACAAAGTTAACTCAATTCTAGTCTTTTGTGGGGTACCCTAAACAGAGTGAAGTTTCTTTGTGTTCCCTTTCTAGATAGGTAAGACAACAGTTTTTAAAAATGTGGTGGTTCCTAAATGCTAATGTTTGCCAGGTCTGCATCGTAGAAAGATTTTCTTTTTAATCTGATGGAAAGACAGAACAGACCTCTGAGTACATGGAAATGGAGCATTTCCGTACTAATCCGATTCATCACTTCAATTTGTAAACGAGATCTCCAACCTGTCAGCACGTCTTTGTGCACGCAGGAGAAATTTCCTTCGTTTATTCAGAGAGCATTGCCTGTCATTGTCATTACTGCACAGTAGCCCCTCTGGGCTGACTGAAAAGGTTCACTGAGCATTAAGCAATGGGAGTTCCCACAGAGGTTTCTGTCTTTCTTTTGGAAATGTATAATCAACTACTGGGCTGGATTACAAATTGGGTTGGTGTTTTTTATTCCCTGGTACCAAATTCAGGAGTTCTGCACTCAATATTCTCCTAAATGCTGCAACACAGAACAGATGCAAGATTTTGTAAGTGAAAAGTTGTGCTGTTAACTCTATTTGAGCCTCTACCATTTATAATGCAACACTGGGTAACCAGTTCACCTGCTTGATACTGGAACATTATTCTATAAAGCTTAAATTGCTGCTGTTACTTTCTGGGGCAGAAAGGAGAACTTTTCTGCCTGAACTGATGTAACTTTTTGTAGTCCTGGTGTGATTCTGATCATGTGAGCACTGAGATGTGGTACCACTGAATAAAAATTTCTGCTAGAATGGGCTACTAACAACTTTCCTTGGCCACTCTGGGCATCACAAAGTCTTAGAGAAATGATTTGATGTATACCTCAAACAGTATACATAAAATAATGCTATCTACCATAATACCTTTTCCCTTTCAAATTATAAATCTGAATGTTGATTGGCTTGAAACAAATGTTTGTAATAAAAGACAAATGGAGAGAAGGGTCAAGTGGTTTGAGGAGGAAAGATGAAGAAAACTGTCGTTGTTGTGAAGGCTGACCGTAAGACCATTTAGATCACACTTATGCAGCTTCCAGTGGTTTGGCACTCATGTGATGCCCATGAATGAGCCAGTGCTATTCCAGTTTGATGGGAGAAACCCCCTGTTTCTGGAGTTACTAACCAGGTGGCTGGTTGTCTAGGTTAAACTCTGGAAGAAGTTTGTCTTTGAAATAATATGGGGGTTTTGGCTTCCAGGAGGAGTTCTGCTACCCCGTGGAATGTCTGGCTCTGACAGTGGAGGAGGTCATGCACATCCGTCAGGTGCTTGTGAAGGCAGAGCTGGAGAAGTACCAGCAATATAAAGATGTCTATACTGCTCTCAAGAAAGGAAAGGTAGGGCTGAGTCTGTGCAGGCTCTGAAGGGTATTGAGGGAGGCCAGTTGCACATTTGTTTCTTACCCTGTTTTAGAGAGAAAGAAGAATTATCCACCAAACATCCCCCTTAATGTGTAACACATGGGTCAACTTCCTCAAATATGTCCAGAAACATCAAAACTTTTCATGGAAACACCTTGTTTGTTTAGATTGCCTATAAAAATGCAGTAGCATTTGCAATATCAGAGTGTATCTGTACGTCTGGTTTAAACTTCATTGACTGAAGTGATTTCTGTCCCCACGCCTTCTGCAGGTTTGGTTACCTTTTCTGTTCCAGAAAATAGAATTACAGATAGCAATAGAAAACGACAAGTTCTTCATATATGAATCCTTACTATCAAGCACAGAGGGAATTAAAGCCTTCAGACAAGTCAAGCCACATGTGACCCCAGAAGGAAGTTTAATATTAGAGACCCATTAACTAATGCATTTTTCTGTAAACTGCAGATTGGAGATTGGTACTTCCCAGTAGAAGCAGCATCCTTTTCTCCCACTTTTGACTTGTGCTTCTTGAACACCTCCAGCAAGTCTATTTTATCTATAGGTCTATCTGTGTCTAGTATGCAGATTTATTTTAAAGATTTAATACATATAAGGCAGAGGAACAAGAATCTTATAATGTCATTCATTAGATTCAGCTGTTGCCTGTTGTCATGATACATAAAGCTTTTAGTAATAAGCTTTTATCAAATCTCAAAGTAGGCTGAGGCTTTAATTAATTTACCCCACTATTAAAATATTTTGCTTTTATTTCTAACCAAATTTATCTAGTTAACGGGCAAGTTTTTAATTTAGGCAAAACAATTAAAGGCCTAGTTCTAAATACATGAAGGTACAATTCTCGACCTTCTTCTCAGTACCATCTTAGAAGTACAACCCCAGAACCAGATGTAGCACTGCCACTGTGGCCCTGCCAACAGCAAGTGGTCAGTGAAGTCATCACCGTGTGGGACTTTGCTTAACATCGTGGATTCCTCTGTTCTTCTTCCTCTAGCTCTGCTTTTGCTGTCGAACAAGAAGGTTCTCTTTCTTTACCTGGTCTTACACTTGTCAGTTCTGCAAGAGGTAAATATTTAATGTCTGTTAATAAATGAGTAGTATTTCAGAGGGAAAACTATTGATTTATACATTAGAAACCCTCAAGCATTTCTGCTGCATACTGCTGGTTGGGTTTATTTCTGTAACAGTCTATGTTAAAAAGAAAACTTAGCAAAAACATTTCCTTCGTAAGTGACAGAGGACATTTTCTTGGACTGAAACTCTTGACTAAGAGTGACAGAAACATTCATTTGTTCTTTTATGCTTATGGGAAAGCAAGATGGAATTTACTCAGACTCCCCAGTCAACAGTTCCACAACCTGTGTTTTTGGAGGAAACATTTCAATTTACTTTTTTGGCTACTTTTTGAGTATTGGAGCAGGGAAAAAACAAAAAGGAATATTTGTGGACAAAATGATAAATTTTAAGTTAACAGTGAGACAGTACATTAGAAGATCTATGTAACCACTGAGTTTCAGTCTCACTTACCAGAGGAGGTTTCTTTAGAGGAAAACCAGCCTTTTTTTTTTCCCTTTCCCTGTTCTTTAAATTTAGGTGTAGTTCTTGTTCAGCATTTCTCCTTGCTTTTGGCTTCATATTCTGATTGAAGTTACTATGCTGAAGAAGCTTTAAAAATGAATATGTTTGTTTAAGGGGAGGATGGGGGAGGGTTCTAACTCCTGAAATCCCTTATTCTTGATTTAAACATAATTATTCCCAATGGATTGATTCATGCTCTTGCTTTCTTACACAGGCCTGTATGCTCACAGTGTTGCAAAAAAGTAAGTAAGGAAACTTATGTTTCGAGCCTTTCTAAAAAGCTGCAATCTTTGTAATGATGCTGCATGTTCCCTGTGCTGTCCCCAACAGATGCGGCTGCCATCGAAGCCATACTCCACCCTCCCCATCTTCTCCCTAGGACCTTCAACCTTGCAGAAGGGAGAAAGCTTCATGAGGCCAGAGAAACCCTCTACCAGTCACCACCATTCCCTGCGGAGCAGGTGAGAAACAACCCGGCCTCACCTGCCTGTTGCAGATGTTCCCCAAGTGTTTCATGCTGGATTATCAATCATGAAGATGCTTCTCACCTGTTTTGTAGTTGGCAATGTTTCTAATGCTTGTAGTAACTTCTCTAAAGCTTGAAAAGACAGGTCTCTTCTACTCATTGCTTTGATTTAGAAATAGCAACAGTAACAGTGTCTTAAACCTTTTCCACATTACAGCTGAAAAATAATGAGAGTCTGGGACAGCTGTATTTCTGTAGCACCTCTGAAAAAATATCCTTAACATGTCTTTTTCTGGCGTAAATGAACTCTTTGGAGATAAATCTTACAGTGGCTAAAATCACCACTGAATGGGAATTCAATGATGTCTAGTGCACAGATTTATCTTTTTCTCCCTAATTTTTCTAATACCAATTTTCATATTTTTTTCATTTTGATATGATCAAGTTATCTGTTGGTTTTATGTCTTACACACAGATGGTTGTCAAAGCTAATCCGAGAAATTAAATATAAAAGGAATGCTCCATTTTGAGGGAATCTGCTGTAGAAACCCACTGCATAGATCACCACTGCTATGATGCTGTGTAGATTAGCCAAAGACATCAGTTATTTTTAGTTACTAGCAAGGTTGTTTTTGCCAGGACATAAATGTTAGACAGGCCCTCAGTCAGTGACCCTGCAATGTTGCCAATCCAGGCAGAAGCTGTCCTCTCCAGTGTTTGGTGTAATTTGGGACAGGAGGAAGGAAAATTCAAGTCCAGACCTTTCTGATGTAATTTTTCCTGGGGCCCACAGCCAAATTGCCAAATAACATGACAGATCCTGCTCGTTTGCCTTTCAGGTTAACCTCAAGGTCCAAGTCTGTGGATAAGTCACAGGAAGAGTTTCCCAAAGAGTTAATGGAGGACTGGAGCACAATGGAGGTTTGTGTGGACTGCAAGAAGTTCATCTCAGAAATCATCAACTCCAGCCGGCGCAGCCTGTCTCTGGCCAACAAGCGAGCCAGGTTGAAAAGGAAAACGCAGTCCTTCTACATGTCGTCACCAGGAACCTCGGAATACTGCCCCTCGGAAAGGACGATCAATGAGATCTGAGCCGTGTGCCTTTTGCTTTGCTTCCGTCTCCATGAGGTCATCGTCCATGAGCGAGGTCACTGGAATCGGATTGTCATCCTGTTGCTTCGTTCCACTCGACTGGCTTGAGTTTGCATTAGATCACAGGATTTCCTACTCCAGCAGTTCCCAGAGGCACGGACCACTGTGTTTGGATCTGTGCAGGGTGATACACAACGGGTCAGCTGCTCACGCTGGGAGAAAATCAATAGTTTGGAATTGTTGCCTCTTTTGTACGTGTGCATCGAAACGAGAAAGCCTTTTCCTGCTTTCAATCTTTTTTTAACCATGCTTTGAATCATTTTTCAGGAGAGGAGCTGGAACAGGTGTCCAATGGAGAACCAGATCTAGCGCAGTGTCACTGATAGCACAGTAGCAAGCAGTAGGTCCTGCTGGCATTCCCATCCTTGGAATGCTCAAGCCCTCGTTGAGGCAGCCAAGGGCCGTGTCTCACATCAGGCACCCAGCGTGAGCAGCTCTGGTCAAATCCATTTTTTTGGAACCATTTTGGTTGCTCTGAGATCAGGGTTCAGCATGGGACTCTACAATGTCAGTGCCCTGGGGCAAAGCAGGTGGCAAAGCTCTTCACCCGTGTGGTCGGCCATACCCCCGAGCTGCTGTACTTCTTAAGCCTTAGTGTCCTTCTGAGTGTCTCCTGAGCAGGTTTTAGTAGTTTACTTTCTATCTTGAATGTATGATAATGACTACTAGTAGCAGTGAATTTTAGTAGTAGACAAAGTTGTACAGTTGATGGGGAGGACGGGAAATAAGGGAGGCTTCTAATTTTAACTGCATACCTGTAAAATTGTTCTCGTGGTTACTCAGAGGAAACAGTGAGAAGGTGTAAATTTGTATTATAATGGAGAACACAGATACTGCTATAGTTCTGTCTGACAGCATATCCACTAGTAACTCCATTTTTTCTGGGGTTTATAACTTGGCTGTAGAAATTCGTGTTCTGCTGAAATTTGGGACAGTGCTGTCTCAGATTGGGAGCGAGCTCTTTTTTTTCTTTAATCTTTTTTTCATTCTTTTCCCTTTTTTAATTCACTGACAAGGACTGCTAGACTGATTGTTTAGAAGTTCCAACAATTTTACAACGTTAACTGACATCTCATGCTTTTTTGCACTTTTTTTATATTTAAAATACTTTTTTGTTGTTGTTATTCAATCATAGCCAAAGTTTAGTCAATAATTTGGAGCCAGATCTTTTTGGTATTTAGAAACAAGCTAACATAGCCAAGTTATTAATACTTGAAAATCAACTACTGTAACTTTTTTCATAAATTTTTTAATACCCTGAGGCATATTTAATATCTATATAGCAGTGTATTATAGAATGACATAGCAGAAAAGTTTCAGATCTATTTATTAACATTTCTATACTTCGAGTTAATGAGAGATACCTCAGAACTGCTCCAAAGTAGCTGGGACTGGACTTCCATAACATAATTTTAAAGGTGTGTTAATTAAAACAGCTTCCTCTGTCCAAAAAGCCCGAGAGACAGACTGCCCCTCTGGCCCTGGCAAGGCACAGTGCCGAGGCTGGGAGGCGCCAGGGCTGCTTGGCTCCCATTTGGCAGCCTTTGGAGCAGCCATCCATATCGTCTCTTTTAGGCTGATTTGAAAAGCACATGCAAAAGTCTCTGCAAACCTTCCCAGGGAGTCAGCCATCCTTATTTTTTGTTAAAAGCCCCCTTGGAAAATGAGAATTTTTGCATATGTAGGGCTTATTGAAATAGTTTCTATTTTTTTCTGAACCAATGCAAACAGGAAAAGGAGGGCTCAGTGCTAACTCTCCCTCCTTGCTGTCCCATGTGAGGTCACAGCCCTCCCGTCGCGGTACCTCTGGAAAAGTGTCTTGCATGTTAAGGCACCCGGAGTACAGGCAGGAGACAGGGATGTGGGATTGCAGGGGAGCAGCACAGGCAGGCTGGCGGGAAAGGTTCTGCGGTTGCTGGAAGGGTTGCCTGATCTCAGTCACATCAGCACTTTTTCTTGTTTCTGTGCCAAAACCAGGCCATGTGTTGGCTGCACAGTGCGCCAGGGAAACCAGACAGAAAGAAATGCAGGAAATCTCACTTTGCGTCTGCCCCGTTGTTGTTGTCGTCACAATATTTTCGTGGAGATGCCCCAGCCATGTTACAGTCACCCAGCCCTCTGCTCACAGTCCACTTCCCTGGTGTCCTCAAACCACTGAGGTGCAGGGAATCCAGCACATTCATTTGCCTCTTGGAGAGGAGTTTGGGATTTTGTAGAGCAGGCAGGATGAAGGACTAAGTAACTCCTGAGCGTGCAAAGGGAACCAAGTCTTTCATGCCTGTGCCCTGCTCCACTCTGGCAGTGGCTGGGGGTAGCTCTGGGGCAGTGACAGGACCTTGTGATCCAGCCTGTGCCTTCCCAAAATTCCCAGAAGTCCTTGGCTCAGGGCAGGCTCTGCTGTGCTGGGCAGGGCACAAACGCTGAACGACAATGCAGTGGTTGTACAGACGGCTCCCTGTTGCTCACACAGAGCTGCCACGGGCCAGGGCCTGAATAACCTCCCTTTTTCCCTGGAGAAAACCCTCCAGGCTGCTGACAGGCTGCTGTGGCAGGCTCCAGAAAACATGGTGTGGAGGGCTGCCTCTCCCCTTGGCTCCCATCCCTTCCTCCCTGGCACAGATGCTCTGCATTATCCTGGCATTTCGTTGCGCAAGAGGAGAAGCAGCGGGTTGGTTTGTCGTGGGAAGCCTGAAGGAACTGAGCTCGCTGGTTGCCTGGCTCTGCGGAGTGGGCTATTTTTAGCTTTCCATCTCCTCCCTGCCTGCACCAGCATCCCAAATCCACTGCAGCCATTGGCCCAGCACCCCGTGGTGCTGCCCAGCATGTCCTAGTTACGGGCTGAACTTCACATCAGCGTCAGAGGGGGAAATCAGAAGCTTGTAAATATCTGTAATATATTTATTAATATTTAGGAAGTCTCCATCAATCATGCCATGGGAATTGACTTTCCCATGATGTTTTAAAAAGGAAATGAGTCTTATTTATATGTGTGTTGGCTGTTATCTTTTATTAGAGTTAATGCTTTCAGCCCCCTAATACAGTTTGCACATCTTAGATTGAATTACTGCTGACAAGAACACAGGACTAGCACAGTGAACTCCGTTCCATGGATTTTAAAATTATTTCCTTCTTTGGGTTTTTTTTTTAGCTTTATTAGTATGCCCAAGGTCTGTTAAAATATATCATAGGAGACCCAAGGAGCTAAAAATGCCTCTGGCAGCATCAGTCTTGTTTTGTATGTGAACCTGGTTGTGGGGAATGCAAAACCAGCTCTGCCTCACGGCAGTGATGGAAGATGCGAGCAGACTTTTGCTGCAGCTCTCAGACCTGACCTTTCAAGTGTTCATGGTGACAGTAGTGTTTTGGGGGGTTGTTGGGGGTTTTTTTTCCCTTTCTCCATTACTTCCTTTTTACAAGGAGGGGTGTTATCTGGTGAAAATAAAATGCCATTCCATTATAACTCTTGTCTGTGTTAATTATTCATGGGGAAGCTGATTTAAAGGTTCTGTCTCTCTCTTTTTCATGCTTTTATAGTTTTGTAAGATCAGTCAGATGTTTCTTTTGGCAAAGAATTGTTAACGAAAATGCATAAGAGCTGAACACTGGCTGGGCTGCATGAAGGGATGAAAACATGTCGAAGTACCCTTAGAATAGCAATAAAAACTGCTTGTGTAACCCCAGTGATGTGATTAGCTCCTCGTCATCATCTGCAGCCAACTCGTCTGCTACCAGTGTGCACTGCTTCTTCCAACACTGGCAGGCTGGACCTGAGGCAGCACGTTTGTCCTGCATGTAGTACAGGCTTTGGGAAATCGCCACCCCTCCCTCATCATTGGGAGAGAAATGCTGGCAGTCTTTCGGAGAGGTTTTTGATGGATTTGGTTTAGTTTTTAAACCAGAAATGGAGAGAACATTATTATCACAACTGTCATGTTGTTCTCTTTTCTCTCTTGAGCATCCCTTTTTCCCCAGTCAAGTTCAGCATCAGCTTCCCTGGTTCGTTACTGGCTGCATGCTCTATAGGTTAAAAGTAATTTGGAACCTCCAGCTTTAAGCTCCTGATTGCTACCTTCCTGCTTTACTTCATCCAGCAGCTCTGCACAACTCTTAGGAATGTCTGTCTTACAGCTCAGTCTCGTCTGTGAAACAGTGACAGCACACAGGCATGAGAGAAAGGTGCTGCAACTCAACACTCTGGTGCTACAGCACATGGATTATGTTCATGTTACCAGAAAATTTTATACTGTTGCCATGTTGATAACTTGGAGCTGCTCTGGTTTATTTCTTCTTTTGTATGTGTGTATCTTAAGGCCAGTCTGAAAATGTTCATGCATACCTATTCCAGCTATAAACCTCTTCCATTGTTTCTTTCTGATTTTTTCTACTGATTTTTTGAGCACCTGAAATTACCATTCCGCAGAACTTCCATGTAGGAAAACCATGACAGAGGGGCGTTAGCTCAGCCTGATGTGACACAAAGCCACAGAACCCCTGTGCCGAGTGGCACCTGTGAGTTCCAGCAGCCCAGAGCAGAGGCAGCCTGGGGCCTTCCCTGTTCCTTCACCTTGATGTTGAGAAGTCCCAGAGCTGCCCGTGTTGCTCAGCTGCCCTGGCACAAGCTGTGAGCTGCTCCGTGTCCCAGGGTCCCCAGCTGCAAAAAGAGACTTCAAAGTGGTTACAAACTGTTTAAAGAATTTTAAGAGCTGCTGCTGAAGAGCTGAGTGCTCAGCGTCAGAGCTGAAAGGATCCTGCAGTGCAAGTTTCCATCTGCTTTCAGTACTTGAAAACAATTAGCCCTACTTCCAGGTGAAACAAATTCCAGAGAGGTGAAATTTTACAATACTCTGACAAGCAAAGACTTGTGAATGAATTTTTCTATGGCAGGTCTGCACTCAACAAATGTCATGGGGCGTAATCAGGAGGTGGAGCTAAATAGGTATCAAATAGACTTGGCAAATTTTATGCAGCGGTAGCTTAGTTTGTTTATTTGCAATAAACCAATTCAGTGACTTTCCAGTTTCTTCCCTGGTCAGGCGGTTTTGCAGCAGCAGTGCCTGGCTGAACTGAGTCTCAGATGGGAGGTAGCTCAGGCTCTGTATCCCAAGGTAATGACAGGAGCTGCTGCCATTTGCAAAGGTTGGCAAGGTGGGTTCTGTAGAACATATCTAGAGGGAGTCCTTTGGAACAGACCCTTCAGAACAGACCTTACTATAGCCAGTTTAAAAATAAATTTGTAAGCAGATAAGTCTTTCAAGGTGCCAGGCTACTATGGTAAACTCACAGCTGAAAAAGACCTGTTTGATTATTGATACATTTGATTTAAAAAAAAAAAAACAACAACCTGTAAGAGCACTCAGTATGAAAAAAACATATTCTTGGTGTCTCTGATGCAGCTGAAAGTGCATCAGACCTGAAGCTAAGCTTCAGGTCTTCTCTGCATTTCTCTAACCAGTGACACCAGTGCTTAGAAATGGGAGCCAGCAATGCTTTGGCTTTTGCCAGATGGGCCCTGGGCCAGATGGTGCACTGTGGGATTGTTCCAGAAATCTGAATTCAGAAATCTGCTAAATCTGGAATTAAAGGACACGGGCATGAGTTGATGTGAGTTCTGCAGGAGGTTGGCTTCCAAAGTTCGGTGGACACAAGCACCAGTTCAGCTGGCACAGATCTATAGAGGCAGCACTCTCATGGCCCAGCTTTCAGGAGAGGCAGAGACCAAGGCCCAACTTCAGCTGAGACATTAAGGCTGGGCATGTTCCTTTTGAAGGGCTGGTGGTTACATTACCTCTGAATCAAAAGCAAAATGAAGATGATGAGAAGGGGTTTTGAGCTGCATTTCTGTTAAAGCTGGTTCCCTCTCCCCAGCCCCCTTCTTTAATTAAAAAAAAAAATTCCCATACAGGAGGTGCACTTTTTGGACATGAACAGGCCTAAAGCACAAACCCTTTCCCTTTGAGCTTCCCCTGCTTCTGTGCTGTCACTGTGCATGTACTGTCTGCGCGTCTTCAGGGACACCGGGGCATCAGCTCTAACAGCAAAAGGCAACAGAACTGTCTTCTGCTTGTTTCCATGTTATGTGGTACTGAAATGCAATTTCTTGTTTATGCATTACTAATAAAAAGCTCTTCAAAATTACTGCATTGCTCTTGCTTTCTTGAGCAAACTGTGAAGACCACGGGCACCATTTCTTACAGAGCACAGCTGGAAAGGCCATGTTCCACATTTGTTCAGCCAGGCAGAGCCCTGAACCTTAGCTGCTGCAGGTCTTAACTAGGTCAGAAACAAAATTAATAGCAAAGTAAAAGAGAAGGTATTGCACCAGCAAGGCCCCACATTAGGAGCCCTTATCATTTCACTTGCAGGCACCTTCCAGTGAAATGAGAATCATACCTCAGTCACTTTGGTTGTGGAAAAATTAGAAGGACAGGACTTGTGCTTCACAGGAATGCCTTCTCACTGAACAAATCCATAGTGAAAGCACGACCTGCTCCTGGAGCTGGGATTAAAAGGCTTAGCCCATAACCTGCATGATTCTGACAGGGTAAGTAGTGTTGGTGGGGTAAGAAGGTAGTTTATTAGATAAATAAGGTCTTATTTACAAGTCAAGGCTAGTGATTTTAGACGAGTCTTTCCTGTTCTAATGCAAAATGAAGCAGCTGCCAGTCCCAAATTGTCTGTTACCAGTCCAGGCCCAGAGGACCCTTGCAGAGCTTTTGAGCAGTGTGTGGCTTACGGCGAGCTCCAGGGAGCCTGGTACTGGATCCTGCTGCCTACCCAGCACAGACTGATGGGAATTATTTTTCTGCAGCTTTCTCAGAACACCAACAGCCCGTTAGATATTACAGTCACACCCAGAAGTGTTAGTTTAAACTGCACATGGCATTTATTTTGGATAGCACCACAGGGTGCATAGACGCTTTACGGGCCTGCCCTTCACAGTTCCCAGTCTAGGAAGGTGCAATAGTAGGAACGGCGTTGCCTACCCACCACTGCTCCTCCTGAGGATTTGAATAAAATCACATCAAGGAACATGGCTGGTCATCTTGGTGCTAGGTTATTACATTGTCAGATACATCAGTGCCCAATTTGTGCTCTGCAGCAGTTCCTGAAATGCACCACCTGCTGCAGCTCAAAGCCTTTGCTTACCTTAAGCAAATCCAAGAATACAGGAGCTTTCACTAGGATTGCCTGTTGTCCCAACAAATATAACCCTTCCTCCATTGTGCCTGCTGACTTGATGGAGGAAAAGAAATAGGAATCATGGGGGAGCATGGAAGACTCACACTGGCACAAGACCAATTTAAGAAAGGCTAGTCTGCACAAACCCAATTAATTACACACCAGACCATTTGACTGCACTGTCTTAAGTTAATGCATTTTTGTTGCTAACATGAGCCTGCACCAGCACGAAAAGCAGACCTCAAACAGAAGCCAGCCTACCTTGAGTCTGGTATCCTCAACCTCTAAAATCCTCCAGGGCCAAGAACCAACACGCCCAGTTTGCCACAGTCTGGGAACCACTGCTGCAGTCTTCTCTTGCTGCTTCCCCCGCAGTCGGGAACCAGCTCCTCCCAGCTTCTTCCTTCCACAGCAGGCGTGTGTGGTGCAGCTGCAGGGATGGGGGAGCAGCCACACTTCTATCCAGTCTGGAGACCTGATGTGCTGGCACCAAATTCTTAAAATCCAACCACCTCCCTACATCACACGCCCCACTCCGTTTCCCTTGAATTGCAACCCAGCAGCTGAGAAACACCAAACTGCAGCATGAACAACCATTGCAAACAACCTCCCTCTCACAACTCACAAAACCCAACTTCAGTTCTACTTTCAACTCTCAAAGTGCAGAATTCTTATTCAAGATGGCACTTGCTACCTATTAATCAACACAGTTACAAGCACTGAGCTTTCTTCTGCTCGGTCCCCAGCACTTCAAGATCCCTCCAAGTAAATCAATGCTGACTTTACACCAATTCTGCTTCACACATTTTTTTCCTCCTACGTACTTTTTCCTTCTTCTGCTCCAATCCAAAAAGCTGCACTCTCCTGCTCCCACAAGCAGCCTAACACTTTCCCTCACACACAGCCTTCTGTCTTTGAGACACCTCAGTCAATGCATGTGACATAAAACCGACTTCAGAAATATTTTTTAGCTATTTCCAGTAAAGAAAGAAAAGATGGAGGAGTTTTGCTAAGGAGCAGACAAAATAAACAATTCCAAAGGCAGTGTGTTTTTTGCGTCAAGGGCCAACTCAGACTCCAACAGTCTAAGAACTGGAATGGGAATTGGGATGCTTCCAAAGCAGTGTTATGCACAGCACAGACAGCTAGAGGTCCCACCGGATCCCATCGATCTGATCAGTCACATGGCCAAGCGAGGAGAAGGATGGAAGCCCCATATGCAAACAATACGGGCAGAGAGCAGAAGGGTAAAAACTGCCCAGGAAAGCTTATGGGAAATTAGGAACCACTTCATCTGCTAAACACTGGAGCCCACCTGATCCCAGTGTGACCCACTGCAAGGTCCTTTCCATACACTGGCAAAACGAGCAGCCGCAGGAAGGTCAATAATCCCAGGGATACACAACTGGCACCTACCCCTGAGAGGCAGCTGAGTGACAAACGGGACTCTGGAAGAAATTAGTCCTTTTCCCTACCCAAAGCTTCCCTGCTCTCCTTTAGCCTAGAGCAAAGCAGGAGAGGACTGAGCACGGGTAGGAAAGGTGCTGATGCCTGGCAAGTGGAGCAGCAGACAGATTGAAAAATCAAGGATTTAGCCACACAGTTCCTAAGTGGCAGGAAATGGTGGAGCAAAAGCAGCCCACAACCAGCGGGGAATGCAACAGAAAGGAGATGCAGATAGGGATGAGTTGCTGCAAGAAGGAGACAAAGTGTCAAGGAAGTAACCCAGAAAACTGATGTGTCATTGGTACCGACCTCAGGGTGTGGCAGAGGAGCTCGGCTCCAGAGAGCCTGTGGTGACTTTTCTGGGAAGCCAGCACTGGAAGTGCTATGCACAGGTCAGCCAGACTTAAGACAACACTAAGCAAATATTTCATTTCTGATGCAAGAAGCAGCTTTAGACAACTCTTCTCCCAAACCAAAGCAATACATGAACCTCTCCAAAGGCTTTCCTAGCCCTGCTGACAGTCATGTTTTCATCACCTGCACTAGGCATGTACGCAGCAGCACATGTTTCCGAATGTACACACACCACCACCTTTTCCCTTTTTTTGTGCAGAGCTCTGCCATAGCTGCACTCCCCCGCCTAGCAGACCAGCACCAGGAGCTAGAACATCTTCTGTTTTCCTCACCCAGGAAGTGGCATCACTCCTGAGAAGGGGACAACTGACCTGCACCAAAGCTATCCAGCATATCTTCCAGACAGGGGCTGCTTTAAGCTCTAAGTTTCTGTTCCAGAATAGGAAGGGCTTTAGGTCCACATCATAAGAGCAATGTAAGTATTTGCTATTCATTTAATTGCTTCCAACTAATAGACATATTTTTTAAAGTAGGTTTATTCATTAGGATCATATAATTTAGTTACACCCAAATTAAAGTTTACTTTCAGACTAACCAGAATATGAATGCTGAAAATTCCCTTAAGCTGCAAACACTTTAAAATTATCAGGTCAAAACAGTGACCAACATTTTACTCTTCCATTTTTTAGAAGTTATTCATGCTCTAACAGCTTCCTGAGCACATGCTTGCCACTTGAACAAGTAAACATCCTTGCAAACAATTACTTCACTTTGTGTGCACACCAAAAAAATAAGTTAAAATGCCCTAACAGAGGGTTCTGTCTGAGAAACACATACTACATCTGGATCAAACATGACAATTCTGTAAACATCAGACAAGGCTACACTCATTGCCAATATATATTTATGCATATTTAATAGGAAACCATTTCTGCAGTTACTGAAGTACTTTTCCAGACAATGAGAAGCATTAAAAACGATTTAAAAACCATTTTGTACCCACATGGAAAAGTGTTCGGTTACACTGGTAGCCAGTGGCTAACAAAAAGCACTCAGAAAGAAGAGTCCATTTTTTGTTTTGTACTCTTGTTTTCTCCATTCAGGGAATGAAAAGTTTCTCTTTATGAAACCTTATCATTTGGATTTAAAATTTTCTGCTCATTTCTCATTTCAACTCTTCTGGTTACTGCATCAATTTCTCCCTCAGTTAAGACATGATGTGAAGAGCAAGGATCAATGGAACAGCACCGTCTCTTCATTACAGTAGCCTACAATTACCCTTCTTAGAGATAGGTAAGTATTTTCCAGCACCTTCCAGTAATCACTATTCCTGTCCTCACAAGGAGGGACGGAACTAGGACAAATTAATAAATAAGAAAATAAATTACACCCTTCTCCCCACCAGAAAAAGTATTTTAGGTTAACTTCAATAGAAACTTTATCTTTGTTTGGATACAAACATCTAACAGGTAAAGTCTCTGTGTGTCATGTTCAGGCAGCACATTTAAACAACCTAAGAAGAGTTAGCTCCACACAAGATGTAGCCTTTCAAGATGATCCTCTAGATAAATATCAAATTCTACAGTATCATGTTCTGACTCATGTAGTTCCCTTTAACTGGCCATAAGACATTATCAGATTACAAACCAGACAAAATTCAGTGCTGTAGGACCTATCGGCCCTTCACAGAACAAAAGTTCACATGGAAAACCCTTAATCCCACACATGCATTCTTTCCAAGCTTTTCATTTTGAGATGGTGTAAATACAACATGCCCTCTACCTTTGTTTAAAAAGGCACATTTAGGCCGTTTTAAATGTGCTAGATGTTTTGTTTCCAGTGTTAAACATAAATTGTTCAAATGAAAAGAGCATCTGCAGGAGGTCAATTTAACCTTCAGCAGGCAACAAGAGCTGCTGTGGAGATGATGGATGAGGTTACTTTTCCGTTGATCCAGTATTCTTATAAATGTACAAAACCTCTGCAGATCAGCCTTGGGAGGGAGCTCTACAGAGCAGTCTGCAGAATAAGACTTTTCTGTCAGTTACTCGGTTTTATTTGGTGAACCCAAATATTTGGCTTTATTTTTCCGTGGACGCTGCTGCCATGGCTGGTTTGATCCCCTCGCGTGTGGACTTCAGCTCCTCCAGTTCTGTGTTTAGTTTGCTGATCACCCACTCCAGGGCATCCCGACCCTGCCAGAAAAATACCAGAATTTAGGATCAGAACAGACACACCACTGATGCTCACGGTTCTATAGTTCTTCCTCTGTCAGACATGAAACTTATTTTCAAATCAATGCCATGCCCTGCATAGTTTGATACTGGATTATATTGATAATTTCTTAGCATCTTCTTATGGAAATTTCACTGCAAAGGCAATTGCTTCACCCCTAAGCCAGAAGCAAATGCAATGCTGGTGTGAGCTCCCAGCAGCATGCTGAGGCAGAAGGGCTAATTCAGCAGTCAAGTTTCCTTACCTAAAAGATTTGCTCTTTTTGCTGTTTGCTGCTTCCACCACCCAAAGAGTATCAGCAGATTTATGGCAAAATCCAGGTACTGTTCTCAGTTTCACTAGCCAAGTTATATGCAGAGTTTTTGAGAAGATCCAGGACAAAGAAAGTCTTCCAAGTGCTCTTTGAAGTAGCAGCTAAGTGATCTGATATCTGTGAAATGTTCCCAAGTGTACTCACAGGGAATTCTATATTTGTACACAGCAGCTTTTCAGCATCTAAACCAGACTAATTAAGAGACTGGAGCTGCACATTTTATATCAAGGTTTGGAAATGCCTCAAGCTCAGAATTGACAGCCAGTGCTTCAGAAAGAGCTGGAGAACCCAGGACAATAAGCCTGTCAAAAACCTTTTACCTCAAGATGACCCTGTAGCAGCTGCACCCCAATGACCATGAGATGCAGCCAACGGCACAATGCGGCCAAGAAAATAAAGTACTTTAACTCAACAAAAGTCAAGATTTTAGAGCTCTGCAGTCTCAGAATAGCAGCTTTTGCCAAAGCAAGCAGATAGGATCAGACCAGGAAAACACCTGGCCTCTTTTTCACTTTAAAGAGAAGTCAAGAGACACTCACTTCTATTACTCTACTAAGAATAAGAAGTACAAACAGTGGAGAGCAGTAAGTGGGAGCCACATGGCTCTGGCCAAGTCTAGAATTCTGGAGATAAGCCCAAAAAGTCATAACTGTTCAGGAGAGCCAGTGTTTGAGCCTTCTGCAGAGATTTGATAGGAAGGAGAGGAACACCTTCCTCCACACACAAAGTTTTGTTCCAAACTGTGATGTGCTAATTTCATTGTATGCATTAAAGGTGATGAAGTGCACAGAAACCCCACAGTGTCCAGAACTTGCTGTCATCCATTATAAACCATTAAGCATGAACAAGAATCTGCAGCTTTGCAGATTTGAAACAAGCAGCTTTGAAAACCTAAGGAAAAAAGAATGTCAGAACAAAGCTCATACACTCTGAAGGATTTTTTTTTTCCAGGCTAGAAACACTGTTCTGGAACAATACGAAAAGCCCGGATCCAAAGTGCAAAGTGTAACCTATTAAAATAAACTAAAGTTTTACTATGAATAGGAGCACAGGTATCTCAAGACCCTCAATAGGGTCAGTGAAGGGCTGACTCGGTTTCTCTTTGGGTTTTCCATATTCCAGGGACTCACAGAATAAACAGTAATTGCTACTTCTGCACTGGCCAGGCAGCCTTTAAACTGAGAAAAGTCATCCAGGTATCACAATAAAGTGTTCTGCTTTTGGTCAAGGCTCAGAAAGGGAGATTCAGCTCCATCCCAAATTACCTCAAGAACTAGGATGTTTAAGTTAATTAGTTCAAGAGATGCCTTTAAAAGATACTAATAATAGTCAAGAAAGCATGACTGAAATTGTCCACTTCAAGTATGGGTTGCTGATAAAAGACCTTAGAAGGAATGATTTAACTTCTGAGCTCCTTCCATTTGAGCACTGAAGTGACTGTTCTTCAGCAGGTGGTAACTTCCACCTTCTCCACAGGCTGTGCAAGACCTGGGAACACCAGCAAAGCACGAATAAAAGCACCCAGACACAGGCAGGCTACTGCACAGCAACAAGTTGTAACTAGCCGTGAATTAACCAAGAGGAGCATTCCATAGGGAAAAAGTGGGGGGCAGGGAGGGGGAATCAGCTTTCAGTAAGCAGGCATTTGGACATTTAAAAGTCAGGTTTAAATATCCTCTCTGAGGTGACACAGGCACAGAGAACTGGGACAGCAACAACTTGGATGTTATATTCGTTATATTGCTCAAAGAAGACTTGTCAGAAGGTCAAACACCCCTGCCATAGAAAACACTTAGTAGAAAAACACTGAGATTCTTTTCATGCCCTGACTTGAAACAATCACATCATTGTGTTTTACTTGATATCTTTGTTGATGAGATAAATTAATTTTAAAAATCCATGACATTCAACTGGAGCACAAAGATATTTCCTTCAGTTTTTGAGAGTACATCGGTCTCTGTAGATCTCCTTAGAACTGCATATACTATATGCCATATTTTGCAGCTAAGAACAAACTCGCAAGGAAGACTTCATGAATATTCTGCACAGAAATTAAGTTAGAAATCTCAACCAGATGCAAAGCCTCCAAGTGCCATGAAACTATCCAGTAACCAGAAAAATATCTGAATTACGACTGCCTATAAGGTAGTAAGGTACTGTAACTGTACAACAAGTTTTGCAGTAAGTCATTAAGCAAGCACATTCATCCCCAGGCATGCATGTTGTGTTATTCATTATTGCAGGTGTCAGCAGCATGATGTGTCTGGCAGAACAAGTGCTGCATATGAAGATTTGTTGTTAGAGCTTAAGTGACTGATAAGTGCTGAGCCTTTGCAGTTGATGTTTTCCAGAAAAACAGCCATAAAAGCTTAGTGGAATGAGAACGTAAAAGCAAACACCCATGGCATACACAGATCTCAAAGTAAGCAGTGTAAAAAGCCCGACTTTCTTAACTAGAAGAAGCAGCAAAATGGATTTCTTTCTTTTTAAGAAATCTTATTGGTTGAAGCAGAAGCCAATACAGGAATGACAGGGACAGGCTACACTGGCTAGTGGAAGGAAAACCATCAGCACAGAGGTCTCACAGAGGCAAATACACTCAGTTCTCTCAGCCCTGAGCTCATATTTGTTCATAGCCACATCGCTGCAGGGACACATCACTACCAATACGAATATAACTACAAGACCAATGAAAAGCAGGAACAGTCTGGCATCCTGACAGCTTCAAGCTTTGCACAGATTTCCTCAGAAGGGCAACAATATTCCTCAGGCAGAAGAAAAGCAAATACAATTCGGCTATGCAAAAGATTACCCCTGTTAGGCAACCTGTTTCAAGAAATCAACTTCATATCCTAAGAACACAGTTCTGTTTCATTTTTATAATACCAATTCCACTCACTAGCCAATTTATTAATTTCTTGAGGTACCAGCTTCATATACTGAAATCACAGAAACTAGGACCAGATCAAACACTTGATGGAGGGACCCCTTCACATCCCTAGTTGTCTGCAGTCTTCAAGCCACAAGCAAGACTGTGTGGCACAAGACATGGCTGCAGCAAGTTGGCTGCCCAGTGGCACAAGCACGGGTTAATGGATCCAGCCTGGACTGGGGCTACGCTCACCCTTTAAAACTGCAGGGCAACGAACACGTCTGCCATTCCTGTATGCAATGTGTGTAAAACAGACATGCAGGGTAATTTATGAAATCCACGTGACGACAATCCATGCACATATTTGCTAGAAAGCTGAAATGCTGTACCAAGAAGAAGAACGCTGGCATTACCACTAGTTAGTACAAACTGCAGGTGTGGAGAACTGCTAGCTTAGCGCGCTTTCAGAATTTTGAATTATCCACTCAATAGCATCCCATCCCTAGAGTAACACAAAAAGATTTACAGCAAACGGCAAATGATTTTTTCATCGTCATTAAAAATAATAATGCATCACCTGCCACTGCTACCTCAGAGCAAAATCTCAATAATTCTTATTTCTTCAGAACAACAAAACATTTTTCAGTAACTATCATGAAGTTTAAGAGGGGTGCTTAGAGAACAGAGGCAGAGCGCAGCATGCAAGAAGAGCTGGTAGTAGCACAGTAGGTACTGGCTAGCAAAGAAAGGGTTGGTAACAGCAATTACAAATTCCTGCCAAGTTCAAAATCTCTAGAGACTTTTCAGTGAAATACACAGGACAAGAAGGTCTTTCTGATTTGCAAGAAGCTTGCGAGCCAGTGTGTTCCTTGAAAATGGCAGAATAGAACAATCTTTAAAAGAAATTGAGCTCTCTCACAGGCAACACCTCAACAGGTACCAAGAAATATTTACAGTTTGTCTGACTTCAGTAAAGACGTGCAAATGTAACTGATGCCTCAAGAGGAATTTGGCCAGCATTTTTAAGTGTGCCTTACTTGTTCTGGCCAACTAGACAGTGCTCTGCTACCTCTGGGTCAGACTGAAGTTAGGTTGTAAGCCAGGGTTTGTTCCTGTCTTTCAAGAATATACACCCCACACAGACTTTTAAATGGAAACCAGATCAGAACAGAACTGTAATTTAACTGAAATACCTTCCATTTCAAACAAACACAGAGAGCACCCAGCTAGGTAAAGGTACTCTTCGGTGTCTAGAAATGACCCGTCACTCCTTCCCCATCCCTTGATTTTAACATGTTTTCCTCTGACTTTTAGGAGAAGCACGCAAAAGAGTGGGAAAAGAGGCTTTCTCCTCTCTATCTAGTTGGTCCTACCAAGTTGGCTTACACTGGCTTGGTCAAGGAGCATCCCTCACAGGGATGAAGGGCTGGCCAAAGCACAGGATCTCTGGCATAGCCAGAGCTACCTGGGCCAGATTCCCACTGTGCTGAACCCCTCCAGCAATGCAGAACCCAATCTCAAACTCCTAACAGCACTCATCCTGCTGTTAGGCAGCAAGGCTTATGCTTCTCTAGCAATTCCATTTCTTCCCTAAAGAACTGTAGAACAAAGTGTCCAACAATAAGCACTCCCATAGCTCTGCCTGTGCTGAAGAGCAGCTCCATGGCTGTGAGCCAAGCAGAAAAAGCGAGCACAGGACAAAGGAGTCAGTGCAGTATTACCCAGGGGAGACAGCAGTCTCACCTCTTCAAAGAATATGCTTCTGCTTACATTACATTACTTTCAGTCAAAGGCAAGGAAACAGCTCAACAAGGATATGAACTGAAACAACCGACAAAAGCAGCATAGAAAATATGCTGGTATTAACTGATAAATCCACATTATAAAGGCTGAAAGTGAAGTCACATTCTCTACTAGCACTAACTCCTAGAAATAGAAGGATATAGTTTTTTAAAAAGTACTTTGGAAAATAAAAAACCAAACCCCAATGAATAAAGTTTGTATCCTATTTGTAACTGTAGCATACACATAGAAGCTTATTTGTTTCACTGTGCAATTCTAGTTGAAAAACAAAGATTTAGTAGTGACACCTTTCCATACTTTGGGAAATTATATTCTACTTGCTGAGTTTCTATAAAAAAATCAATTGGAACACTGTGCAGAAAATCTAGAGAAATTAAATATAACAGTCAACACACACCACTGACAATTACTATTTCAAAAAAAGAGAATGATTAGGTGGGGGGAGAGAGGAGAAAACAGAATAAAGGTGTACCTTTCTGGCGTTAGAAGATATTGTGTTTGCCATCAAGCTTTCCAGATAACTGCTCAAGCTAATGCCTTTAACAGTAATAATTGCTTCTTGAGTTAGCACAGTCCTGTAAGCGAAAAAAGAAAGGTTAACACCTAAGCTGAACTGGACAACAAATTGTCTCCTAGACACAAAGACACACACAAATATCCCTACTTACTTTTCCGGGTTTTCTGGATGAGGTGTGTAAACCAGTCTCTCGTCAACAGACACCAAGTTTGTGAGCGTAATCTTAAGAACAAAAACAGAGCTGAAATCCTCACTTCCCACCTTTCATTTTTCTGTTATCAGCAGCACTACTCAGTAGCAGAGCACTCAATTTAATGTCAAAATAGTGTACACAGAATATAAAACCCAGAGCACAGTCAATAAAAAGACCCTTAAAGGATGATGCATCTTCTCCTATCCTTGATCTAATTATATCAAAGTTCCCATTCACAGTACAGAGCACCAACAGCTTTCTCTGAATGTTGAGTCTGATTTATTGCCGGCAATTCAGAGAGGCTCTTCCAGACCACCATAACACCACTCGGACTAGACAGAAAATTAATACTCAGGAAAGACAATGCCTCTTGTACAGATGAGGCCCTCCTACAGACAATCCCACGTTAAATCTGAGAGTTACAAGTTCCCACGATATGAAGATATAGCACAATATTTCATTTACATTCTATGAAAAAAGGCATTTCACATTAAAACTTTTGTTGGAAATGGAAGAACTCATTCCTCTAAAAGTCAAACTATTTTACATACCTTCTGAGAAATAATCTTACATTAAAAACAGAATCACAAATGTTTGCTGATGAAGTGTTTAAATAATGAGAAGAACAAGAGAAAAAGAGTAATCTTGACACTGATTAAGACAGGTAAATCGTTGTCTCTAACGATAGACATGGACACATTGCTAATCTAAATGTTAAGAGAAAACATCCAACTTCGGAACAAATTATCAGAAACTTCTTAAGTTAAACCACTCACATTAGTTGAGCAAAGCTCCATCTTTTTTTCCACTGGATCTACCACAGAATGTTCTTCAATATAAGTCAGAGTTCTATTTGTTCCTAATATCTGAAGGGAAAAAAAAACCATTAAGTATCAAACAAACAAATGGACCCTTAAAACACATAAATGCCAAGTTCTCAGTGACCCCAAATAAATACAAAGTAATTCGTGGATACCAGAGGACTGTGATCAGTGGCAAGACTTCATTGTCTAGATTGTATCAGCCATAGAGCATGGCACAGACCAGCCTGGAAGGCATTTACAGACACACACAAATTTCAGCTTCTACTTCTAAGTCAGCTCCAATTCAGAGGACGACATAAAAGTGCATCACACCCTTAATAAAGAATGAAGGCTGCAAAAATGTACCGCTTTTACAATACTGGGCAATCCCCATTCTGTGCTGAGAAGACGGTGACTGTGCAACCTCCCCTGGTTATCCAGGCTCCTGTCGAGGACATCCACTCCTACCACACACGGATTCATGGGGTTGGGGTACTTTCTCATAGCAGCTTTGATCACGGTATCCCAGGGATGTCTGTAAAAGGAAGGGGTGAGAATATTTGTAAGCATTTTGTATTCAATCACAAGTATTCAGATGATCCTAAATCAGGATATAGGTTGTGCAATATGGTACATGCTGTACAACTTCATAGCTCCTAGATGTCCCTCTGGAATACAGTTACACTTTGAAAGGCAATAAGAAAGTACTGACACACAAACACATGAAAAAATAAATTCTTTCCAGACTGAAGCAAGGAATTATTAATGCAAGACTAAGAAAAATGAAGGCAAGGGACAACAGTCACTCACTGCTAGAAGTGACATTCCAAGTAGTGCCCAAAGAGATGGTGGAAATATCAGCTCATTCCAGAACTCCACCAGGAAAGCAACCTGATCTAACACATAAGCTTGCCCTGCTTTGAGAAGAGGGCTGGACTAGGTGACCTCCAGGATTCTGCTCCACCATAAATTCTTCTGTAATTCTAAGCATACCAGTTAAACTAAAGAAGAAATCATTAGCTTCTGCTCCTTCCTATAGCAAAAAATAAAAGCAAAGTGAAATTAAATTCTACTAGAGAAAGGATGATTGGGAAGTTCAAAATAAAGAAACAGACATTTAAAAACCCCATCACCTCACAGCCTTGTGCCTGCACCTACACTACCGCTTCCAGCAGTTTGTTAGCATAAATTCCACTTATGGGTACTCTTCTCAGAATTGTTTTTATGAAACAAGTTTTGATAACCTCAAATTCCTGGGATTGGAGCAGTCCTGCTACTCAAGGCCACATGGCTCTTGAGGTAGGTACTTCAGATATTCCCTTCTGAAACAGAGAAGGGTACAGAAACCATGGACTTGATCCAATAGAGAAATTCTGTCCCTAATTATTTCTATATTCAGAATAACTGACTGTCCTGACATGATAGTCTTACAGCCTTTAAAGGCATGTTTAAAAATTCAACAATTGGTATCTAACTTAAGAAGGCTCAGGGGTGCCAACTCGTACTTAAGAGTTGTACTTAGGGCCCTAAATGGATTTTATTTTAGTCTTAAAATAGACTGGTACAGAAGGGCACTGACAGTACAGCACTACAAGAACAAACAGAAAGTTGGAAAAGTAAGTTCTTTTTCTAACAAGAACAGTGTCAGAAAGCTTTAGTGGTGCAAGCAGGAGAAATAGGAGCCCTCAATTCCTGCAGAAGAAGGACAGCTGGAGGATTGTTCCTTGTTCCATCTTCAGAGACTATACACCTCCATCAACAGAAGATACACAAACTAAAAATGACACAATTCTGTTAAATGTCCCTAAGGGATTGAGTCAGAGATCTGATAAGGCACAACAATATTTTATTAACCACTCAAATGAACTACCTACACCCACACACATTACGCCATAAGATGGGGCTGTTCTAATACAGAACTTGATGAGAAAATGTCAAATAAAAATAGCTTTTGCATTCCCTAGGTGACAGATACTCATGTCAAACTCAGGAGCTGTGTCATGCACGAGCAGCCTCTGCCTGATATTTCCTGTTAGAAGCCACAGCTCACTTACACCAGACCAATGCTGAAGTTGAGCACCGAGTACCTGCATCAGCACAAGGAATTCAGTTGTGTTGAGGTAGTTAAAGAAATTCAGAGCAACACATCTGGGGTATTTTGTAAATATTTTAAGAACTATCACCCAGGCTGCTCTTCGGGCTTCAAGACTCTTAGGACACCTGTAGCAGGGGAGTCATCGGTGGTGGCATTCCCAGAGCTGCACCAGCACTGCTGAGCTCTCCACGCCAGCTCCCGGGACAGCTTGTTACACACCTCTTGATACTTTTCCCTGTTGTTTCCTCCTAACACAAGGGTGGAATTGGATGGCCAGAACCACGTTCCATTCAGAAAAGCACCGATGGGAAGAACACTTACTCAGAGAGCTGGCTGCTGGGCACCTCAGCGGCAGTACCCGAGGCTAAGCTGAGGGACATAGTCACTCTGTCCATACCTCTTGGAATAGATCATCGACTACATCAGTAGTTCGGGATTTATTTTCATTTATAGTGTGAAAGTTATTTTTCTTAAACACCCAGTCCTTTATCAAGCCATCCCGCTGTCGGGCCAGCTCTACCACTCCATCCTGCTGGAATGCTATTCCCGAGGTAGAAGCCCAGGCGTGGCGTCCGGCCGCGCAGGAAGGAGCTCGAGGCGATGCAGGACCGGCACCGTCGAGGCCCGTTCCCATCCTCCCTCCTCCTCCTCTTTCGGCCGCGCCCGCAGCATTCCTATTTCCGCCGTCACCCCGGCGGGGCCGGGCTCGCCCCGGTCCGGTGAAGCGCCGGGGTCTCGCCGAGCCCTCCGCCCCCACCCCCCCCGCCCGGCCNGCGCGCGTCACGCGCCTGCGTCACCGCCCCGCCCCTCCGCGCCCGTGGAAGAGGCGACGCAGTGCACATGCGCAGGAGCCGCGCCGCCCGGGCCCAGAGCTGGGGATTGGAAGCGACCCCCGGGGATTGGAAGCGACCCCCAGGGATTATCCGAGTCCAGCTCCTGGCCCTGCACAAGACAGCCCCAAGAATCACACCGTGTGCCCGAGAGCGTTATCCACACGCTTCTCGAACTGTGTCAGGCTTGGTGCTGTGACCGTTTCCCTGGGAGCCTAGTGTTCAACCCCCCTCTATGTGAAGAACCTTTTCCTGATATGCAACCTGAACCTCCCCTGACACAGCTCGCCCTGGAAAGGCACATCCTGAGAAAGCAGTTCTGCATTACCATTGACTGCCTGATCCCCCTGGTCCTCACAAACCAACCCTCACCACCAAGTCCTCAGTGCAAAAGAGACTCGGAGCTCCCAAAGCAGGTGTGGTGGAGAGCTATGAATATAATTAAGGAACTGGAGCATCTCTCTCCTGAGGGAGGAAGGGCTGAGGGACCTAGGCCTGTTCAGCCTCCAGAAGAGATGGCTCAAGAGCCCCTCAAGAGAGGGGACCTCATCAATGTGTATATATAGAGGAGGGGCTGCCAAAGGATGGATCCAGGCTCTTATTGGTGGTGCCAAGCATTAGGACAAGAGCCAGTGGGCCGAAACTCACGCACAGGAAGCTCCACCTGGATATGAGAAAGAACTTGTTTACTGTGTAGGTGACCCAGCACTGGAACAGATTGCCCAGAGAGGTTGTGGAATCTCCCTCACTGGAGATATTTAAGAACCATCTGGATGCAACCCAGTGCAATGTGCTCTGGGATGACCCTGCTTGAGCAGGGAGGTTGGACCCAGTGACCCACTGGGATCCCTTCCTTTCCCATGTTGTGATCCTGGGATTCTGTGAGCTACCAGCATTTTGGTTTAATCAAACCAGGAGTTTTGATTAAACACCCTAATAACAGCCATGGGGGTGACACGCAGCCAGGAACAGCATGTGCAAGCCTGTGCCTGGGGATGAAGTGATTGCTGAGGAATACACGTGGCGCATTCTGGGGAGACACAATAAAGACGCTCTCGCACCTGCCAGGTTCAGCAGAAAGGAAGGAATAATGACCTTTATTGTTTACATTATCTCATTCTTATACACGTCCCAACTCCACAAGGGATTGGAGAGCATGTGACTTCCTTCTCAATCCCACTGGAGAAGAAAGGTGCTCATCAAAGCTCTCCTATCACAAAAGGAATGAAAAACAGAAAATACCGTTAAGCAAACATCGGCTATTATTTACATGAATCTGTGTGAAAAGAATCTGACTCCAAGGTTAAAAACAGAAGGCTTACAAAAACCAGGGCAACAGCGCAGTAGCTCCATTTGTGAGCTGCAGATTGAGATGTAGATGGAGCTCTCGGTGGGAGCCTGAGGCAAAAGGCCATGAACTGCCCACACTTTGATGGTGCCAGCCAGATGAATGGACACTGGGAGACACAGCAGGAGCAAAGACTAGTGAGTAAGAGTGAGATTTGCATGTGGCTTGGACTGTGGGGGTATAAAAGCCTAGGCATTCCTTTGTTGGGGGTCCCTTCTCAGAGGCACCAGCTGTGGCTGTTTCTGTGTTACTGCACCATGAATAAATTGCTTTATGGAAAGACATTTGAGACTTTGCCATGAGAATCCTGGGGTTGATCCAGTAAGAAAACCTGGCCTGACTGTAGGAGGGGAGTTGTGAGGCACCCGTGGGCTCACTGGAGCTGCCCGCTGGAAAGGGGCTCCCATTCCAGCAGTGAAATTCTCTGGCCTTGGGAGTGTGGCTGACAGAGAGTCTCATGAATGGTCAGACTGGGATGTTTCCTTAACAGTGGTGACGCCAAACGCCTGAGTTCACCTAGAGGACTTTGCACGGACTCATTCTACCAAACACATTGATATGAAATGCCTTATGATATGAAATAGTGGGGCAAAAACAAGAGACAAGTTTCCTTATTTGCTGCCTCTGGGCTTTGTAGAACATTACTGCCGAGTAAACCGGCTCTGGCAGCAAGGAAACCCGCCCTTCTCAGTGATGCTGGCTGGGCTGGGCTGGGCTGTGCCCTGCTGACTCACCTCTACCCTTGACTCAGCAAAGGGATCTGGACAAGCTGGAAAGATGGGCTGGGACCATCGGCATGAGGTTCAACAAGTGCTAGGTCCTGTACTTTGGCCACAATAACCCCATGCAGCACTACAGCCTGTGGTCAGAGTGGTTAGAAAGTGGCCCAGTGGAAAAGGACCTGGGGTGCTGGTCAACAAGAGCTGAACGTGAGCCAGCATGTGCCCAGGTGGCCAAGAAGGTCAGTGGCACCCTGGCCTGTATCAGAAACGGTGTGGCCAGCAGGACCAGGGCAGGGATATTCCCCTGTACTCGGCACTGGTGAGGCTGCACCTCAAATGCTGAGGTCAGTTCTGAGCCCCTCAGTTCAGGACATTGAGGTGCTAGAGCATGTCCAGAGAAAGGCAACGATGCTGATGAGGGGTCTGGATCGCAGATCCTGTGAGGGGTGGCTGAGGGAGCTGAGGGTGTTTAGCCTGGAGAAGAGGCGGCTCAGGGGGGTCCGTATCTCTCTCTACTGGTGCCTGAAAGGAGGGTGTGCCGGGGGGGAGTCGGTCTCTTCTCCCAGGCAACCACCGACAGGACGAGAGGACATAACCTCAAGCTGCGTCAGGAGAGGTTCAGGTTGGACATTAGGAAGTAATTCCTCACAGAAAGGATGATTAAATATCGGAATGGGCTGCTCAGGGAGGCGGTGTTGTCACTGTCCCTGGAGGTGTTTAAGGAAAGCCTGGACGTGGCACTTAGTGCCACAGTCTAGTTGACGTGGTGGTGTTGGGTCACAGGTCGCACTCCGTGATCCCCGAGGTCTTTTCCAACCCGACGCGTCCCGGGGTTCTGTAAAAGGCGCCCGCCCCCGGGGAGGGCGAGGCTGACGGCGGTGGGCGCGGCCGGAAAGACGTCACATGAGCCCCGAGGGGCGTGGCCTCCGCTAGGGGGCGGGACCGGAGGATGCCCTTCGGACGTAGAGGAAATGCGCGCGGTGGCGCGGTGACGTCAGGCGCCGCGGGCCGGTGGTGACGGCGGGTCCGGGCGGCCATGGCGCACCGGTACCTGCTGCTGGCGCGGGGTGGCGGCTGCCGCCGGGGGCTGCCCGGGGCCCCGCTGCAGCAGCTGCTCTGCGGGAGGGGCCTGCTTGGGGGGACAAGGCCCTGCCTGGCTCAGGTGAGGAGCGAAGACGGGGGCCGGGGGTCGAGGGAGGCCCGGGGTGGCGGCGGCGGCGGGCGGCCCCGCGGCTGGGAAAGGCGCCCCGCTACTCGGAGCCGAGGGCGTCTCTCTGCTGCTCGCGGCCTTCCCCGGCTCGTCCTCAGCCCATTCGGAGGACGCAGCGCCGGCCCGCTCGGTACCGGCCCTTCCGGGCGGCGGGGAGCGAGGGCCGGTGGATGGTGAGTGGGCGGGCTGGAGTGCAGCGCCTCCCGGGCTGGAAGTGGCAGCCGGCTCCGTGCGGGAGAACCTGCGGGCTCCTTCGGCTGCAGGAGAGTTGTCTTGCGGAAGGAAGACAAGGCGACGCCCCAGAGCTGCTGCTGCACCCCGCCGTATTTAATAGAATCTTAGAATGTTAATAGATTGGAAGCGACCTTAAAGATCTTCTCGTCCCTACTTCTCTGCCATGGACAGGGACCCATCCCACTACACCAGGTTGCTCAGAGCCCCATCCAGCCTGGCCTTGAACACTGCCAGGGTTGGGGCATCCACAGCTTCTCTGGGCAACCTGTTCCAGTGTCTCACCACCCTCACGGTATATAATTTCTTCCTAATATCTAACTTAATTTCTCCTCTTTCAATTTGTACCCATTACTCCTTGTCCTATCACTACAGTTCCTGACAGAGAGTTCCTCTCTGGCTTCTCGCAGACCCCCTTGAGATACTGTAAGGTTGCTATGAGCTCACTATGCAACTTTCTCTTCTCTAGGCTGAGCAGCCCCAACTTCCTCAGCTTCTTTTTATAGAGGAGGGTTCCCAGGTTCCCACTGGTTTTCCAGGTGTTGTGTCCGACCTAACTCCAAAGTTCTTCCGTTGGTTTCTCAGGGTGGTGATTTGCGTTAGGTGGGTTTGTGACTGTGTGAGAGACTGAAGTGTTAAAGATTAATGACTGAGTGATTTGTTTTGGATGTCAGTATTCTGGAAAAAAGCCTGGTTGTGTGCGTCCTGGGATTGCACGGTGCAATGGTGCCATGGATCTGCACCTACTGTTGTGGTATTAACTGATAAATCATCGTGTCTGTGTGATCATTCTTAGTAAAATGGCCTTTACTGTCAGCTATTACAAGATGTGTATTACCCTTGTTGGCAGCTCTGCCATACTGGAGGAGTGACAGGCCTGTGCTGCTACTTGGGAAAAGGAAGATGTTTAATTCCACTGCCTTTCGTTGGCATCTTGAGAGGGTTGCTTTGTTTTCCTGTAGCATAGAGTGGTGAACAACCATACCTTTATAGGTATGAAGTTTATCTCTAGGATAGTGATAATTGTGAGATGAATATAGAGAAGGATGTCAGTAGCTTTGTCTTCAGCATGAATATGTGGTTTGTTTTTAATGATGAATTTGGTTTTGTTTGATCAGAGGTGAATATCATTTCAACAATAAAACATTGTGAGCAGTGCTGCTGGTATCTCAGGAAGCAAATTCTTGTTTCTTTCAGTAAAATTTAATGGGTTCTTATTTGGAATCAGTCTTAGGAGGGGGACTTTGTATACATTCTAGCATCTGGCTTTTCGTGTAGGCAGCAAAATGAGGATCTTTGTTCCATAGAAGCCATTACTTTTTAAAATTGATCCTTCTTTAAGAAAAAGTGAGTATCTTTGAATCATAGAACCTTAGAAAGGCTTGGGTTGGAAGGGACCTTAAAGATCATCTAGTTACAACCCCATTTGCCATGGGCAGGGACACCTCCCACCAGACCAGGTTGCTCAGGGCCCCATCCAGTCTCACCCTGAACACTGCCCGGATTGGGGCATCCACAACTTCTCTGAGGAAGCTGTTCCAGTGCCTCACCGCCCTCTAGGAGTAAAGAATTTCTTCCTAATATGTAATCCAAATCTCTACTCATTTAGGTTAAAAACATTTCCCCTTGTCCTATCACTGCTTGCCCATGTAGAAAATAACTTGCGTTAAGTTTCTTCTTCATCAGCTTTTTGTTATGTGTTGTCCCCCCTGCCCATTATGTTCTTATGTAATATTTTGGTGGCTGTTAGATAATTAAGACTTTCAGCTGAATTTTACTTTGACTTGGAGCTTGATAATGGATAAAACTGTAAACTTCCAACTTTATAGAATTAAAGGATTCTCTGTCCTTTTTGTATAGCTAAGCAAGTGGATTTTCTGTTCCTCCTTTGTGTAGCCTCAGTTTTTTAAAAACGGATTGTGCTTACAGAGTTTTGTAAACTTTTTAAGTAGTTCTTCTTGTGATCTTGGGTTTATGTGGCACTCTGGACTAGTAACATTTTATGGGTTATTTTAACTCTAAAACTGACTTTTGTGTATTTTGCTTATCTAGAACTTAACATTTTAAAAAGTCTTGATTTTTAGGATGGTGTCACAAGGTTTGCCTGAAAGAAAAAATCAGATATTTTTTTTGTTTTGCATGTAATGAAATTTTTTGCCTCTGACTGGGAGACACTTGGCAAGAGTTTCCTGGTAGACAGCCTGAAACAGCATCCAGTCAAAATGTGCTCTGTTTGCTTTCTCTCTGTTTAGGCAGGGGGTGTGCTTATATCAGCTAAGCTTGCTGTGGCATTCCCATTGCCAGACATCCCAGGGACAGGCCCCGTATCAGGATCAGTTTTTGTGCTGATGTTACAGAGTTCTTAAATATCTCCAGTGCGGGAGGCTCTACAGCCTCTCTGGGCAGCCTGTTCCAGTGGTATGCCACCCACACAGTAAAGACGTTCTTCCTCCAATTCAGAGGGAGCTTCCTGTGCATCAGTTTCTGCCTGTTGCCTCTTGTCCTATTGCTCAGCACCACCGAGAAGAGCCTGGATCCATCTTCCTGCCACCCTTCCCTCAGATACTTAAAGACATTAATGAGGTTCCCTCTTAGATGTCTCTTCTCGAGGCAGTCAGGTGACTTACTGAACATGCCATGAAGTCAGTTGTTCTTTTTTCTCACAAACCAGCTTCAAAGCACTCAGCTCTCTGCATATTAACTTGACAGGTGACTACGTGTGTTCATGGAATTTAGGATCTGTAGAGACAATCCGACAAGAAGCCTGTCCCATTATTCAGGTCTGCCCCAAAGCTCCATCTGCTTACCCTTCTCTCTCCTTCACTTAAACTATAACTTAATTCTATAGTAAACCCATGCTGGTCTAGCCGAGCTAGACAATTGGATGTGGCTTACTTAAACTTTTCTTTTAAATGCATGAGCAGTTGCCTTATCGTAGTTGGAATAAAGCTTTCTGAATATTCCAATCTCTTTGCAAATAGCAAGTAATCTGAATTTGCAGAAGAACTAAGTCTCTAATTTTTGTGTGTTATAGGAGACCACTAACATAGGAGAAAACCCAGTTGTTTCTTTGAGTTTCATCAGTTGCTGCAAAATTCACTACTTGTTTGTATTTGAACTATACGTGATCTGTGGCAAGCTCATTTTATTGCCCACATGGATGCATCCCACTTGTCCTAAAACTTCTTCTAGGAGCACAGATGGAATTGCTCATGTTGGAGGTCATAGAGTATTGGACTTAGCAGCTGTTCTCCACAATAGCTTCTCTCCAGACTGTCTGTACTGCACATGCTTCTCATAATCAGTAAAATACCCTCTTGGATTTTCAGATTTTATTCAGAGACATGCAGAGGCACAAAATTAATGGCTTGACAAAGCAGCCCGAGAATTCTTAGCTCACTCTGCAGCAAAAGCAAGCAATGAGAATGTTTTGGTATTCCTCTTAGTTCCAGAGATGAAACTACAGGGATGCTTGAAATAATTCTAATGTATTTCATCATTTAAAAAGGGGTGGTGGGGAAGCTCCCAGACAGAAGATTTCAGGAGAGTTACAGCATTCAGTTAATGATGGCAGCATGCCTAGGGTAGTTCTCATGTGCAATCGAGTAATCAAAAGTTTCTTTAATATGCAAAAATAGGTTTTGTTTACAGCCACTCTGCCTTGGCTATAACACTAAGCTTTCCTTCACACATGTAGTCCTAGACGTGTTAGTTCCACGTGGATGTTTGCTGTCTTGCAAGGATACTTGGAGTCATTTTCAGGACCTGTTGCTTTTCAGTTAGTGTTGTTTATTTTTTGCATTTTACTGTTTCTGTGGCTCTTAAGGTAAATAGCTCCTAATTAAAAAGAACGGGAGACTGAGCACCTTTATGGGGCAGAAGGGAATAGAGGCAGAAAGAAAGTCCATCTCTGGGGAAATCTTGGTATGGATATTTTGTTTCTCAGAAGTATTGGAAAAGCTTATGAAGGGGATTTTATCTAAAATATGTCCTTCTTGAAGAAATCAGGTATGATTTCTCTTTAATAAAATTGCAGTTTACACCTTTTTAAAGTACTAATCTACAGTAGCAAAATTTTGTTAAGAATTAATGATTTTAAATATTTAAATTTCCCTCACTGCACTTAAATGATGAATAACAGTAAACAGCCTTAGAACAAGGTGAAAGAGGCTTAGATTTGTTGTGGTTTTATAGCTGGATGTGTACCACATAGGGTTTAGGTCTTCCTTTTGAACTGAGATTCTTCCTCTGTGTTGGTTTCTTGGCTGGATATAAGCATTGTCTGCCATATCCCTTTCTTTTGGATTCAAGCAGATCTCTTGTATTCAGAACCTACAACTTCTTAACTATTTGAAAAAAGTTGCAGACAAAACATGATTCAGCCACGTGTGCATCTTGCTTGTACAGTCACAGTTAATGTTGCATTTAAGTATCATTCAGCTGGTATGATAAAATATTTCCCATAGAAATCCATGTGTGTTTACTGTTCATAGCTTGTGGTGTTTTCTGCTTGGTTTTTCTCTTCTAACAAAGAATGCTTTGTTTGTGTGTAAGATGAAACTCTGTTCTTAACAATGAGACTAAAAATTCCTTGCTGTAGAATTTACTCATGTGATGAACTTTTCTTTTTCCATTTTGTAGTGGTTTTGTCATCTTACTTTCTGGCCCACAGCAGTTACTACAGGGTCTGTTGTAAAGTAGTGTCTGACTAGGTGCAAGTCTCAGCTAGAGAGCTTGAGGATTTTTGTGGCATGTTCTTGTTGCTTTATATTTCTTTTTTTATCTTTCAGCTCTGTGAACAAGTTACCCCTGGAGTTACTGCTGACAGAAGCACTGTCTTGGCAAGTGTAATCGCTGCTTGCAGAAGGCTTTTCTCTCAACCTCCCAAAGGTGACTATAACTTTGATTTGTGAAACAGAGCAGGCTGCTTACATACCTTGCTGAAGACTGCACTCACGTGCCATTTAGATTTATTGTCTGTGGGGAAGTAAGTTCTTGTACTAACCAGCTTTTAATCTTGAGATGGAGCATTTGATTTATGGTATTTTTAGGAGCTATTAAAGAATAGTGTGTTTTGCTCAAATTCACACTGTGCAGTGGAGCTTTCTGTTGAGCTAAGCCTCTCTATCACTGGTTAAAAGATAGCTTTACTTCAGATTATTAAATACATGTAGCATTCTGCTGTCAATGTAGTAGATTTATTTATGGAGACCTTCAGAGCTTTTCAAGAACAAAGCTCGTTTTGCAGTCTATATGTTGCTAGCTTCTTTGCTGGTGTATACATTCAGCTTGTGACTACTGAAGTGTGATGACAGAATTATAAAATAAAAAACAAATATGAGCTCCTTTCCTCTTTCTTATTAGGATTTGAAAAATATTTTCCCAATGGGAAGAAATCGAATGGAGCTAAAGGTACACCTGAAGAAACAAAAGGTAAAAAAGCTGCTTGACTTCAGTTCTTTGTGGAATGTATATTCATTAAATTAGATTTTGGCATAACAATTGTGAGTTTGGGTTTTAGTTTTTTTCTTTATTTTTCAGAGAAGATATTTGTGTAACAGTTTAGAGGTGCACATTAGTATATTTTTATTATACATGATATGAAAGCAAAATAATGTTCATCTTCTGGAGTAGTATTAATTTTTTGCTTCTGTTGGAATGCTGTCCCTCAATTGTAGGGTAACAGACCTCTCTTCTGGTCATAACTGTGTCTCTTTGCCACCTAACCGACTGTATATCTGGTTTTCTATGGAAAATACTGTTTCTCACATCATCTAATTATTGTAGTATTGCAAACTAGTAAATTTTTCAGAACATATCCTCAGTATAACTAATAAAAGGTAACATGAAATTGGCATAAGATGTAAAGATTTTTTTTTTTTGTTAGAAGCGAAGCAAGCTAGTTCCAGACAACCTAGTGGGACTAGTAGTGGAGGAGGTGGCAGTGGTGGGAAAAAAGGCGGCAAGAAAGAAGAAACTAACTGGTGGACCAGATTACAGAAGGTTTTGACTTTAAAATATCTCTCTTTATATTACTGTCTTGTCTTCATGAAATAAGCTGGCATGTTTTTTGCTTTTTAGGGCCATATTCTGATTGCCTAAATCTTGCTCAAGCCTCCTGTGCCAAGCATTTCATAGCAGCTGGCTCTAGGTGGCTCCCCACTCAGTGCCTTTCATGAATAACTGTTTTGTGCATAACTCTAGAGGCATCTACCTCTGGTTCAGGAACGTTAATGAGGTTTAAGCTGTGTGAATGTGGTTACTAGTAGTCAGTATTCTTAGAGTGGAGTCTCAGACCTTTAAAGGCCTTGTGTTTCGTTTCAGTGTCAATTTGTAAAATTTTCTGACCACAGAATGTTTGTTAAATGTAGTTTGCTCTTACCTGTTCTGACCTTAATGGAATAATTATGTGAGTTTTCCTTTGGAAATTTATTGCCATTACCTGTAACACAAATATGATAACACCTGATAGTACAGGAATATAAAGTATACTTCTAGAGCACATAATATTTTTCCTCCTTCTTGTTTGTTGGGGGTTTTTTGTTAGTTTTTTCCTTTATTTTTTGTCAGTCTGGCATGCAGTCCTGGAGACCAGCGATAATTGTTTTAGAACGAAGGCAGAAAGGTCATGTAATTTTTTTCTAAAAATGGTAGTTCATAGATCAAAACTGTTTAATTACTATTTGTAAAACACTTAAAGATTTTCTATTGCTGTAATTCCTCAGTTCTAGCTGAAATTACTGAAGTGTGTTCATACAACAAAACAGGCCTTTGTTTGACATTCTCTGTGGCAACTTTGAGGGCAGGGAATTGAAGCCACAAGGAGATACCGGAACCTATTTGCTGTATGCTTACTGTATTACAAACTCTAAATTTTTTTTCCCCCTCTCCATTTCCTAGGGTGACATTCCATGGGATGTCAGGGAGTTTCGGATGTACGTAGTGGGAAGTTCTTTTTTCTGGACAATGGTTGTATACTACTTCTTCTTCAGGGTCCCTGGGAGAGAAATCACCTGGAAGGACTTTGTCAACAACTACCTTTCTAAAGGATTGGTGAGTGGGGAGGGGAATACCAGAGTGCTGAAGAGGCTCATTTCTGCTTCCCCACTTACGCTTGTGTTCATGTGTCTGTAGAGTGAGAACTGGCTCAGAGTAATTTTTGGGGGAGAAAGGGATTAGCTTTCATTTTAATCAGTTCCTAGATCTGATGTTCAGGATAGATGGGTGAAGATTTATGTCATTTCAAGAGAGGAGGGGGAATAGCAGCTCAGGACAAAACTTTTGTTGCATAGCTGATGTGGATGCTGGTTTGAAGGGCAGTGTAGCCACACTCTCTCTGGGTATGGCTTTACAGTACAAGTAAGCTGACTGACATGCCTTCTGCCTTTGGAAGAAGCTTACTCCTAACCTTACCACTTGCATAAGCCCATCCCTATGAAAGAAAAGGTTTTCTGCTTGTTTCATGCCTGAAATCAGTTCCTTGGGGAATCTGAGAAGCAGCAGTGAGAACAGAAAGGAGGGGGGTAGGGAATGGAAGAATCCCTTCAGGAACAATACATTGGCATCCCTTCAAGGACAGTAAATCAGCCTGACTGTGTTGTAAAGTAGCCTTCTCTCTTCTCCTCTCGTTTCTTCTTACCCAGAGCCACTACTGGAGCAATCAATTTTATCATCAGTATCCTGTCTCTCTGTAGAACTTGTCAGGTTTCCACTTTAATAGGAGTAATAGGTTGGTGATGCCCTGAAGTTCAGGAGATTGTGTCTTGCACAAGCTTTTTCCACTTCAGGAGCCACTAGTTCTTTTCTCTGTTCCCTCCCTGCCTGTAGCCTCGCCTGCAGATCAGGAAAGCATTGGTTTGCTTTGTCCTCAAGGTTTCAGACCTAGAGGGATTTTCTGTTAACACAAAATTAACCTTCCATTACTTTGCTAAGATGCTGAACAGGGTATTTCTTACCTTTCTTTTCTAACTGATTTCTGCAGAGCTGCTCTGTATGCTTCTCCTCTTCTGCCTCGAGTGTCTTACAATCAGTCCTGTTTTGAATTGGTGATTGTGTACATCTTGTGAAAAAAACCCTTACTGATAAATTTCTGAAGCAGTAAGACACTTAACTCTGTAAAAAGATACGTTTAGCTGTTATAATGAACAAAGCCTGAAGCCTCCTTGCAGAAAAGCATTGTGAAAGTAGGCCATTGCACAAAACCAGGTTTCTTGTGTCTTTGTAAGATGTAGTGTGGATGTTCAGACAGACTAAATGTGTAGCTATCGAGTGCTTTTGGTTGCCATAGTGGTGGGGAGAAGACTGCACTACTGGGGTCATGTGCGTTGCAACAAAGGTGTTCAGGTCGAGCAGTGTGAAATCAGGTTAGTTCTAGAGTGACTTTTTAGCTCATGTTTTGCTTCAATTCTACCAGAAATGGCCACATGTAGTGAGTTCAGGGAACAACCTTACTAACCTGTGTGCAGTTCAGGCCCAACTTCTAGAACTAGATCGCTAGTTTTAAATGCTTTAAAGATGCTGAAACCAGTTATTTTTTGGAAAGAGGAAGAAAACATGGAAGAATCTTTAGTTGACTTCTAAAGGGACCCTGTCAAATCCAAGAAACTAACCATTGGAGAAGACTTGTAAGAAAGAGCTTAATGGTATATATCTGCTAAACCTATAGCACGGTTCTTAGGTTTGTGTGGTATTTGTTACCCAGCTAAATACTTCTTTATCTAATCAATGTTACTGTGTTTAATATGGTAGCACAGGAAGCCCTTTCTATTAAGGAAACCAATTGCAAGAGCAAAGTTAAGATTTTCCATCATTTTGCTTAGTTTGGTTTGTTTTGAAAGCTCCTATAAGAGTTTGGAATCATAGAACTTACTGCTTTTGAGAGACAATTCAGTATTGTTTAACTATTTCAGTGTAACTGATTTTTGCTGAGGCATGCATGGGGTTTTCTCCTTGAGAAAAGGGTACAACGTCAGTCTTTCAATCTGAATTCTGATGTGCCAGTATTCCTTTTTTCCTGATTACGTACGATTCCTAATGGCAAACTGTAGACTGTGGAACTCTTCTGATATACATGAATTATATTGTTCTGCTAACTGGAAAACAGATTCACATTTGGTATCTGAAGCTCTTAGCTGTGGTGGAAGCGCAGTGACTGTACACTCTTCACTCAGGTTTTGTTCTTTTCTCCTCCTACAGGTGGACAGACTTGAAGTGGTGAACAAGCGCTTTGTTAGAGTCATCTTTGTTCCTGGAAAGTCTCCTCATGAATGGGTAAATGCTTTTAATACATATACATGAGACATTAGAAGCAGAAAAACAGTCTTTTTAGGTAAAGTTTGAGGCAGAAACTTGGTCTGGAGCATTAATAATTTCTTAATCTAAAACATATTTTCTGCATTACTGTTACATTATCCTCCACTGTGTGTTTCTCCCTTTACTGTACCAATTGTTTTGCCATATACTTTTCAACTATGACAAAGTAGTTCCTTTCCAGCACTATGCTCTTTAATACAGATGCTTAAATAGGAAGAGCAAGAAATAGCTGAAGGCTCTGTATTTTTAACTGCTGTTTTCCATCTGCTCAAGAAAATCACAGACTTAAATGCACATACTTTTTAATCTTTTCTGCTCCAGACTGCTTTTAGCCAGTTACTTGAGAAAACAAAAAGAAAGGTTTGTTTCCAAAGTACTTATTTCATGAAGTTGCTCTTGTAGTAGCACAGTGAGGAATAGAATAATGCAGGTGAAAGTTTTCCAAAGAGTGATACCCAGTGGCAGAGACTTACTAAAAAATCAACAAAATTTTCATAGAAAATGTGGAAAATTCAAAAGAAGCTTTAGAAGAGCTTTATCAGATTACCTCTTCTTAGGTGGTGGAGCTGTTTTTAGCTGTCTTTCCGAAACAAGGTCTGCAAGTCCCTCCTGGGTAAAGTGAAATCTGCAGCAATTACTTAATCAGTGGGTTTCAGTGGGGCTTATTTATACACCTACTCTTTAGCCCACATACAAACAGTTGCCTTTATTTCTCAATCAGTTAACTGCTGTTTTTTCTTTTTCAGTGGTAGGGTAAGGAGGGACAAGTCAGGCAGGTCATGGTGCAAAAGGGGAGATTTTCTTGAAAGACCAGATCTCAACACATTTTAAAAGTAATGTCTGGGGTTTTTTTTTCTCGTCTGTGATAAATTTCGTGCTGTTTTTTTGTGAAGACAGCTTACTTTAAAGCTAGTATAGACTGCAAAAGTTTTTCTTAAGAAAAGCAAAAACCTTTGTTAATCAGAAGGGCTGAGACCTTCAGATGAAACAATAAGTTGTGTGACTGCTATGTTTCCAGGTTCAGTGCTCTGTTTTATTCTGACTATATAGGTCCCTTGCAAACAGCTGTTTATTATTCCCTTCTGGTTTTTTCCTGGAGAAAATGCCGGGATTTCCATCTGTTTAAAGTGCCCCAAAACAGATACAGTGTATTCAGGTTGGGAGGCTTCAGATTTATTGTGTGCCTCTTACATCATTCACACACTCGATAAGGCAGTTTAAACTTGGTCCAAATCTAACACATGCACAAGGAATTACCAGATTAGAAGAAGTTGGCTTGTAGTGGAGGTGAAATAAGATACGGGACTTGGTGGTGATCTCTGCTTTTTTCCCAGCAGTATGTCTGGTTTAATATCGGTAGCGTGGACACTTTTGAACGGAATCTTGAGACTGTGCAGCAAGATCTGGGAATAGAAGTGGAGAACAGATTGCCTGTAGTCTACTCAACAGAGAGTGATGGGTAAGAATGTGCTTTAAAAAGTCTCTGGTAAAAAAATGGTTGTGTTTACAGCAAAGAAGTAGATTTGTAATACACACACCTTATGCTTCACTAGGTGGCAGTATTACCAGAATAAAAATCAGCTTGGGTTTATTTTTGAGTGTTAACTGTAAGAGAAGCTGTTCAGTACTTTGTCTATGAAGAAATCCATACTCCAAACTCTAAATATAGTTTCTTATTATATAAATGTTTGTTTACTATAACTCCTTTCTTCATTTAAGCCCTTCCTCCCAGTGACTTTTACTAGAGCAAGAGTTAGCCAGGCACAGCTGTAGAGCTCCAGAGATAATGCTCATGTAGACTTTTGAACAGACAAATTATATCATAGAACTACAGTATATTGGCTGAGATATTCTGGGCATCAATTTCTGCCCAAAAATTCAGCATAAGTCAAATTTTGTGACCTTGGAAAAAAGCAAGAAATTGGTGATTACGTAGATCACGCTACGTTAACAGAAACGCCTGTTCACGCCTGTTAACAGAAACTGGAAGATGTGTCATGCATCAGTTGTTAGGAAAAATAGTACTGATTTACAGCAGATTTACAGCATTATTGCTTCCCCATTAGGGAATAATGGCTCTAATACTAGATTTGTGTTCTTTGTGTTAGCCTTATGTATCTGAATTTTATTGACCTGGACTGTAGAAGACAGTAAAAGTGCTTCCCTGATGTATTTTTCCAAATGGCTTAGAAGACAAACATAATCTTGTAACCCAAGAAGTGGGGTTTTTTTGGTTTGAAGTGAGCAGTTTAAAAATTACTCCTGCTGGTGTCTGTGGAATAGGTTTTGTATCATCAGGAAGTTCAGCTTTGGGTGTTGTGGCTCATGTGATTAATGAAAATGGCTTATTTACTGCCTGTCTTGTGTTTTCATTTTTGGTACTTAGGTGTGCATGTTTTGGTTCAGGGGTTGGAGGGGAATGTTTTGGTTGTTTCTGCAGTGTGTTTTTACCAAGCTGCTGCTGCCTGTTGGTCTTGGTGGCAACAGGAAAAATGGTGGCCTTAACTCTGGGCAATCCTGCAACTTCAGATAGAGGTTTTATTTCCCTGTTCTACACACTGCCTGCCTCATTTTTCTATTTCTTTATAATGGAGCATGCTCTTAAGGATGGTCCATAAATAAACCTGTTGAGCCCTTATGTAAACAAACCTCGGAAAAAGTGATGGTCAGGGCAACACAGTGCTTGTGTGAAAAGGCTGCATGTTGGCCTGAGGCTTCCTTATAGCAGACTGTGAGATGTAGGTCAGTTCCTGTGCTGCCTTCAGCCTTGTACAGACCTTTACTTCCTGAATCCCCCTTTCTGACCACAGCTCTGGTCCTTTCTGTTCCTCGTGTGTGTGTGTGTGTCTGTCTGTCTATCTATCTATCTATCTATCTATCTATCTATCTATATATATCTGCCCCAGCAATGCCACAGGAAGCAAGAGGGTGCAGCAGCTACATATAATCAAAGTACTACTGTTCTCTGTTGGATCAGAATCTGCTGAATACCATACTAGAGGGAAAAATCCTTCTTTTCCTCTTTATCCTGGAAATGTGGGTTATCAGTAAAGTCTGGAAATCCTGTGTTCACTTACGATTGTGCTTCTTTTCCACATTTTGTTTTTGATGAGTGTGGATAGAACGTCTTGTGAGCTATTTGTTGAAGCTGTTCCTTTTCACAGAAAAATCTGTACAGTGCTCAGATACTATGATAAAGAGGACTGTGTTAGGGCTTTTGGCTTGTACAGAGCTGTGCTAGAAAGCTGCAGGACAATGGACAATGAATAATAAAGAAACCCCCACACCCCAAGAAACCAAAACTCCCAAAAAAATCAGTAACCTTGAAAAGGAAAATGGAGACATTGAAAGAAAAAGAGTGTAAAAAACTTAAAGACCTAAGAGAAGAAGAGCGTGTATTTTGGAGAGAAATTCTCTGTTTGAAGTAGTAGCATACACTGATTATATGCTACTTAATACAACTTATTTTGAGAATATAACCATTTACATAACTAGGTCTGTAAAAATACCTTTGAAAAAACAAACTACTTCTGTTTATTAGGTGATGCAATTTTTCTCTCTAAAACTCATCAATGTTACTTGATGTGATTGGTTTCAAAACAAGCAACTATCAATATAACAGTTTGTTCTCAAATTTATTTTGGTTGTTTCCCATTTGAACAACCTGCAGAAATACAAACATTACAGGTTAATTCAGTATTAGTCCTGAATTTGTTTGCTTATGATGGGACCAACATCTTTTACATGTTATTTGCAGTAATGGAATTTTGTGATAAGTTTTTCTTTTTTTGTTGGTTTTTCTCCACAGATCATTTCTCCTGAGTTTGCTGCCTACAATTCTGATTATTGGTTCATTGCTGTACACATTAAGAAGAGGTCCTGCAGGCTTAGGTCGAGCAGGGCGTGGAATGGGTGGACTTTTCAGTGTTGGTGAAACTACAGCCAAAGTCCTTAAGGATGAAATAGATGTTAAATTCAAAGATGTAGCTGGCTGTGAGGAGGCCAAATTAGAGATAATGGAGTTCGTTAACTTCCTGAAAAATCCCAAACAGTATGAGGATCTGGGAGCAAAAATTCCAAAGGTAAGGAATGATGACTTAGACTTTATTCTTCTAGTAGTCCTCAGTATTCTAAGCTGTACTAGGATTGTTTACGTATGCAATACTTCCCAGCTTCTGCCTTCTCACATTTAGAAGAAAAGTAAGTAGGCATTAGGTGCCAGCAGTGTAACTGTGGTGCTGGAAGACTCGTCTTGTGGAATACTCGATCTGTTCACATGGACCAGAAATGATACACATCAAGGTATAGCATCAATCTGGCATATACTTATTAGAGAATTGCCTTTCGGCTGTGCTGGCAGGGGAGCCCACCTGATTACACACCTTTCTTTTTCTTGTTTAATAAGTCAGTCAAAGAAAACACTGTTCCTGTAACTCTAAGATAGCGTGTCAGTGTTGTGTCTAATTTGTTTTTCCTATTTGCTTGTTTAAAGGGGGGATTAATCTTCAGTTATTTCTTTTCATGATTTTGACTGTGGTGAAAGAAAAGCTGGTGGACTCAATATCATAGCATATTATTTCATAGGCTTAATATTATGTTTTCTTCATGAGGAAAATATACCTGTTTCTCTTGCAGGGGGCAATTCTGACGGGTCCTCCAGGTACTGGGAAAACACTTCTGGCTAAAGCTACAGCTGGAGAAGCCAATGTGCCATTTATCACAGTCAATGGCTCAGAGTTCTTAGAGATGTTTGTTGGTGTGGGTCCAGCGCGAGTAAGTCTTTGGCCTTGCTCTTTTCTTTCAGTACTGGCTGTTGAAAGGATATTGTCAGGTTTGGGAGACAAACATTTTGATTACAGCTGAAGTGCTTTCTTCTATCCAGATTTCTTACAAGTGATGCCAGATGCATGTCTTACACAAAAATCAGAGCTGTACCTTTAATAAAAGTTACTATGGCAGTTCAGAATCTGGTTTCAGGCCATTAAAGGTGTGCCTCTTTTCAGGTGCTTAAGAACACAGAACAGCACTTTTCAAGCTCTGATCTGAAGTAAATTTATTAGCTGGATCAGAAATACGTAGCTCATTTGACTACTGCTATGGGAATGCCTCCTCCTGCTCTAAATCCTTCCTGTTTCTTTGAAGAACTTTATTCTCTTTTAGTTTCAAACTCTTAGCTGTAAAGAGTTTTCTAGGACACACAGGTAAGCTTCTGGTTGAAATACAAGTCCAATGACTGATTTCTGGAGATCAGGTGTTTTAAGTATGCAAATATATGTTTAATATATTTTTGTGCTTTTCTGCCTTAATGTCTTAAAATAGCTCATTAAAAAGATGTTAAGTGGTATAAACAAGTTACTGATGATACTTTATGGTAATAAAAATTTGGAAAAGTATTAGGTATCCTAAAATAATAGTGATACTTGGACTTCTGTTGTCAATAGGTACCTGAAATGCCCCAAAGCAAAGTGACTTAACCTTTCTGTACCAGTCTATGCAGGTGCTTTTACTCAGTGAAATCTGTTGACACAAATTTGGCCGGGAATCGAGGTTTCAACACAGTTGATAATTTCTGATGACTATAGAAAACAAAATGAGAGAGTGTTTTACTTTCAGTTCCTATTAATTTATTAAATAAGGCAGTTGTTAGTGATGCTAAATTGATCATTTGTAAATTGGGATGTGCTACTACTGAAACTGCTTACAAAGCCTTGGTTTCTTTGGTGGTTTTTTTAGTGTATTTGCAATATGGAAACCTTTAGTTTCCATAATGCATGTACACTAAAAATAGTTGTATGATTCTGGATTTTTTCTTATTCCAAAGATAGTTCACTTTAAGCATCTGACACTTGTTTACCTTGTTCCTTCATTGTACTTTTTTCAAAAAATCTGGGTGACTTCCTGTAGTATAGCCTACTGTTCAAAATTTGCATCTCTTCATGTCTGCTGTACATTTTTTGTCATCAGAGAAGCCTTCTCTAATTGCATCACTAATGTATAAGGTAGTAAAGCTCTGAGCTGCATATAATTCTCACTCAGGTCAAAATTTTTCCATTGATGTTTCATTTCCTGTTTGCTCCAGTTCGATTCCTCAGTTGCAGATCTGTTGACTCACTGAACTGGTTTTAATGAGGTCCTTCTGATACGTTTGAAAGCAGAGCAACATTGCAATTTTGCATCTAAAAGTCAAGTTAGATTGTGCTGCAACTACCACGGTAGTTAGGTAATATCTTGTTTAAAATACGAAAGTCTAAAAAAAATTTCAGCTATCTACTCACGTCCTGGATATTTTTTACAGACTTCTAGAAGTTAATTTAACTTCCAAGTGAATATTTGGAGGGGAATTAAGTAACTTAGCATTGCCTTGAGAGCTGGCTGAAGGCTGTGGAATGCTTGTTCAGAGCCATAGCCAGTTGTAGGGATATTGTTACTGTTACTGATGTGCCTCTTCCCCTCCTCCCCACCCCACAACTCGAAAGAGTGACAAACCAGTCTGATGCATTCTCTGTTCTTTTGTTAAGGTTAGAGACTTATTTGCTCTGGCTCGTAAGAATGCCCCGTGCATTCTCTTCATTGATGAAATAGATGCAGTAGGGAGGAAGAGAGGAAGGGGCAACTTTGGAGGACAAAGTGAACAAGAGAACACACTCAATCAGCTTTTAGTAGAAATGGATGGTGAGTATTTAATGTCTAATACCACATTATAATAACAAGGATGCTGGAAAGAACTAACATGCTTGTTCAGACCTGCTAACCAAAATTTGGATTCTAGCTTAAATCCAAATCATGTCTGTTTCCTTGTTTCCTAAAATAAAGAATGGTGACTCATTTTGCTGCAGCCTGGTGTTTTACTAAAATTCATTCAGAGAAAAAGAACCCTCATTCTCTATTTCTAATTCTTTGTCATAGTTGAATAGGCCAAAAAATTCTTCGCAATGAGACCAGTCTGTCTGTTAAAAAACACAGCTAGCCATACTGGTTCTGCAATTTCCTGAGCAAGTTAATCTCATATTGTATTTTGAAGATAAAGCAGGATTTGATATAGTACTTCACAAAGCAGAGCCCAAGGCCATTTTCTTGCTTGTTACATAAAGCCAGACAGTGCAGCAATAAATAAAAATATTTTCAGCTTTAGGATAATTTGTTGAAACTCTCAGTTCTTACATGATCCTGTAAAGTGGACAGTCTTTATTTCTGGATTTTTGTTTGGGTTTTTTTCCACAGAAATTATATTTACACAGCTTTTCTCTTTATCACTTTTCTTTAACAGGATTTAATACAACCACAAATGTAGTCATTTTGGCAGGTACTAACAGGCCAGATATTTTAGACCCAGCTCTGATGAGACCAGGACGCTTTGACAGGCAGATTTACATTGGTAAGTTTTACCTGGCTGCCTGTATCATTCTGTGTTTGTAGAATACAGCTGAAGTCACTGCAGCTATTAATATATGTAACTTCATTGCACACATTCAATTTGAATATATGTGTGTGTGAAAAGTAAAACCATATGTCTTTTATTTTAAAGGACCCCCAGATATAAAAGGAAGAGCGTCCATTTTCAAAGTTCACCTTAGACCTCTGAAATTAGACACTGTCTTAAATAAAGATAACCTAGCAAGAAAGCTTGCATCACTAACACCTGGGTTTTCTGGTAAGTGATTCCTAACACCACTATTATTCTCGGTTTACTATTTAAGCTGTAGATATTTGATTTCCCTACTAATTCTTGTTTTCTTGCCCCTGATCTTCTGGATGGCATTTTATTTCATTGTATTTATGGGCACAGCCTGAAATTCTCTTTGCCTGTTTGAGCAAGTAAGAGGTTTCTGAGAGTTTCAGGTTTTGTCAGCTTTATCTGGGGTGGCATGAAAAGGCAGTTTCTTCTGTCTTCAGTACCAGCAATTGAGAGGTTTCTAATTGTTTCCACTTGTGTGTGTGTTCTTCCTTTGTTTGTCCTTTCCTTTGTTTTGCATTCTTGAACCCTTCTAGAGAAGACCTGGGTTTTGTGGAGTTTGTGTGCAGATTCTGTAGGGGAATTTATGTTTCCTGGTTGTAAAACCCAAAAAACAGTGAAGAATTCAACTACTGGTCTATACAGATTTTAAATGAATTACATTTTAAGCCAGTAATGAGAGTTCTCACATCCATCTAAATTCAACACTTGTGACTTCTTCACTGGTTTTTGGTTTGTATAAAACTGGTTTTAGAGATTTGATTGTCAACATCTCTGGCAGCTACAGTGATGATGTTTAAACTAAGTTATCTCAATAGCATTACTGCAAATAGTGTTAACAAAAAGTGGATGGCTTGAAATCAGTAAAGTGAAAGGATATCTTCTGGTGATATGCCAATATCTGAGCTATACTGAATTCACATGTAGGAAATGCATGCAACTAAATATATGCTAGTTTAAGTATAATCTGTTGCAGACAGAGAAGGAAGGTGGGATGTATCAAACAAGTACTTCACTGGTAATAAACTGTATTTGCTGGCTGTCTACCTATGAGAAAAATTCTAAAGCCTTTAACTATAGTACGTGTATTTAAATGTATCTTAAATAATTAAGCTATTTCAGAGCACATTACCTTTAGTTTTCAAGCTCAGTGAGAGTTTATAGCAAACTAGTTATAGGTAAGGTTATCTTTATGCTAAACTCATAGAAAATGGTTGAAAAAGATCAGTAATTCTCGCCTTCTCTGCTTTTAGGTGCTGATATTGCTAATGTTTGCAATGAAGCTGCTTTAATTGCTGCAAGGCATCTCTCAGATGCTATAAACCAAAAGCATTTTGAGCAAGCAATTGAAAGAGTTATTGGAGGTAGGTGAATTGCATCAATTTTTTTCTCAAAAACTGTAATATGACAGGCAACTTCCTTTTTTGTATGTATAGGAAGCCACGATTTGAGTCTTTGTCCTGCTCTTCAAGGTTGTTTTTTTTTCTCTGCTAAACACACCTGAGATTTAGAAAAGAAGTATCCTGTCTATATTGCTGACTTCTGTAATAGAGGAAGGGGTACAAAGAAATTTTATCAGGGCACTTCTCTAATTTCTTCAAACTGCCAAGAGGAAAAGCTGTTTGGATTTAGGGATGCTTATAACTGCTGCTAGCCGCAATCTAGAAAAGATTTTTAAAGTACAAATGTTTTATTTAAATATCTGAATATTCTTAAGAACTTTGAAATTAGAAAGTCTAAGGAAGGACAAGGTTTCAGTGAAACCTGGAAGATGCAAATTTCCAAAACTTGGAAGTTTGGAGGGGGAAGTTTAAACTTTTTCAATAGATCATATGCATGACCTCAAAGTATTGCTCACCATCTTTCCAAATGAGGTAAAGGATTTCAGAGGAGAAAGGTGTGTCTGAAACTATTAATCAAATTTATTTTATTTTCCAAAGGTTTGGAAAAGAAAACTCAAGTACTCCAGCCAGAGGAGAAAAAGACAGTAGCATATCACGAGGCAGGGCATGCAGTTGCAGGGTGGTTTTTGGAACATGCTGACCCACTGTTAAAGGTAAGAAGGCTAATTTGAACTTGTAATTTTAACAGTAGCGTGGACAAGGTCTTTTTCTTTGTGGGTTCTTTTCCCCCCTAATGTTAAGACGATATTAAAATATATAATCTTTTAAAAAGCTGTGTAAGTGTGTCAATTTTAGAATACATTTTGGCTCATTTCTTGTAACTTTCTTAATTGTATTCTGGCTTAGCTGTTATGTAGTTTGTAGTATAAATGTCGTTTGAAAGTGAGAGACCTGATCTTCTGCCTGCCTTGATAGCTGCTTTTTCTCTGAGGCTTTCAGTACTGATCAATGGTTTAAGTTAAGTACCAGGTTACACGGGTACACTTCAGGAATATAATTATAGAAAGGCTAAATTTTAGTTTCAATTTGCTTTTGGGTTCACATCTTGACAAGTTGAACATAGAGGAAAAAGCACCCCAATCTCCCAAACTTGCTTTAACATTCATAGTTCTGCATAGATGTGTTTTGAATCTCATCTCAAGTTTAAAATCAATCTTGTACAATTTACTGCTGGAAGAAAGGTCATTAGTTAATGTGGAAACTCCTTAAACTGTTCAGAATGCTAGAGATGGAAAAATGCTATGTCTGTTAGAGAGTACATAATGCCCAATACATAACACTCAAGGAATTGTGGATTTTAATTAAAATGGTATTTTTAAAATATCATACAGTTTTTAAAGAAGATATGACAGTGGTCTTACCTTTCTTTTCCAGATATTCTAGTAGTTGTTTTCCCAGTTTAGAGCTAGCCAGGGCTTTTAAGGATAAAACACAATGGGGGCAAAACTGTAAACGGAAGTAATGTCTGAATTAAACCTCAAGGGTGAGTATGGTCTAGGTTGTGGCATTAAAAAGTAAGTCAAACTGAAGAATGCCTTATGATTTTTAACACTGTTTAATTGTAACACTCTGTTAATTTTGATTGTAGGTATCTATTATTCCACGTGGTAAAGGACTGGGTTACGCTCAGTATTTGCCCAAAGAACAGTATCTTTATACCAAAGAGCAGCTACTGGACAGAATGTGCATGACTCTGGGAGGACGTGTGTCTGAGCAAATCTTCTTTGGAAGAATTACAACTGGTGCCCAAGATGACTTGAAGAAGGTGACACAGAGTGCATATGCTCAGGTATGGGCTTAAGTGAGACTTTTTTCTTTCCTTCACTGTTTTCCTTATCTCTGACCTAACTAATATTTTTATATGATGCAATTTCATCATCCCTCAAAAGCCTGGTTTCAGAAAACACTGCATGAGTAAACATCATGGTGTTGTTTAGAGGTGCTGATGACTCAAGTGTTTTATTTCAGTCTCACAACAACAGTCCGTGCAGTAGGCTTTGATTACTGCCCTACATCTGCCCACAGGAATATACATGTTGCAGTTGGATCCAGTTGGATTCAATTACATGTGGAAATTGTATACTTATTTTAAAATGGAATTTAGTGCTCAGATTTGATCATATCATCCTACATTTATAGTTGCCCAGTGTGAAGATTCAGTTTGGATTCACACCTGAAGTCCAGACAACCTTGTATTAAAGCACTATTTGATGTCAGTTAAGGCTGTGGGAATTAAAACATCAGGTCGTGTTTGTATCATATTAACTAATGTAGATGAGTAATTTAAAATCTTATCAATGCAGTGACTCACCTAAGTGTAGCTGTGTGCTACACACAGGTGTGTTACTACATTTCCTGCATCTGCACTGATGATGTTATCTCATAAGACACTCTTAAAAGTGAGCAAAAGACATTTTGGAGTAAGCTTATCTTCCCCTGCACATTTATCCCCAAACCCCACCTACTTCCTGGTCTCAGGCGTGCTTCTTATAACCTCAGTTCTGGAAGTAAATGTTAATTCTATGGGATCTACAGTGACTCTTGTTCAATTTTAAATTTAAAAAATAAGTCTACTTACAGACTTTTGTACATGTTAACCAAAAAAAAAATTATCAAACTTTTCTTAAGGAAGCAGGTTAAGACGCTTGGTTCTAATGGTGAGATCTCTTTGAATTCTGAATATTCATTGTCATACCTATGTGGATCTTGCTAGACTGAGAAGTGCTGCTTTAGTAACCATCAAATTGATAGTAGCCATGGAGTGAATAAATAAATAGCAGTTTGAACTTGCTTCTGCCTCTGCTGGAGGAAAATGCAACTTAAAACATCCATATTTGGCAACTGGACAAGTCAGTATTCAGTACTGAGTCAAGCAAGATAAGGATTGTTTTCACATTTGTAGAGGAGTGTTTTGGGATGAGGAATAGCATATGATTTTTGGACTTGATAGAAAAAAATCTTCATGACCCTCTACTTTAGTACTTAAGTCAGCTTATCTTTATGGGTGAGTAGAATATGCTAAACTTCAGAAGTATTTTGAATTGTCAAAACACTTACATTTCTGGTAAAAGAGAAGAGTTTTACTGCTTCAGGAAGGCTGAAGTGTTTTTTGTGTAATATTATAGTATTTAAACAGCAAAGCACTATGCATACCACTAGTAACCACTTTGAACTGCTATTATTTGTGTCCTTTACTTTAATCAATAAAAAGAAATAAGTGAAAGCCACACATGTCTGTTAGGTAGATTTAGGTAGACTTGAGTTTTCAGGGAAGGGTTGATGTTACAGGAGAAGATTAGGTTATAGCAAAATGACTTCTTCCTTTCCTTTTTGTTGGCCATATTTTACACCAACATACAAAATCTTGCTAAAATCTTGCTGTCTGTCCTTTGTTTGATTTTTTTTTTTTTTTCCCCTTCAGATTGTTCAGTTTGGTATGAATGAAAAAGTGGGGCAGATTTCCTTTGATCTCCCTCGTCAAGGAGACATGGTCTTAGAGAAACCGTACAGCGAGGCAACAGCCAGGTTGATAGACGAAGAAGTGCGGTCATTAATTAACATTGCCTATGAAAGGACATTAAAGCTTCTGACTGAGAAGAAAGCAGAAGTGGAGAAGGTGAGCATTACGGTATTTTTAGCCACTAAGTTCCAGCTGGTAAGCCAAAATCTGAATTGAACTGACTTAGATTTAAAATAGTGACTATGTAAGTATATGAGGAAGTTTGCTCGAAACCCATTTGATTTAATCTTGAGAATGTGTCACAAGACTTAAGTAAATAGAAACTTCATTTGTGTTGGAACACCTCAGAGCATCTCACAAGCATGATTTAACATCCCTCCCTGCTGAAGTGGTCAATATTCATTTGGAAAGTTGGAGGGAAGAGTCTGCCTACTAACGTAGGGTTTAGTAGATGTGATAGAAGAATAAAAAACTTAAAAACCCAAAGGCGAAACACCAGGATCCCAATCTTTTGGGCTAAAAGAAGCTCTTGTAAGCAGGGAAGTTCATATAACTTCTTTTCTCTGAGTTCCTTTTGAGCGTTAATAAAAATATCTTTGTCTTCTTCTGTTCCTGTCCCTTGGCTGCTTGTGATCTGACTCACTGCAGCAGATTCAGCTTGTACATATTCTCTTTCTTCATGCCACAAAACCTGATACAGCAAAAGGATAATTTTCTAGAGTAGGCATCCAATAGGCTTACTGACAAGAAAACAAGTTTGTATGGGCTCCAGAAATCCTGTTATAGTAGGTCACCATCCCAAAAAAATCACTGAATGTGGTTTGTGCTGAACAATGAGCTCACTGAGCCAAGGTTGCAAACTGCCCTGGTACAGTATTCACGCACTGGTATTTTATGGTGCTCTTGAGTTTGTAACACAACAGCAGCCTGACTGAGCCATCCCCACTGGAACGCTTGTTTTCATCTGTAGCTTAATGTCTTGCATCAGGAGCCTTTTGGCAGAAGTGGAAAGCTGCTGTTCTGAAGCAACAATAAAAGCAACAGTGACCCACAGTGAGGGCACTTTGCTTAATCTTAAAAGTAGGATTAAAAATAAAGTTGTATTTGTTCTCCCTAAATGCTCAAGAGGGAGGAAAATCTGGTATCTGGTGAACTCTGAACAATCTGGTTTTTCTATCAAAATCAATCAATGCCAAATTAACAGCCTTAACAAGCTCTTCCAAGCAGGACAGCTGTCTTAGGTATTTTATATATGTGACATAACTTGTTTTGCTATTCCAGGTTGCCCTGCGACTACTGGAGAAGGAAGTGCTTGATAAAAGCGACATGCTCGACTTGCTAGGCCCAAGACCATTTGCAGAAAAGTCTACCTATGAAGAATTTGTGGAAGGCACAGGAAGTTTGGATGAGGATACTTCACTACCAGAAGGCCTTAAAGACTGGAACAAAGAGCGTGAAAAAGAAAAAGAGGAGACAACAGATGAACAGGTAGCTAGGCAGATCAGAGGAGGGATGCCATTTTAACTGTGAAGTGTGTGCCCACGTTGACTTGCACTCTGGAAGAGAAACAAACTCACCTAGTTTGTACTTCAAAGCAAAAAATATTTATTCAACCAAACTGTATTAGGGATGGGTGGCAGAGTGATCTCTTGGGATGAGGTAAGGATGTTCTGCTTCCGATGTACGTGTGTGAGATCCTCAGTTCACTGGTAAAAGCTGATCATCTCTCGTTTGTCAGCTGGAGAAGCATACCTGGGATTTGAGCTGCAGTGGAACTCCAGAACCGAGCCTCTCAAGCTTTGAAACAGTTCAGATTCATACACAAACTTTGTGGCACTGGTCTTTCTTTTTTTTTTGTCCCCCCAATATCTGTAAGCTTACAAAAATCAAAGGGTTTTTTGATTATTTATCTAAACTATACCTGTATGTGACCTGTTTCCAAAAAGAAAAAGAATCATACAAAACACATTGTCAAATGTGAAAGTCTGGTCATACAAGGTACTAGCTTTGCAAAACTATCAGCTCTTTCATCTGACCCTTTCCCTTTCACCTCATTTTGATTTTAGAGTTTGTCTACAGAGAACTGCCATGTAAGCTGACAGTGAAACTGGACACTTGCTTAAATATCTTAAAATGTACTCATGGTTCAGTGTCTTAAATTAAGTCTGAAACTGTTTGGCTCCTGCAGTTTTACCAGTCAGTTTTTTACAGAGTTCTGTAAAATATTGAACATATGAATGTGTTGTGTAAATACAGTTTGAGTCAATAAAAACAGTACTTTTCTGAACAAAGCTTACCCTTTTTTGCTGGTTTCTTGGTATAGAATTCAGAACAATACAAAGCTCTGTTAAAATAGAGTAACATGGTTGTGCTCACAAATACCAAAAGCAGCAACCAGACCTAAAGGTGATAAATCAGATTGTCAGAGTTTCATACTTGTTTGCTTAACCTAAAATGATGGGGTTTTTCCCCTGCTTAGTTGAATACAGTTGTCTTAGTGATCTGCTTCTGGATGTCTGCTGCATGCTAAGGATTCATTAGTTGCAGAATTCAGCTGTTCAGAAATTAATGGCCTGTCTGCCTATCCCAGCAGAAGACAGGGAAGCATCGTTGCAGGGTAGAGTGTTGGTTCAAGTGGGGAAGAAAAATGAACCAATCGTCTCTGCTGGATCAAAAATCCTTTAGGGGTGATGAGTCAGAGGGCGGGTTAAAAGGATAACCAGTGACTGATTCCATCTGTGTGTTGCAACATACTGGGAAGCAGTAGGATAACAAAGGAAAAAGTTTGCCTGAAAGTTTAGACCTTTGGTTCTAAGGTTATTTGAGTTAAATTATTTATGGAAATTTCTCTTGGGTTTTCTTTTTCTTCATGATAGAACTTGTTTCCATCTGTGATGTTACCTGGCTTTACAGTGAAGAGGAATGAAGGAAACGGAGCGCATATATTTGGGGCATATTTACTGGGCATTTTTAGTTGTTAAACACTTCTGTTACTGAATTTGTTGAAGAATGTATGATAAACAGGAAAGCAGCCTGAAAAAACAACTTCATTTCCTTAATTATTGGAATCAAAGTTTAGAATGATTTATTGCAATAGTAAAATTCTATAAAACTCAAGTCTTGCACACATGATAAAAAGTGATTGATTTCTGTGCTTATGTTTTAGGGTTGTATCTTGCGTGTATTCTGCATTAATGCCTCGTTTGTTCTTTTCTTACCCACCAGTTTAGCTGAACTCTTCTTGTCTGGGGCATTCAGTTTGTAGCCAGTGCTGAGGACTAGCTGTGCTTATACAGTAAAGGTCAGAGTTCTGCATTTCTTCATTCCTTGCTAAATAAAACTAACAGAAAACACAGCAATCAACCACCCAACCCCCAAAACCCTTAACCTGACTCTTCACAATGGCACTACCCAACTCTGAAAGAATCCTCTCCAGGAGATGATTTCTCTTACTCCCTGTTTGTGTCACCTTATAAATTCCATCTTGTTTCTTTGCAGCATGCAATTAATAGGTGTTTGACAATGGCCTTACCTCTTCCTTACCTTTGCCTCTGTTTTAGAGCATTAACTTGCTTAGCCTTATATCAGTGGCTTAATATTTTGTAGCAAATATAGCAGAATTTGACAGTATTGGGATTTTGGAATCAAAGTAAGATATGGAAAAACAACAAAAAAAGCTGTTTAGGCAACCTTCTTCTTTGAAGAGGACTGCTAGCCTCCTTCAGCTCCCAAATTTAGGATGTCAGGTGGTTGAACATAAATCAAGAAAATCAAGTTTAGTCTGTGCTGTGGCTGCCAGTAATGCCAGATTAATTTTTCTTGCAAGCACATTGAGCAGTGCTGCTTCAGCTACCAAGGGTTTGTGCAGCACTGAGGGAGCTGTTGAATTCCCTGCTCCTCCCAGCACCAGGAGAAGAAGCAGGTCTAGACCCACTTTGCCAGCCTTGACTCTGTTCCCAAGGGGTGACCGCCTTTTCCTAAGGGGATACAAGTGCAAGAGAAGGAATGGAGAGCAGTGATCTGAGCAGTAATCATGGGGTGCAGGGAAAGCAAGAGCCTGAGATGGTTTGGTTAGGGTGGCATGTGCAAGGACTCTCCTGACTGTGAGCTGAGGGCCTGCCCTGTTCCTTGCTGCCTTTGACCATGCAAAGGAGCTGGCCCAGGGGGTTAGATTCCAATTTCTGTCCTGATGCCACACCATCTTCCTGGGCAACACCTCGCCCACTCCCAGTTTTCAAGTGGTGTCAGTGGTGTAGGTTGCCATTTCTTCTCATCCTGACATTGATACAGGTGTCTGGGCAGTACTGGGAGCTGCACTTCTAGGCCTCCTGGAGTCTGGCTTGTCCTGGCTGCCTGCTGCTTGGTACTGCTCTGTGGCCAGGTGCAAAGCAGTTAAAAAAAAGATGGTGGCCCAGGCACAGAAATAAAAGGTGCCAGAGACTAGGTTAAAAAACTAGAGGGGAAATGAAAAACACAAGGGTGAGGAATTTGAGAAGAAGAGGAGCAAATCCAGGTGGGACTCAAAATGGAGATTGCAAAATAAGAGAGAAGCTTCCAAGAAAAAGCAGGAAGTTATTTGAAAGGAAGTGCAACTGAAGGAATTGCTCACTAAACTTGCTACTAAAACAATTTTCAGTTGTATCTCAGGAAAGGGAGATGATTAAAGTTGACTGACTGAAGAGGAACAGGAAGCGTTTGTGCTTCCCCTGGCTCTGTTAACTGCTTATGCACAAGCTGGTCCTCTGATGATCCCCCTACTACAGGTTCCTGGGTTCATTATGGTGGGAGAGGTTTTTTCCCCTTAGGATCAGATGGAAGAGCTGTATCTTTTTTCTAAAGAGGACATTAGTTTGCTTTTTCCACCTCCACACATTCTAGAAATTCACATCAAACAGTTGCAAGTAAACACATGTGAAAGAATGGGTGAGTGAAAGCAGGATCATTGTGAGGTCTGGATTCCACAGCCTCATAGTCTGCATTCTGCATTTTGAGTCAAGTGTATGAAATGCAATGAGGAACAGGCTGGTTCATCAAGTGAATAATTCAATTATTCAGCAATGCCAAGATTTCTGGCATTTTTAAAGTATTAACTTTTTTTTTTCCACAGCAATACCGGAATTTATGACTTGGACCTAGTTATGAAATCTGTGTTACAACAAAATGCAGTTTCACACACTGTAAAACGGTTAATTCTATTTCATTCAGCAGAAACTGGGCTAATGCTTTAATTGGAAAGCCTGTGCCACAGCTGTGTGATGGCAGGCTCTGAGCCTGTAAGGCATTCTCTGCCCTTTCAAAGCAAATAGTCACCCATTTACAAAGAATCAACTAAACTTTGAAGTTTAATGGCTTTATTCCCAATGGATTTTGCTTTGTATTGTACTGCATGGTAATTTCTCTTTAATGCATACTGTGTTATAACTTTATCTCATGCTGTGATCAATACATAGCCGTAACTCACATTTATAAAATGAATATTCGAAGGTGCTCTATGGCTATTCATAAATCCTTTAGGCATCACTAGACATTGCAAAGAGTGTGGCCCCTGTGAATTTGCTGACTCCTCCATGATCCTACGAAAGACTATCAGCCAGGCCCTCCCAAGCTCTGCCTCTGTGCCAAAGCCAGCCTGGTTGACATGTTGCAGCAACTGTCTCAATCTCTGCAGCACTTTCTGTGAAAAACTTGTACTTGATTAAAGGTAGTTTAGTTCCATTTCTGTGTAGAAAAGAATTGGGCAGACGGCTTCAGGTTATGTGATTAAGTTGCCTGGTTCACATACTTCCTAAAGTACTGTCTCATTCCCTGAGTCCCAAACTAGCAAAGCATCATCTTGTCAGGACCAGTGGACCTTTGGAAATTTCACTATGTTTGTGAAGTGCCTTTTTAAGTATTGAGCAACACTTTTGCTTGGAAAGTGTTTCTGAAAGCAAGAAGAAAAAGCAAGAGTTCTTGAAACATTTAAAGTTTGGCTTTCCAGAGGTTTTCTCCTTTGTTTGCTTGCATTGTTGCCTAGAAACTGGCCTAAATAAGGGACTCCAAGTAGACAGAGTGTTCTGTGGTAGAGGCTCTCTAATGGAGAAGGGCTGTTTAACTGATATGAGCAGAAACATAAAGCATGCATGGAGAGTGAATGCTCTGTCAGCTGGCTTAGGCAGAGACCGTTCTGGCTTGGCTTTAGTGGCGGCAGATAAACCTGTTGTTCATCTTTCATTTTGCCAACTGTTTTGAGTATTGTGGATAACTGCTCTTTAACCTTTACCTGTCCAGTTGTTTTAACCTATCTTGGCAGCAAGACATGCACAGTAGTTATAGGTGTGGTGAACTCACAAACCCAGGTAGTGAGATCTGCTGGCACACAGCCTATGTCCCCTCTCCCACCATAATCTGTGGAGTATCTGGATTTCAGCTACATGGGCTGGGGGAAATAGGAATAGCATCAGCAGCTGGTGATAGCCAGGCAGACAGGGGACCAGCAAGATACTGGGGTGCCACTTTAAACCCCAGGGATTCATGAAGAACACATCACAAATGGAGGGATTTCATATATATCATCTGTGATTATTCAGCAGCAGCAAGTGATGAAATCACATCACACAAATCCAGCCTCTAGCCTGCAGGTCACTGGATATTTATGTAGCATTGACTGCCCAGAACACTTCTGCTTGAGAGGATGCTATTCATTTTTATTTTATTTTTAGAGGACTGGAATCAAATATCACTGTTAACAGTTACTGTACAGAATATCTAAAAACTTCTTTTATTATGAATAAATTTTGTTTCTGGCAGTTCAGTATTGTACATTTGGTACAGAATGAATACTTCAAGCCCACAAGATTTTCTTACTCATCACTGGATGAAAATAGTGCAGCTCTAGTTTGTAGATTTTTATGCCTATTTTACATTTTCTCCTCTACAGCTTTACAGATGACAACTCTAAAGAAAAAAGATCCCAAACTAGCAATCTCCATGCTCAGACTCTTAGGCCAAAGTCTTAACTGAATGCCTTACATTTGTCTCATGAATAGAAATGGCCCGATTTCCAGAAATGCTGAATGTTCTCAGTGATCCAAATGGACTTTGAAGAGCACCTTTTAACATCTGAAATTCATGCTCTCCTTTTTTTTTTTTATTTTTAAGGTAAGTATGGATTTACAAGCCTAATTATCAGAAATCCAGATCTGATAATTTGGCCTAGAAAAATCACACACCTAATTTTTTTATTCATTGATCTCTTCTTCATCATCTTCAAATGCTTCCTCTCCATCATTTGCTGTTGCTTCCTGGTATTGCTGATACTCTGAAACCAGGTCATTCATGTTGCTTTCTGCTTCTGTAAATTCCATTTCATCCATTCCCTCTCCAGTGAACCAGTGGAGGAAGGCCTTTCTCCTGAACATAGCAGAAAACTGCTCCGAGATCCTTTTGAAGAGCTCTTGGATAGCGGTGCTGTTGCCGATGAAGGTGGAGGCCATCTTGAGGCCACGGGGCGGTATGTCACACACTGCCACCTTGACATTGTTTGGGATCCACTCCACGAAGTAGCTGCTGTTCTTGTTCTGGATGGCCAGCATCTGCTCGTCAACCTCCTTCATGGACATGGGGCCGCGGAAGACGGTGGCCACTGTCAAATACCGGCCGTGCCTCGGGTCACAGGCTGCCATCATGTTTTTGGCATCAAACATCTGCTGGGTGAGCTCTGGAACGGTGAGCGCTCGGTATTGTTGGCTGCCTCGCGCCGTCAAAGGAGCGAAGCCTGGCATGAAGAAGTGAAGGCGCGGGAAGGGGACCATATTTACTGCCAGCTTCCGGAGGTCAGCATTGAGTTGGCCTGGAAAACGCAGGGATGTGGTTACCCCGCTCATGGTGGCAGAGACCAAGTGGTTTAAATCACCATATGTGGGAGTGGTGAGCTTCAGGGTGCGGAAGCAAATGTCATACAGAGCTTCATTGTCGATGCAGTAGGTTTCATCCGTGTTTTCAACCAGCTGGTGGACCGAAAGTGTAGCGTTATAGGGCTCCACCACTGTGTCAGAAACCTTAGGAGAAGGCATGACACTAAAGGTATTCATTATCCTGTCTGGATATTCCTCTCGTATCTTGCTGATGAGTAGGGTTCCCATGCCAGACCCTGTCCCTCCTCCCAGGGAGTGAGTGAGCTGAAATCCTTGCAAGCAATCGCAGTGTTCACTCTCTTTTCTCACTACGTCAAGTACAGAGTCAACCAACTCTGCCCCTTCTGTATAGTGTCCTTTAGCCCAGTTGTTTCCTGCACCAGTTTGTCCTAAAATAAGATACAACAGGGAAAGAAAATATACAAATTTACTGGCAAGGTTTGATATCAGCATGCTCAATGGACTCACATCTGTAACAAAAGCTGCTATAAATCTATCAGGTAGATAACTGTGCTCTTCAATTTTGCCTACAAATATCTCTGGAAGTAGCAACATAAACTTTTAATATAGTCTCTGGCAGTTTTCACTAATGCCTGTGGGTGTTTTTTTGGTTTTTTCCTTTGTTGTCATTTTACCTTCCATAAATGCAAAGATGGCCTTAACTCCTTGTTTTGAAAACTTTCACACTCCCAATCCTGATGATTCTGTAAACACAAGATGACTGTTTGATATTTAAATACTTTCTGTCTGTAAGGACTGTGATGTATGTGAAGCTAAATCACAGATACATATATCTCAATGAAAATGAGAGGTTCTTGGACTGTTCTTGTGAGTCAAAGAGAAAACACTGTCATTCAAGAAAAAACGGGGCTTCAGAATCCTATTTAACTTGTTATATGAGGAACTATAGCTTTTTAAATTCATGGTTACCCAGCCTGAATGAAAACAGTGATCAACAGAAGCTTCAGGGACATTATTTCAAAAACTTGGAAGTTAAGTGCCTTTTAGGTTTTACTGATTTCCTTACAAACTCACTGTTCTTCAGGATATGCAAAATGACTTGCAAAATTGGATTACTGATATTTCAGAAAAGTGATGAGCCCTTTCTTCTCTCCCTAAGGCTTCCATTTTTGTTTTATGTGCCACTCGGTTTATTAAGATAAACAGTGTGGATCATTTGCTATGTCACTCTTTTGTTATTGCTTAGATAACAAGGAGGATTAAACTGGGGAGTCAGTTTTTTAGTAGTCCTGTTCCTCACAGTGACTACTATATACATGCATTGTGCTACTGAGCTCACTTAGGGTACTCCTGTGAGTGGTATGCAAACAGAGCAATAGTTTCAGAATTAAGTACAGAGCTGGCAAATTCTTTGTTGTTCCCCAAGACCTTCCCCCTCCCTTCCTATCACCATGTCTGATTTCAATTCCCAGGGCACTGTGTCGGTGCCAAACATATGAACCAGGGAAACTGCTGGCTGGGACACTTGAAATACTATGCACTTTTTTTTTTTTTCACTGCATAAATGCTCAGTTTCCTCATGGTGTATTTGGTTAGTTAATGCATTGTTCTGTATGTTGCTATATTTTTCTCTCTTTGAGCCTGGGGAGCTCAGCACTTCCTGTCCAGCTGGGCAAAGCACGAAGTCATATCCTTCCAGAATTAAGTATGTTTGTAAGCACCTACAGTCTGATGAACAGATCCCCTACTACAGATAGGGAAGCACTTCAGGATGCACACATAAAAGCAGACATCACTCCAAAACACAGAAGGCATTTATCTCCTAGCGGACATAAACTCTGATTTTAGGACAACTATCAGCTACTCCTGTGGCAACACTACACTTCTTCCACTAGTCAGCCATGCGCCCAGGGTCTCCAGCGTTTTCACTGGAGGTTTCCTGCTTCTACACCCGCTTATTTTATACTCCCAGAACCACTCACTCTACAGGACTGTAAGACTAGCAGAACAGAACGTGTACAGCACGCCCTGGAAGCCCCAGACTTCTTACCCCACTTAAGGCAATACCATGCAGTCTGGAGGTGCCATGGCTCTGACGAGGCTGCCACAAACCTGGAAATCATGATCATGATCCTGTGAAACTCTACCGGATGCCCTCCACTTTTCAGGTACCTAATTACCTGACCTCTGAAAATCTAAGGCAAACACATCAAAGTGATCAAATTTCACCAGGACTAAACTCTCTAGGTGTAAAATGAGCCTGTGCCCGCTAAGCTCAGGACCTGGCAAATCTTTTGCCAATCTTGGAAGCCCATCCCCAGAATGCCACATCTGTCATTTGCCAGGATCTAAAGAAGCCTGCATGAAGCACAACTTATCTGCACTCCTGGCACCTCCAGATCCTTCTATCACTATTTCTTCCTCCAACACGCTGTAGGGTTATCACACGTGTTTAGATTGAGCTGCACATGCAGAGAAGCCATTTGTCTAACAGTGAATTTATTTTTTAGTCCCTAAAATGGCACTTGTTTCCTACAATCTTCTTTCACTCCTCTACTCTCTTCACTGCTCAAAATATAAGATAAACCTGGTAAAAGAGATCAGTAGCTTGCACTTTACCACTTAGAAGCCTGGTTTGAACAGCCTTGCGGCAGGACTTGCCTTTGATTGCTGGACAGCTATTTTGTGGTTGCCCCCATCAGTTCATACAAATTAAATTGGAGTGGTATCTCTATAGCTAATCTAGCAAGGGTGTACACAAGAAAAGAACGACAAATGTACAAGTGAAAACTGGTTAACAGGAGGAGACACATCAGAGTTCAGAGCAGCTCCTGGTGGGCAATTGAGTGCTGTCAGAGGGCCAGGAGGCCTGCTTGCTCTCATACAGCAAGATCATTTCACCTGCAGTTCCTCACCTTTTACATCACTGCCTTGTCAATACACACACTAAAGTATAAGGATTATTTTGTGTCCATCTCAAATCTCTTACTGGTTTGATATAAAATTCCTGTATCTGGAGTGTGTGACCGTGTATTCAATATACCTGCGTGAAATCCTGATTGATGGTTACCTGCTGTGGAGACACGGGCACATGCAGGTTTATACACGCAGAGGTGGAAAACATCCTCATCAGAATGAGCCCACACAGCCCAGGGTACAGCAAGTATGGGACTGCCAGCTTCTGCCACAAAATCCTTTGTGGGCCCAGGGCAGATTTTAAAAAGAGAAAACAAAATGCTTTGTTGGCTTTTGACACAGAAGATCATTACTTCAGCGCTCAGCCATTCTACATTATTCAGCAGGTTAGGAGGACAGTGCCTGATGCTGGCAGGGGCCTCTGTCAGATACAAGTTGATCACATGCTGTTGGTTCATTGTTATCTTGGCAGGAAGGGAGTATAGCAAACTGGACTATTGTTGAAGACATTCTGAATTGATTCTGCTCTGGTTTTACTGGTGGTATGCCAAACTATAGCGCTCCAGTTCAGGTATTTCCATAGGTCAGGTGAATTCACGTTCAGAGGGTTTGTGTGGTTCATGCAGGTGAAAGGGAATGAAAGGAAGAACCTGAATACAGAAACAGACTTCATAAAGCTGCCTATGTCCATGGCTTTTCTCCCTAAGCTTACTTCTGTTGTAACTGACAGCTCCTTTGGAAGAGACCCTTAACATCACTGCCAGGGAGTTTACAGAACAACGTGAATACCATAAAGTTTTAAGTCAAAGAGTTAAAGTGTTCTGTATGGCTTTTTTACTCCGACTCCAACCCCAACAACCCAGACTTAAGTTTGTTTGATACCACCCAAATTATGTTTATCTTTCCCCTGTCTGTCCCTGGCATTGCTCCTTCCTTATGTTAACACAACATACCAAACTAAGTTCCAACCTAAGCTTGCCTTGTCAGGAGGAAATGTGTTCGTGGCTAGTGCAGACTTGGAAAGTAAAAGGACATGAAAGGTTCTCATGGTAGCTTTCATTCAGACTTCTCGTTTCAGCAAGTGGCTCACTTAACTTCCACATGCTGTTTCTCCTTTAGAGCAAAGGGACTGATAATTCTCCTGTACTTCATAAGGATGCTCTCAAAGGGTAATGTGCATTTTTAAGCTTAGATGGAAAGTACCACAGAAGTCTAAAGTAAAGCAGTACAAGCAAAAACAACCCCCTGCAAGAACACTGCAAAACCAGAATGTCTCCACATACTTTCAGGCTATTCCTCATTATGCTAGAAAATAACCATTAACTGTCTACAGATGTGTTTTCCATATTACAGCTGATCTTCCACTGTAACTATACTGCAAGGATCTGCTGAAAAAGTTTAATTACACAGCCTAAAAACAATTTAGTGCTCAAGCATTTAATGTGAATCCAAGTGAAAAGTAGTCTGGTTGGTTTGTGGTTGAGATTTTCCCTTCCCCCTCCATTTTCTGCAGAATTTCTGTGCATTTTGTTGTGAAGAAATGGCCTCAGGATTTCTCTGGACTTCATATATGTGGAAAGCAAATGTACTTTATCTGAATACCATAGGAAAGTTTCAGCAGTTTGCTAACTGAAGGAATAACCGACAGAAGAATGACTTTTTAAATTAACAGGATCTTTACTTACAGATAATTGCAATTCCACTGTTAGCTATTAGGATTTCTCAGTTGGGTCACTTTGGAACACGGATATTGAAAGCTTTTTGACTATTCACTTGGTAATCAAACAGCTGTTGAAGATCTTTGTTTTTTAAAAAGAAACATCCACATACCAAAGATGAAATTATCGGGCCGGAAGAGCTGACCAAAAAGACCAGACCGCACACTATCCATGGTTCCCGGCTCCAAGTCCAGTAAGACTGCTCTTGGTACAAATTTGTGGGCTACAATAAAAAGCAAGCACGCCCTTAATGTTCAGAAATAAGGTAACACAGTTATAGCTTTTAACACACAAATATATTATATCTCATATTGTTAGTCTAATATATAATTCATACATATAGAAGTACTTCCTACGCAGAAAGTCATGGTGGTGAAAAACTCAGCTCCATAGGAACAAATAAATTCAGCTTGAAAAACAGACCTGACATCATTTGGGTTCTACAGATATACATTTTGAAAGCTCTTTATTAGCAATGGATGTGAGGGAGTTTCTGATGAGAAAAAATGGTTTACTTGTTCTCTGTAGGAAAGTAGGTAATCTTTTCTGTGCATATCAGGGTGAGTGAAGTGCTTATGTTCAAATGATCCTAATCATCTCACAAGCGTTTATGCTTGAAGGATTCTCCTCCACTGAAAGAGCTACTTGGTGTACATGACAAACATTAGTAGTCTGCATATCTACCACAAAGCACAAAATAAACTATCTGTGTCAAGTTGAATTTGTCCAAGGAAACTCAGGTAAATAATATGAATTAACCCCAGCTAGAGAGAAAATGAAACATTCACACTTGCAGGTTCACGTCAACAGACCAAAGGACCCAGATCCCCATTTTACACTGCTAACACCTTTCAATAGCAGACAGGCTCAGAGGATTTGGATGACTTTTGGCATCTTATTCATGAATCCCTGTTCAGTTCTCTATTACCTGTGGCCCAACCCTCTCATTCATGAAAATAAAAGAGTACTACAGATGCAGGTTCATACAACCAACAGGTTAATTTGGAGTAATTGAAGAGATGCATCTGGTGAAGTAATCACACATTAGAAGAGCAAACGCCTACCGTAATGTTAAACAATAAAGAAACCTCCACCTCCAGACCCTAAGTATAGCTCCTTGCGCCACTTTTGTGTCTGGGGAGATAGCACCCAGCCATCTTAATACTTTGTAAGAAAGTAGATAATATTTTCTGTTGAGCTGGGCACAGCTGAGGGGCTGGTGGCATGTGAGGAGTGTGGCCAGATGTGCAGCATGGCTTTATGAGCCTGTCGTCTTCTGATTCCTTTGCCCCTTCCCACGGAGTCCCCTGTCCCGCACCCCTCCCCGTCCCAAACTTACAAGATGATTCATTATAGTAGACATTGATCCTTTCCAGCTGCAGCGCTGAGTCACCGACATAGCCTCCGGCTGGGTCAATGCCATGCTCATCACTTATCACTTCCCAAAACTAAGGGAGGAAAATCGAGAAGTGGGTGGGGAACTTCCCTGCGGAGCACCGGGGACCCTGCCCAGCGCCCGGGCCGGGGGCGGCGGCGGTGCGGCGGCAGCTGCCGGATTCCTGGCGTGCCCGCCGCCGCNACAGCCCCGCGGAACCACCGGGCGCGTCCCCCGGGCGCTCAGAAGCTCGGCAGGCGGCGGCTCCGCTTCAGGCTCACCTTGGTCCCGATCTGGTTTCCACACTGTCCCGCCTGGATGTGCACGATCTCCCTCATGGCTGCGCCCCCGCTCGCCCCGCCGTGCGCCCGCTGTCCCGCCGCCCAGCCCGGCTGTGCGCGGCGCCGTCCCACCGGGCGGTGCTTTATGGGCTCCCGCACCCCCCCGCCGCTCGCCCAGCGGCCGCCCCCGCCCGGCACCGCCCTCGGGACAGGGGGCGACACCGCCCGCTGCGCGACACCAACCCTGGCATTGTCCCCGCCGGTAGTGGGGGTCCCTGCGGGGTCCTCCTGCCCCAGCAGCAGCAGCTCCCGTCCGTGATCTGCTGCGCACCTCAAACACAGTTCAGCAAACGTGGCACCGGCATCTTCAGCCCCGGGAGCCCTCGCCGTGTGGCGGCCGGACATCGTCGCCTGCTCCGTCTCCTGTTCCGCGTCCCGCTGCCCCGACGGGCGTGCAGATTGCAGCCTGTGCTGCAGAATTCTTCTTACGTAGAATTTCTTCACAGAATGATGAGACATTGGAACAGGCTGCCCAGGGAGGCAGTGGAGTCCCTGGAGGTGTTTAAGGAAAGACTGGATATGGCCATGGTCTAGGTGACATGGTAGTGTTTAGTCATGGGTTGGATTCAATGATCCAAGAAATCTTTTCCAACCTCAGTGATCCTGTGGTTCTGTGATTCTGTGAAGGGCCAGCATCCGAAGGAATGGGTAGCCCTTCTCTGTGCCTTGCCTAGGGCCATCCTCCTCACACAGCTCTTTCCTGATGTTTTTTGCTTTTTTTGCCAGTAAGACAAGCTTCTGCCTGAAAATTGTAACTGGGATGGCAAGCAGTGTCTGTGGAGCAACTTTCCTGAGAGCTCGTGTCACCACAATACAGAGCATGCCCTGGAATATGCATGGTTTGAAATGGCTTGGTTTTTAATGAAAAAGGAGATTTTTCTTTCCCCTCCAGAGAGGAAGCCTCTTCCCACAGCTGCTGAATCTGCTTTATGAACTGCTGCACAGTTTCCCAAGTAGACGATGCCTGCTGTCATGCCTGCATGACTCTTCCATGGGATACCAGTGTCTATATAGCCTATTCCAGTATTTAGCCCTGGTGGAGACATTCACCTGTCCATGCACATCTGTGCTGTCTGACCCATCTCTGCTGTTGTGCAAGAGCAGCCCTGAGGCCAGAGTTAACAGAACCTCCTTATCCACTTGTTGCAGAGTGGCCCAGCTGCGGCTGTTCTGAAGAACAATCTTGGGTGCTCTCTACAGCTTGAACACAGTCAAGGTAGCCACACAATATAGAATTTCCAAATAACCCAGAATTGGTATATCAGGAGGCCACCTGCTGCCTGTCTGCCCTTATGTTGTTGTGACGTGACCAGTGTGAGCTAGACTCTGTGGTCTCAGCTCCAGCCTTGCCTTTCCATAAATGTTTTTCAGCAGGGCTAGCAGCATCTTGCAGATGGCCTCTGAGTAGCCCACATGCACCATGCTAGGCTGAGTCAAATGTCTTTCTGACATCAGGGAAGCAGCTGGAGGAACAGGATCAGTGTGCTGGCCTTGTAAGCAGCCATTAGCAGAGGACTGGATACTATGTGCCTTTTTCTCTGCTGAGGGACTCAAAATAAGAGTCCTTCTCTGTGTGATTTGCATTTTCAGAAGAGATCCATGAACAAGTCATTATTCAGCAGCCTGATTAGTGAGGTTGTCTTGGACATTGCCTGAATCTATATGTCCTTGACTATGCCTTTCAGGCCTGGCTTTCCCCACTTTGCAAATCCTCCTGTTTACTGTTCATACTTGCCATCCACTCGCCTGCTGCTGGTGTGCCAGTTTTTAAAATGCAGTAGGTTCCCAGATCCAGGTAGTGGGAAGGCTGGGTGTGTGTTCCCAACAGGCTCACACGCATACAGGTACAGACATGGCTGGCCACGCTGACTGACCCAGGCAGAAAACACAGCACTCACACAAACACAAACAGCACTTACAACTCGTGCTGTTCCCCTCTCTGGCTGATGGACAGAAGCCCATCAATGGAAAATAAATATGTATTTGTATACATCTATACAATATGGATCCCTCCATAGCTGGTCTGAGACACTAACCTTATTCTGTTGTCAGCACCTGGATCCCAAGCCTTTCCAGTTGCTGGCATGTGGAAATGCTATCCCAGAGGCCTACAGTTCCACTCTAGTTGCTGGTAATCAGATCTACAAACCCTCACAGGAACTATGGCTCCCTTGACCAGTAGCTGGCTTTAGGACACTCAGCCTGTTCAGTAGCTGACCTCTGGATCCTCAGTTGCCTCACACAGAGATACAAAAAGGCCAACAAGTTTCCCTGGTAGCTAGTCCAGAGTTGTGGCCTTACCAGTACCTGACCTCACCCCGGTCTCCTCAGTAGATGACTTTGAACCCCTTGTCTCTCCAGCAACCAACTCAGAGACCCCCTGGTCTCTGCACTATCTTTCCTGAACTCATAGCTGCTCCAAAACTTGACTCCCACCTACCCTGGCTTGCTGTTTGCTGGTGACCACCCATGGACATACAGATTCACATGTGTGTGCTCTCGTCTCTCCAGCTGCTCCACCAAAGACACACAGGCCCCTGTGACTTGTGGCCCCACTTCTAATTGCTGGCACTCAGGCCACCATACACACACATACACATACACATATACATGGAACATAGATGCCACTATCATCCAGAAAAATAATTAAAATATAGTTTAAAAAGACAAGACAGGTTGAGATGATCAGGTGCAAGGCGTAGCTGGAGAAGCATACTGACCAACAACCTGTTTACACCCAATCGGGTCACTTTAGCCCCATACCCTTTTATTTTTCTATATCAAACCATCTTTATCCCCTCTTACCCCAGCTTTGATTTCTCCTCTAAACATCCCAAAAGTTTTGTGCAATCCCAAAGGCGTTCTTCCTCTCCATCCCTTAGAGATTCCCAACCTCTGCAGGCAGTAACTCCTCTCTATGCAGCAATCCATGGAGCCTCTCTCACTGACTCGTGGTGATGGGTGTCACACCAGACCACAGGCTGAACCCTCAGTGAGAGGAGGCAGGTCAGAAGCTCCTTTTCTCTGGGTTTGCTATTGGATTTCTCCACCTGCCTCTGTTCCTTTGTGCTCTTTTCTGTTTATTTGTGGAGATAAGCCTTGAATCACATAACCAGGCAGTAGGTCAAACTCATTTGATCATCTGAATGAAATTATATTTTGAGAATAAAAGTAAGAAGGAAAAAATGGATGTAGGTAGGCAGTAGGGGGAAAAAGAAGCAATGAGAGTGTATTATGGAACTTTTAGTGCACGTGCCTTCTGGAGAGCTGTATAGGTTGCACTGCCAATGTCTGTCATCTTTGAAAAGTTCGTCTACTGTTTGTGAGCAGCAGTAGATCAAACAACATTTAGAGGCCAAAACTTCACCCAGTTTCCCACACAAACAAAGTAACTGAGGTACGTAGAAGGCTGTAGAGCTGTGTGCCTGATGGAGGTGAGCAACAGTTTACCCACCAAATTTGCATGTACAGATTTTATAGTTACATAAACAACTTCTAATTTTCAGTCAGACCTGAATCAACTTGCACCTTCTCCGTGTTTTACTGCTGGTAATCTGAAAGAAGACACCTTTGTTGGTCACGGAATGTAAATGTACCTTCAAATCCTTTTCATCCATGCTTGTGTTTACTAAAAAGTTCAGCTGATTTAGGAGGTGGAGGTGCCATTATAACCTGTGTCCATAGAAGCCTGCGTATTCTCCTTAAGTCTCCACAGACTTGGTCTGGGATTTTAAAGGCACTTAGGTGTTTCAAAATCCTCCTATGTGCTTAACTGCTATGGATTACTTCTGGCCATATTTTGAAACCCCACTGAACACCTCTTGGAAATTTAAGGCATCTAAATGTCTTTAAAAATTTCTCTCTAGGTGCTTCATCTGACTGAGTCCACGAGATTCATTCTATAATTAGATTAATATAGAAATTCACTGTAAATTCTGTACAATGGATTCTCACTTGTTATATTTGGCTCTCTCAGATTATCTCTTTCTCACATACCTATAATATATACTAACCTCTAACCTTCATAACTCATAGTCTTTTTTTTATGTCCTATTCACTTCATAGGTTAATTTAATACTTAGAGTACGGCTTTTTTTCCCACCATGCACAAAATAAGAGAGGAACTTTCTTGAGATTTCCTTTGCAGATTTACTCCCTTTGTTGTTGTTCCTTGTTTACTTCCTTTTGCAATTTTAACTTCACTTCCGCTGTTAAAAAATTAATAAATATATTTAACCTGAAAATTAGTAAAATGTCACAATAGCTACAAACCATCAACTCAAGTTTGCAAATTCATGCTCCAGGCAGCCTTTTGAACAATTAGCTTACATTACTTACATTCTCAAGGTATCTCTTGCTCCCAAACGTGGAAACAAAACACTGAATACTAGAAGAGGTCCACACTTGCATTTTAGGGAATGGCATGGCCACTTATGATAGAAGGGATATGGATTAAGGAAGATCCAACTGCTAGGCTGTATCTGGATTAATCTGACGTTTCTAGCTGGTAAAAACGCAAGACAGTTTATTTCCACTGGACAACTCATTGGTGCTCCAATGTGATGGGCTTCAATGTGATGTGGTTCTTCATTCCTGTTAATCAGAACTGACAAGGTATCAGACAGTAGCAGCAAATTAAATACTCCCACTGATCTTCTGTGGGATCCAGCTGCCTTGAAACAGCTGCACACATTCACAGGATGGGGCCATGTGGGGTTGTAGAGCCTTCAGTGTTCTTTCTTCAGGCTTTCTCATGTTCTCATTGCTTGTGCACAGGCTGAATTGAAATGGATTCCTACAAGATGATGAATGTCATGAGGCAGGACAAAATGTGTTAAGTGCCCATGCTGCAGAGTAAAAGGATTTTGCAGTAATAGCAGCTCAAGCAACAGTCATGTCCCACAAAGTCACATGGAAATTTGTTTAATACCCTGGAAAAAAACCCAGCAAAGTTCTTCTGTATTTAGCTAGTCATATGATATGATTGTTAAGCTGCTTCCTGCTTTTCAGGAAACACATTTGTGTTTATATCAGGGTTGTTACTAAGACTATTTCTATTTGCTGGAGTTTTTAAGGACTAGAGAGAAATTCACGCCATAACAGAATGTTTAACATGTTAGCCACTATTTTATTTTTTCAGAATGATAGATATGCCACATTTTGATATTTAAGAATATCAGCAAGGGTCTATCCAGTGTTACAAAGTTTGTTAGCACTTACATGAAATACCAAAGCAATAAATGTAATCCACATGGTGGATTTACACTGACAGGTTGTAGCAGGCTAGTAAATGCTACTAAGTCCATGGTGACCTTTAGGAGGAAGGTCCAAAGATTTTTCTAGTTCCTGTCTTTCCTCTTTAGTCTGAAGAGTTTCACTCAAGTTAAAAAATGGAAAAAAATCTTTAAATAATTTAGTTTTAGTTTTGGTTTTGGTTTGGTTTTTTGTTGATTTTTTTTTCCCTGGTTTCCTGAGAAAACCAAGCATGGGAAGTCATGCTGCTGTTCAAGTGTCTACCCATGCATCTCCACCGCTACCTCTTTTTCCATCATCCTCTTGTGACAAAGTCTACAAGGGGCACGTGAGTTCCAGAGACGTTGCAGCTGCAGATGAGTGTAGAAACAACTCAAGAACGCAACAAAAACATTTAAAAGGGGAAGTCAGACAGCAAGACACACATACAGAGAAGTGTATGGTCTATTAAGGCAAACACCAGACTACACATTTAGTGTAGGTATCTTGGAGTTTATATTCTGCCCGGAAAAGCCTTTATATTTCATATGGTTCTCAACCATACACTTTGTTTGAGAAAAAACATACGTATTTGCCCCTGCCCATTAAACTTGTTGCTGTGGCAGCTGTGGTGTCACAAATTGCCACCTATGCCCAAACACAGTACTCAGGGGGTTGTTTTAATGCCACTTGCCTCTCTGCTGTCTGTAATTATCAGGGGAGATACCGCTGATGTTTGTTTTAGCCCACAAGATGTGGTCTGAACTTTGTAATGTTAAAGCAGAGGTCACTAAGTCAGGTCGGGGCAAAATGTGTTAAGGTGCAAAGTCTGAGAGACTGTGAAGCAACACTAGAGGAATTCCACCATCTTGTCTAAAAGAGTGTCTAGCTGCATTTTCACACACTTTTATGACTACTTGACCAGATGGATGGAAAACTATAACTCCAACCCTGAATATTCATGTGCTTGAGTACAGGTGCATTTGCACTTTCTGGCACTTAATGTCTTTTGATTTGTAACATACCTACTGTCCTTTAGAAATGAATATTTTCTTTCAGCCCTTTGTTTCTCCCCATGCTTAGCCTCAGTGCTAACAATCACTCATCCAGGACTTTTTGCACAGCTGGTCATAGTGATCTTTATGCAATAGCTGTAGCACCTGGAGGAGAGGGAAGCATGTACCTGCCTGTTTTGTCAGGCAGAAATGTGTGTTTGGTGTGGCTGTGTTTTTAACCTCCATTCTAATCGGTCACTTAGCTACACATTTCCTGAGAGCCAGAGAATGGGCTGCGCTCCGTGTTCAACAGAGTCAGCAAAGGAGCCGGGTTAGTGTTTCCTTACAGCTACAACCAAGAGCATGGGAATACAAAATTCAGGCAGACACTTGTCTATGTTCAACTCTCCAGCCTCTCTACACATTAAAGATTTTAGGGAACCAAGCTGTTTGGAGGACAGAGTGAAAACGTAATTTAGCTGGGATGTATGCCCTCCATTATCTGTATCATGTGGTGAGTGAGTGGTACAGCTGTAAGAGGAAAATGAATATGAGATATTGACAGCTTGCTTTTGGAGTTCAGTCAGCTCTGAGTAGATGCCAGTACAATGCAGAGCTTATCAATGAAGTCCTGGTGTTTTGAGTGTGGGAAACATCAGAACAAGGACAAAAAGGTCTCTTAACCAGAAGTCATGCTAAAGATTATCAGAAGAAAAAGCATGTTTTGACCAGATGAGTACATTGACAGCAGCTGGTCTTGATTAGATGGAAGATCTGTCTAATCTAGAATTATGTCTCTGACAGTAGTCAGTGATGGATGCTAGGGAAAGAATACGGTAATGCTTCCCCAAAAATGCCCTTCTACATCTGGCAATCTGTGATTAAGCCTTTGTTGAACCATAGGACGGATCTGGACCCTGTATTTAATAGCTCTTTTCAAGTATCCTTGAAGTTATGTTTTAAACCCAGTTACACTTTCAGCCTCCAAAGTCTCCTATGGCTTTGCCTTCCATGCACAACTGAATTTCATTCTGTGAAGAAATAGTTCTTTCTATTGTAAAGCTGACACCTGAAATTGGTGCTCTGTAACTCTTCTATTTGGAGCAACAGTGACCACCAGTTCCTAATGCCCATCGTAGCTGTGTGTAAGGAGAAGGTTTTAGTGTTTGTTTTGTTCTTCATTTTCCCTATCTGTCCAACATTTTCTGAGCTGAAAGTATTACACTAATTAATCTCCCCGTGTTTGGGTGACCATGCACTCCTGTGATAGTCTCTGCTTATCACACTCCTTTATCTTTACTAGCTCTACTTCAGTGTCTGTAAAACGGGACTAACAGTATTTAAATAACAGCCATTGTTTTATGCAGTGTTACAGGATGCTTCCTGCTCTGGTTTTTATTTTCTAATATGCCTTGTGTTTGCCCTCTTGATTGCTGCTGAGCTTTTTCCTTCACTGAACTGTTCACACTACCTCCAAGGTGTCTTTTGACAGAGGTGACAGCTAAATTAAAACCCATCACTGGCAACACAGAGTTGTTTTTTTTCCTGTGTTATGCAGTTATGGATATTAAATTTCATCAGGTGCTGGTGATTTGAATAAAATCAGTATTACAAAATACTTCTGAAACTCAGTCCAACTGATAGCCTGATTCACTATCCTGAAGATTTTTGTACAATCACAGAGATTTACTAGCTCAGTACTTTTCTTTCCCCAGATCATTTAGAATTGATCAGATCAGGTCCAAGCACAATCAGTGGATCTCATCTAGACTTTTTATGTCTTTTGTTGCTAAAGCATCTTATCCCATCCAGCTCAGTCTCCTTAAGACTCTTGAGTAAAACACCTTGCAGCAGAGATCTGTGCTGCAACATGTGGGAGGGAAAGGGGAAAAGATTTAGGTTTTATTGCACAAACTTAACTTTTCCTGGTTTTATTCGCTGAGAAAAAAGAAAAAAAAGCAATAGACCTTCAAGATGGAGTGTTGGAATCCTGTTTAGACTGTCAGTTATTTAACACTTACCAAACAAAGCATGTGTTTGAGATGAAATGTGTAGCTGTCCAAGTAAAAGTGATTCATCTCATTGTGGGAAACACTTCTACAAGAGCAAGTTTGCTAAAATCTTGCTAAAATCGACTATAAATTGCTCCTGTCAGGTCTTGGGTTTCTCAGATGAGTCACAGTTTTCCTCCCCGCCTGTTTTCTCAGGTGGTGAGTGGCTCCTGGCTGCCATCCTTCCCTCACCAGCAGAGATCCCATTCATCCGTCACACATGTCCAACCCAGACCAGCATACCACTCCCAGCCTGCTTCACAAATTATTCTCTCAGATTACATCTGTGAGAAGAGGAGCACCATTCCTCACAAGTCCACAAGCCCCAGGACAAACAGCACAGCACAAGCTATGACTGGACAAAGCCTGGCTTATTTTTAACAGCACAGTCCTCAGCACAGTCAGGGGTGGGTGGGTGCAGCCCCTGAAGGAATGTGTTCTGATACTGAATGCCCAAAGGCAGCTGAACCATCCCCCTCTGGGCAGGGTACTGCCGGAGTTACCTACTGGGAGTTAGGAGAGCAAGCCAACATTCACACACAGAGAGAGCTGAACATTATTTTTCTTAGAAAAGCACTCTGCAGCAGTGGTACTGAGAGTGTTCACCCCTTGCCTTGGACTGCAGCCCGTGAGCAGCATTACCATATTCATGACCTAAAGGCTTGTGAATGCTAAGAATGTAAGAGGTCAGTTTGGCCCAGGGCCAGGACTCAGCCCGCTGCTGGCCCGGTGAATAATGTGCTTCACGGTCGGTTTGTTGAGCAGAGAACCAGAATGGGGGAGGATGTGGGGCTACGACACACACTGGCTGCACAACTGAATGCCACTGCTTTGTGGGAAGGGTGTGGAGACACAGTTGTTGCCTGTGCATGGAAAATTTGCAGAGAGATGCATCTCTGTTGTGTAAATTTATTTCATTGTGGTGTCCTGACTCTGTTAATGAGCAGGGACTTCATGTTACACGTGGCCTGTATGATCTGTCAGGAATAGAGCACCACTCTAGGTAATCAGAAGCATCTTATCTCAGAACAGCAGCTTGGTTAATATGGAAGACAGTTATTAAAAGCTCTCCGTAAAGGAAGCTGATCATTTCTATGTGAAAAGACTTAAGATGAACAGCTAGAGCAAGACAGATATAAATGTCTTTTTTTCTTAATTTGTATTTTCTAAACACCTGCCCACGCCCTCATGCCCACCCCAGTCCCTTCTCCCCTCAGTCATGAAGTATTTTTAGTTTGAATGTGGCCAAAGTGGATCTGGAATAGCTGATGGAAGGCCACAAGAGAAACAACAAAACAGGTCTCATGTGTAAAGGGGTCACCAAAGCAAGGTATAGAAAAATAGCCAAACGAACTGAGTGCTTGAAGCTGGTGACACCAGGCACAGGGAAAAAGAAGAACAGAATGTAACAGCTGGAATTTTTCCAGTGAAAGAAAAACAAAAAACCAAAAGATCAAAATCAACCAACCAACTAAAAGATCCTCCCACTCCAACTTAAAAAGACCCCAAGCTCAACAACATTTGGAGAGATAGAAGTCAGAGAAAGAAAAGTGACTTTTATCTGTTAGATTGCTACTGCCTTTAGTGATAGCTGATGCTGCTAACGACAAAACTTGCTTTGTTTTCGCGGATCACAACTCCTGTGAAAACTGAACACAGAACCATGTCAGGGCCAGCTAAGACTAGAGGGAGTTAAGAGGACTGTTTACTAAATTCAGTGGTCACAAAGGTGGAACTATTAGAGACAGTACTTTTCTTATCAAGGTGAAATATAGATCCTAATGTAGTATGCAGAAAGTGCTTATAATAATGAGGAAAACCCGCTTGATCATCCTATCCAAAGACGAAATGGCTTTTCTGGGAGACTGGAATATTCGCAGCAACTATCTAATACCTACTGATTTACGGTAAAATGGATTTGTTGTTGAATAATCAATCATCTCTAAAAACACATCAGTTATTCTGAAGATAGTGACTTTTATTTGGAAAGCATGATCACTTGGGTGGAAATTAGACCAATATTCTGCAACTGTTCAAGGCAGCTTTTCTAGACAACTTCCCTAAGTGGGCAAGAAAGCAGGAGAACTGCAGCTGGGAGAGCACCTACATTAAACACATTTTGTACGGGAGTTACTGAAATGATGGCATTTGCAATTCAGCTTCTCAGGAATAAAATAGAGATTGCCATAGACTTCAGTTTGTCTAGCTCAGTAGTCCTTCTACTTAAATAAGATTATTTATAGTTTTCTTGTACATTCTCTCCTGATTTTTGAGATGGGAGACGAGCATTTGAAAACACTCTTTAATAAAGAGCAGGAGCAAACCAAGCCATGTACTTATGCAAGGGAGGATGCTTTGTAATTAGAAGTGTTTTTAACAGAAAAGATTATGGATCTTATGATGTAATTAAAAATGTGTCAGAAGAAATTACTTTTAGGACTTTAAAGGACTTCTTAGATGTCTGAGATTTTTCTGGTTCTATAATAGACTGACTACACACATTATTAAGCTACTGTTTTCTTAAATAAAATTGTTGTCTGGGGTTCTAAGCTTTTTTTTTTAAATGTATGACAGAATTTCAACCAACCTGTTACAATAGTTACATTACTTAACCCCTCCCAACCTAATCTATACATAGGGTATGCTAATTATTGAAGCAGACTTATTAGAAAACTGTTGGTCCACCAACTTCTAATGTTTGAACTGGATAGAATACATTATCCTGATTCTGGAGTCTGTTAAGACATACTTTAGTTCTAGTGTTACATTTCATTAGTTGTTTTGTTTTATGAAACTACTAACACTACTAGTTCAAAGTTCTTTTTCAAGTGATAATTGCTATCTATTAATAAATATTCCTAATCAAGAGCACACTGGGAGTGGGGCCTGCTATGAACGGCTCAGACTGATGGGTGACCTTAGGAAAACCATGCCCGGGACTGATCTTAGTAAAGTGAAAATATTAGCTTTGTCCTGCATGTGACTGGATTTTGTCCCTCCAAACATTGCTGTGAAAAGCCATTCAGTAAACGCTCCAAAAGATTTGTTTCCAATTTTACTGGCCACCATTAGCACAAACACCTTGGAACTTCTGTTTATTTTTACTTCCAATGTTTTGTGCTTGTGATATGTGAAACTTGTCTGTCTGCTGGGTAACCACCAGCTGATCTCTCACTTCAACCCCTCAACAGACATGAGGAGAAAACAAGATGAAAAAGTCTGTGGGTCAGGACAAAGATGGGTGGATCACTCATCAATTGCTGACATCAGCAAAACAGACAGAATTCAGGGAAGACCAATTTAACTTCAGCAAAAAGTAGAAAAAGATGGTGAGAAACAAAGATGAAACCAAAAACATCTTCCCCAACCTCCACTTTCTTCCCAAACTCAACTTCATTCTTTCATTCCCAGCTCTTCTACGTCTCTGCTCCCCAAGCAGTAGAGGAATGGGGGTCATGATCAGTCCACATCCCTTCTTTTGTGCTCTTCCTTCCTTCTCCCCCTTTCCCCTGCTCCACTGAGGGCCCTTCCCACGGGATGCAGTCCTTCTCAGTCTGCTCCAGCGTGGCTCCCTTCCATAGCGTGTGGTCTGTCAGGAACAGACTGCTCTGGTGTGGGTCCCTCACTGGCCACAGCTCCTGCCAGAAAAATTGCTCATTCATGGGGTCTCCACGGCCGCAGCTTCCTTCAAGGCATGTCCACCTGCTGTGGGAGGGGGGCCTCCGTGGGGGGATATTTCCTCCGGCATGTGCCTCCACAGGCTGCGGAGAAAGCTCTGTCTGGCCCGTGTAGCACTTCCTCCCACTTCTTTACTGACCTTGGTGTCTGCAGGTTATCTCCCACATTTTTTCCAGCTCTTTCTCACAGCTGCTGCACAGCATTTTTTACCCTTCCTTAGATATGTTTCCACAGAGACACCACCAGCTTGTCTGGAGGTCTCAGCTTTGGGTGATGGTGGTTTCATTTCAGAGCCAGATGGAAGCAGCTCTGTCCAACAGAGAGGCCACCCCCACAGCATCCCTCTAATGCCCACTGCCAAAGCCTTGCCTCTAAACCAAGTGCTGTTCTATTTTGTGCTTTCCCACAGCAAGAGCCCAGGCCGTGATTCCCTCACAAGAGGGGAACTGCTCCATTAGTCAAGCTCTGCAAAGCTGTCCCTTAAGATAAATACAAGACATACTCATTAGATAGAAGAGCAATAGACAAATCACACTTGCATGCTAACTCCCCTCAAACTTAAGTTAATCCTGAACTAGACAAATACGATATTTCACTAAACAAATTAATTCTTTCCCTGCAGTCAAATGTCTACCACTCTATCTTTAGGTAAATGACTGCAGAGAGGTTTTGTGAGGCAAAATAAAGAGGTCCTTGATCCTAACAGTGTTTAGTGAATACCAGAGGTCACTGAACCCTTCTATCTCCTGTACTCTGTATTTTGTAGTCTTTTGCAACTTTTCTAAAGATGAAGGAAAGCAATCCTTTTGCATGAAAGGAAACACAGTTTGCACAGTTTCTCTGAGGCCAGAAAGTGAGTCAGCAGTAGAGAGTTAAGAGTTCAGAGCCACATAATAGTATCCAGCTACTTCACTGCCACAGTCCATTTGGAAAAGGTTTGTGCCAGACCACAGATTCATTAATATTCATGATTATTTCAGGAAATAGTTATTCTGGAAATGAATAGAGACAACATCCAAAGCCACTATTTGATTTTATTTATTCATGAACAGTGTTCCTTAAAATTGGCACCACACAGCAGAAAATATTGCCACCACTGAACACAGTTTTTACCCATCTCAATTTTCACAGCAAGTTAAACTACTGAGCTTGAAAATTGTGAAGTGGGAAAATACTATATTTTTCCCTTAGCAAAACAACAATCCTTACACTTATGAATATCTTAGCTACATATATGACAGTGTAAGGTGGAGGAAGCAGTGATAAACTCTAAGCCCCACAAGGATACTTGCTGATACATAACTGAAGTGGTATGTTAATCACATTAAGACCTCTAATAAACCTTGGGGCATCAAGTAAAAAATATGCTCTGTACTTTGGTTTAAACTTTTTTTTTTTCTTTTAATTAGGAAGCTTGTGCCTTTAGTTGAAGTGTTATCTCAGGGAAGAAGCATAAGGAAATGATTTAGAATTATTTTGCCAGTTACAAATTGTCATATGAGGTTATCTTCACAATTAAAATGCAGAATTACCGATATTTCCAAAACTGTGAACACCTACCTCTCTGCACAGTTCACTGAAAATAATTCCAGCTCAAAGTCCAATTTTCCTGCTTTTATCTTCCCCTCTTCTGTAGGGAAGGGATTCATGATGTTTCCTACAGCATATTTAAAATTATCTAAGGAATTTAGACCGTGCTTTTTCCTCTCTTCCTGGACAGAAGGGCTTGTAATCCTATTTCTCCTGTAAGAATCGGAAGGTGCAAGAAAACATTCATGGGCTTATGAAAGGAAGGAAATGAAGTAATGATAAACTGCACACACACAAAGCTATTAGATTCTTCATTCTGGTCATGAAGAAAACAACTTTGCTGTATCTGCAGAACATGAGCAGTGCCTGAGTCAACAAGGTCTCTTACTTCAGTGAAAATTCCTTTTTTGGTAACCAGAGTATGACTTGGTGCATTGTTAGTAAGTGATGCAAAGCAACAGGCAAAAAGGGTCAGTGCAAGCAAGGAGGCAGCAAACATTTCACACCTTCTACATCTCATTGCTCCCAGCCTTGTCTGCAACAGTAACAAGTGCAGGTTAACTGAGGTTATGGGAATTAAAACTAAAGCTAAAAATGCCAAGTGGAAAAAATCTGGCTGCTTCTCCATATACCTGCGGTTAAGAGCCTGTGCTTTTAGTTTTTCTATGTCTTGCGAGATACTGTGCAGCACTTGGATGTAGTTTTCTGAAAGGTAGATAATGCTAAAGTTTTACTTTGCTGCATATCATGTACAGCTGAAGTAAAAGCTATGCCTCCTAAGCAGTCTGTAAAAAAAATTTTAAAAATAATCAAACTGCTTCCAACTCAGAGAATGACAAACTTCTCCAGTTTGACCCAAAGCCAAAATTTATTTCCAGAAAGAAGTTGGTACAGTAGTAAATATCACCTCCAAATACTAAGCCTGTGAAAGACTCAGATTCAGAAGCAATGAAACAATTTTAGACACAACTTCCAGGACACTTCTCCCATTTTGAAGTCAAAGCTGAGCTACTTTAATTCAAAATGCAAACAGCTGAACAGAGGGAATTGCTCCAAGATGGAGACTGCTGCACACAGGACCTTCAGCAGCTCAAGTTTTAAGTGTTAAGCTGTTGAAGGAGCAGCTGCTTAAAAACATGCACATTCATAGCAAGTTGGCTTCTCAGATCACTACTAGATTCCCAGATAGAGCTGCTGTAAACTATGGAGTGTTAGTCCTGTAACAATTGCCTCTGGCTAGAGAAGGCTGGAATTTGGATCTGCAAGGTTCAGACATGCAAAAGGTTTTGTACTACAGATGATGAAGAAGCAACTCAAACGAAGCAACAATGAGCTCTTCAGGTTGTTTTACTTTTTTTAAATGCTGGTGCTCCGACCATAGGCAGCATAAATATTCTTAGAAGCATTTAAGAGAATTTGCTTTCAAGAGGTGTGCTTGTTTTAATGGAATAAGTGGTCCTTAAAAGCTGAAAAAGTTAATTATCATGTCCTTGTAAAGTCAGTTAAATGCAATTCCTTGACAGGGATAGAAAGACTTTGGCCAACAATCAACATGGCAACAATCATTTATGTAGGGGGTGTCAAGAAAAATACAGATAAAATATAAAGGGGTTATATCAAAATGGAAGCTTTCTCATTACTCCCAGAATAGTTGATTGTTTTCTTCTGAAGGACACCTGACAGTGCTGCAAGCTCCAGGCATTCTTCCCTGTGAAAAAGTAGGAAAGAACAAGTCCTCCCCTTATCTGGAACAGTATGCCCTCTGCCTCCTCCAGCAAACACTCAAAAGTAGATGGGAAACAACAGGAACTATGAAAAGACACCAAGGTTTTCCTTAGCTGTCTATTTATTTGTAATAGCATTACTGAAGAGATGGGCAGAGGCCTACCAAAACTTGTGTTCATCAGTGCCTTTAGCACTTGGGTTTAGGCTGCTTTTCCTCTCAGTGGTGATTTGAAAGATGCAGCTCCAGCTGGCATAGCCACACTCGTAATGGGAAGGCAAAAATAAGCACATGAAGCTGAGATTTGCAGATAAAAGCAAGAGCAATATTCCCACATATGAGTGACCTTTGAAGTGAACAGACCCAGCTAAGAGGTCAGAATAGATCCCACCAACCATGAGACTTCATCTCTTCCACCTTCCTGCTTCTCTTTTAGCAGATCAGGTTTTTCTCCAACAGGGCAATGCAGTTGGTGCAGAGTTAATGGATTCCTGTCTCAGTGGCAAGGCAAGCACCATGGGGTCCATAGTGGTCTTTCCCCTTTCACTCCCACTGATTTCCTGCCCTGTCCCACTTGTTCTCTCTGCACCAGAGCTGCTCTTACTAGGTGGCACCTACTGCCAGGACAGACACATCTCCTGCCTCTGGTGTCACCTTAACAGCTTTCAGCCTTCCTAAAATTCTTCATGTGCAAGCAAACAAACTCAAAAGCCACATCTGTGAACAACCAAAGTTGGGCTTTTTTCCCTTCACCAACAACTTGAGTTTGCATTTTAACACAAGATGCCTAAGGCTACTTGATTTCCAGTTTTTCACACTGTTGAGGAAAAGCTTACTGAAAGCTGGGCATAGCAACAGTTCAGTAAACTGCAGGAAACGTTACTTTGTCCTTCAATACAGCTTGTCTTGGGAGACTATAATACCGCAAATATTCACTTTAAAGCATACATATATGTTTTGCAAAACTAGATAGTGTCCTGCTGCTTTCCCCTGAACCCAAGGGCAACAAAACATCCAGCATCTCTTACATGTACCTCAAGCCCAACTTGAGATCTAGTGTCATCTTGTAACAGTAAAAACTACAGAAGTGGTGGTTTAACCCCTGAAAAAAGCTTCAGCAGGTTGCTTATAAGCCATATCCATGAAACCATGGCAGATTATTCGACGCTCAGGCAGAACTGGACATCAGATTCATTAAAAAATAGATTCTTCAACTGTATGATCTGTAATAACCTGAACATCCTGATGATTTGAAGAAAAATATGAAGAACTATAGTGAGAAGTTTTTATTTGTTTGAAGGGAAGTAAGGCTAAATCTTAATCTTCTGCTTAGTAGTTGCACAATCTCCAATTAGACTTCATGGGAAGAGTCAGTCACTGAACTAGGATTGAAGTTGTACTGTGTAGTTCCATTGTCAGCAGGAGTAAATAAGTACACTTCACCTCACTGCCAGTTTGACACTAATACCAGCACTGTTAAGGATTAAAACAAACAAACAAACAAGCCTCACATTTCCCTTGTCCTCAGCTTACAGCCCAGTCTGCTCAGAATGCAAGTAGATAGCCATGAAGAAAACCAAAAAAACAAACAAAAAAAAAAACAAAAAAAAACAACCAACCCACAAACCCCCCCAACGAACCAACAACAACAAAAAAACCCCCCAAGCCCCCCCAAACCCCAACCCTCCCCCACAAAAAACCCCAAAAGAACCAAACAATGTCTTGATTGGTGCAAAAAATATTCCACTGGTTACAAAGCATGCAAGTTTCCAAGTATACTTGTTCTCCATTTTGAGTTGCTGGGGCAAAAACCTGCCCTCTCTCTCCTTTTGCCAAATTCTTAGCCATTAGGCACCCATCTTTTTGTGCTGTTAAGACCCTGTGAGCATCAAACACTTTAATACTAAGACCTACAAACTTTCCCAAGTGGGAAAAATGTTAGTTCACATTGATGGACATCCCCCTACTATAACATGATTACAATCAGAACCGGGCAAGAGAATGTCTTTAAGCAAAAGGATTCGACATCAGAAGTGCAGCTGTGGTTCCTACTCCCGGCTTGATCTTGTGCACATGTCATCTTCATCATATTCACCCATCAGCTGCAACATATACGTTCCAGTATAGAGAAGAAACTGTCCAGTTATTTGTGCTGCATGGGATATTAGCTGAAGCACTTTCCTGGAAGAAAAGTCATTTGTTTAAGAAAAAAATCACCAGCAAGATTACATTACCCCTTTCCACCCACAACATAGGTTAAGTTGATATATTTAAAAACCCCTCTCATTCCTTCTCACTTCTGAGATGGTCATTTTTGTACCTTTAGAGAAAATACTTCATTGACAGAAAACTATTGACATGTTGGCAGAAAGAGAAAACACATTTTAAAAAGCAGGCTGACATCCTGCTAGACCTTTGCAGGCCTTCTACAAAGCCATCACTCAAACCATCACAGTACCACAGAGGACAGCTTTGCCTGGGAGCAGCATTCCTGCAGCATAAACTCAGCCCATGTCTCACCTTTGCCATTCACTAATACAATCCTGCATGTATCTCCAAGCCACAGATCAAACCTGATAGATCTGGAGCTGAACAATCACATTACACTGGGTAAGTGGTTTTTCAACAGCAAAAGAGATGAAGCAGGAAGATTAGTGCTGGCCAAGCTGCAAGCCTTAAGAATTCTCAGTTCACAACTAATTTACTTTCTAAAAATTTGAAAAAATCAGCATTCAAGTACATAGTGCTGTGTAAGAATCAGTATAAATCCATAAGATAACATCAGGTAAGCATCAGAGGTCAACAACATAAATTGTGAATGTTCACAGGGCAGTAAAGATAGTCGTATTTAAATGGTCATTTATTCAGTTTAGTTGTAGCTGCATCTTCCTTCCATTCTGCAAGAAACAACAGGGACATCAGTACTGGGAGCTACATTTGAGTCTCATCCCCCAGAAGTTAGGAGGGCACTCAAAAGTATGAGGCATTGGGAAGCAGTACAAAAAACCTGTAACCATTCCAAAACTGGAATGGGATCAGTTTCTGAAGATGCAGAAATCAGATCAGTCTCTCTTCTGCAAGAAAAGTGGAGAGATTTTCTGAATTCCTGCCTGAGAAAACATGCAGCTGTGAACCCTCTGTTTCTATTCACTTGTCCTTTGAGCTTAAGCAGAGAAGGAAAAATCTTCTTCCTACAAATTCATTTTTAACCCCACTGTCATGAAATGTTTGCAGTTGAAATCCAATGCCTCAAAATAGTGGAATACCCTCAGAGCCTGTGAAGCCTTTAAAGAACACTGCACCCTTATTCACGCTTCCCACACGTGCCATTTCAGCACGTTCTTCCTCCATCACACAGAACAGGCCAAGGAGCGTTGCGGTTGTAAAGAGAGCTGCACCTGGTACTGGGCTTTGGAGCAGCTGCAGTGTGTCACTTGCACACAGGAGCAGTTGCCACTTAAGCCGTGGAGCAAGTTATTTGTTGAACCGGACATCTGATCCTTCAGTCGGACACTACAGGGAAACACCACGAGGGGAAATGCACTAATCAGACCTGGCAGGCTTCCAGCCCCTCCCATCATGAACAGCTGCAGCATTTTTCAGCCCTTTCCCTTCACCGCCTGCATGTGGGCCCAGGGACAAGGTATCAGAGTTAGCGATCTGGTACTCATTAGCAGGACTACACAGGGATCCTGCCATCGTCTGTCTCTGATTTCATCAGCAAGTTGAGACAGGCCATGTCACTGTTGTGTTCAAGGGTACCCAAGGTTATCTCTTCTGTCACCCTGTTCTTTGCTAGCAGACTATCTTCCCATCCTGACAGTGGCACTTCCCTTACAGCTCAACTCTGTAACATAACAGAGCTTCCAGAAAAACTCCACAGCTTCTTCAGCTGTTTGCCAACACGGCTCCTTTCTCACCAGCTGCCCTGTCTTGGCAGGGAGGCAGAATTGTCACTTCAAACTCTCCTTAGCAGCACAAGTTCTAGTGCCGATACTCAGTTCCATAGCAGGCAGTCAGAGATCAGAGTTTGTTTTGGCTCGGGAGGCTTGACAAACATAGGAACTGGAGGAGTGCAGCTGTCCAAGGGCAAACCTCTGCTTTGAAGAAACCCTACTGAAGTCAGTGTTACAGGTGGGTGTAGCATGTAGCTGGATAATCACTTCAGCCTGACCAGAGAGCAGTCTTGTCTACAGCCACACCAGCTGTAGCCTAAAAGATTAAGGAAGGGACCACCCAAGTAGAGAGGGAGAGGTCAGTGAGACTGAAAGACAGGGAACAAGGTCAGCACTACAATGCTACTCAGCATACTTGCATCAGGAGAGGAAGGACTGCTTAAAGACTTCATCTGAAGGCTACATGTCACTCAGGAGAAGTGAAAACTTCATTTATGATGTACATGTCTGTCTGTCAGATCCGGTCCTCAAGTAATAAAATGCAGCAACACCACACCATTGTGTCTACACACCAGAATTCTAAAAGTCAGGTAGAGAAACTTGGGGTTGCAGCTTAAACGACTGTCAAAGTACAGCACCTCTGCGAAGGTGTCTGAACTCGGAAGTCTTCCTGAACCAGGGCAGAACACAGCTGGTTTTGACAAGGCACCAACTTTCAACTCCTTGCTGAAAACAGTGGACAGGACAGGCATTATTTTTCCCCTGAATAAGCGTTTCCCAGCAACCAGTTCCACCAAACTCACAGCCCACTGCAGATCAGTCCTCCAGGAGACAGTGGGCCTTGCCAGGCTCCCTTAGCTAGCCTGGAGAACACACCAGCTGGCTTAAGAACAGTGATATCACTACAGATGACAAATCCACGTTAGGAGAGCAGAGCGTCATCTCTTCCATTTTCCTTTGCCTCCATGTAGCTCTAGTGGTGAATCTGGCCAACAGGAACTGCAATGTCTGAGCAAGCTTTGAGACCCCTGACGTGAGATCTCAAATTCCTCTCATTTCATCCCCTTGAAGTCTCTTCAAAGAGCTTCTTCCCCAGCTTCCTGCATCCTTCAGACAAACAAGTTGAGGAAATGTGAGGAAATTCTCTCAAGGTGTACTTACACCCTTGCAGTAAATACAAGCTGATAAGAGTTTTGCCTTGGAGGAAATTTAAGATTCCATCATAAAAAGCTATGGGAAGTTTTTTACCAGTCAGCTATCCACCTTATGAAGAAAGAGTCAGCGCATTGGCCAGTATGTAAGAAATAACAAAAATACTAAATTTATAAACACACCTGCTTCACAGAACCAATAGCAAACAGATTTTTACGTGAACACATACACCTAATCAGTAGTGGAAACACACTCACCGCAACACGCTTTTTGCTCCCATGCACTTGATGTCATATGAGATAGAGTAGATCTCATAGAAGGTTGCCTTGATGTTTAAGCAGCCAATAAAATCCTTAGGGTTCAGTTTGTACAGATCAAATGTGATGTTAGCTACTCCCATTTTCTTCTTTTTTCTCACAGCAACAACTCCATTTTTTGCCTGATTTAAAAAGAGAGAGAAGCAGTTTGTACCACAACACAGGAAACTACAACAAGACAATTATTAACAGTGCAGTTCTTCAGAAGCAGCTTTGCTTATTCCAGTCTCGGGGCTAGTTCTTGGTCAATTCTAAACTAGAATTAAAAGCGTTAGCATGTAGAAAAGGAGGTCTGTAACTTATGTATTGTTTTTCAAGTCCTGAACAGGCTTCTGAAGTTTTCCAAAGAGACACTGAAATTCTAGAGTGACATAGCACCTCCTGATATTTATTTTCTGTAGTAGAGCTTCTTCAGAGCGCACCGAAGCCACAGGTAATGGCACTGGACAGTGTTCCTGCCATTTATTTATCCTGGTACATTCTGGCTGCTCTCTGAGGCAGCAAGGTTAGGCCACCAAATAACCAGGATGACATTAGGTCCTTCTGTTTAGCCAGGAACACAATACTGATGAGCACTCTTGGAGACAGCTACAAAGATGACTTCTGTGAAAAGTCAGGTACTCATTTCAAAACCCAGCTCATAACATCTCTTTCTTCCTACTAAAAAGAAACACAGGGAGGTTTCCGCTGATTAGACCCAGGGTTTAATAACGAGACTTTAAGAGAAAAAGCAAAGGAGAGGGAACACGGAAAGTCATCTTCCACCTTAAACCCACCCTCCTTTATTGAAAGCAGCCCTTGTCTGCTGCAGGGTGTGTGCTTCAAGAAAGGAACAACACAAAGAACATAGTAAAGAGAACCCATATTTACAGAGACATCTAGTGGATACACGGGATCCTCGGCTCAGCACATTCTGCTCAAGGTTAACGACCTGGCAGCTGCCAGGCTGTTTTCTGCATGCTAAATGAAACAATAAAGCTGTGTAAGACTGGGCCTTTTCGTACTTGTCACCCCAGCCTCAGACAGTGTCACGATAAGTCAGACAAAGCTAAACACAGCGGTATATCATTAGCCACCAATTTTATGCCTGTTTTACTTTGATAACCTCCAAGCTCCAGCAACAGAGTCCCCTATCAACAACAGCTTTGGACATGTACAGGCAGCTGGTGTGCTTGGTAGCATCTCCCCACACCCCCATTAGCACCTAGAATACTTGGATAAAGCAGGACAGAGCTGGTGCTACACTCTGGGTGACTGGTGAGGCTGTGACAGTCCCTCTGTTGTCACTCAGCACATTCTGAAGAGGGGCTGCATGCAAACTTGTGCTGCTGCCATGCCAGACAGGAGTGAAGGCAAAGCAGCAAGGTGGAGTCACACCCTGGCTGCAACTTTATTTCTGCCCTTGGAGCTCATGCCCCAGATGCAGAGCTTGATAAGCCCATGAGGTATTTTGGGGAAAAATGTACAGGCTGCCCACACTGCAACAGCAGACTGAGAAAACAGGGCCGCATGGCCAAGCCATACGTGTGCAGGCACAAAAGTGGTGTCCCTGCTCACAGCTCCATGGACAGCTCTGCACCTGGTAGAAGAAATTCTGATGCCAGCTTTCTAGCAACAACCATCTCATGGAAAAACAGTTACCAGATTGATTATATCTTATTAATGTATAGATGACTATTTCCCCACAAAATAACTAATTGAACATTGAACTGATATGATTAGAAGGCTAAAACAAGCCAGTTCTAATAGTTCTTAAATATCTTGAAGCATGCAGACTAACATTAGGTCCTGATGTCAACTTCTATTTGCAAAATTAAACACAGGCATTTGTCTAACTTTCACTAAACTATTTCTACATTCAGAAGGCAGAACTTGATTTATATTATGTAATTTGAGCATTTTTACAGTCTAAATCTAACCTTTAAAGACACTGAATTTTTTAACTTCACTCATTTAAAGTCCTAATTTTCTTTATGTTACAAAAAGTGTCAAGAACAAAGATATTTCTGAGCTTCTCCAAAAGCAGTGCGTTTTCCCTGTAATTCTTTTCAGGTGTAATGTTTTATTTCAATTCTTGGTGGATCTTTGCCAATAGATCTATGGCCAAACAAGGGACAATAAGAAATATGGACTTGATTTTTCACCCAGGAAGGCTCAACAAGGAGTTTACACCTTGCCTCTTCAGAGGAGTTTTTCTTCCTCTTCTCCCTTCTCTCTTAACAATTTTAGCAGCCACAAACATTCCTCCATCCACTTCTACTCAAATGACAGAGAAGCAGTCAACACTTACTGGTGTCCATTTCTGTCCTTTTTCTAAAACCATGAAGTGTGTATTATCATCCAGGGACTTGAAGAACTCCTCCGTGTCCACAACTGTGCCATCTTCCTCCAAAACCAGAGTAACTATTCCAGCAGTTATAACGAAGGCATCTAAAGCCTGAAAAAAACCCAGGAGATTTTAGCATTCTAAAGAGAGCCCACCATTTCATACTGAGACTTGCTTATCTTCCCCAGTAATGTTTTTTTAGAAGAACAGGAGCCTGTGGGTTGTCCTTCTGGGATACTGTATTTCCCTGTGAGTGTCAGTCAGAGTGGGACTGTTTGCTATACCTTGCTGAAGAGCTCTTGCAGGCTGCTTGCAACAATTCCTTTCCGGCTGCTTCGGGAGGCATTGGACACACGGAAAGGGCGCCCTGCAGGCATGAGAGGAGGGAACAGGGTCTGTTTTGTTACTGCTCCTACAGATGCTCCCATGGATATGAAAGATCTAAGACAAATAGAAATTCAACACAGTTATGAAAGCAGTCATGTCAAGTGTTGCGAGAAGGAGGAAGGCTGTTGACATAATCACATTATACGAGTAATTCACAGATCACATTAAGACTCTTGGAGCTTAATTTCAAAATGAAATTCCACACAGCCTACAGATCTGTTATCTCTGATCTTTCTCTTGCCCAAGACATTTAGAAAAACTTTTAAAATTAACACAGTTTCAAGCAGACGTGGGACACCTCTAGCTTGGCTGACATCAAGGTCGCAATCAAAGTGAAGCTGATGGATTGTAATACTGAATTGAAAAGGCAACAATTCTTACTGCATTCAGTTACTTAGATCATTCTCTTTACTTCTAAGATAGATACTCAGTGAGATACATAACTAGTTGAAAGCAATCTTTCAACTTCTGTGTTAAGATACGAGTTTGCTTTAGGAAGACTGAACATATTACCCATATTCCAAACACCCAGGGGCAGAATGCCAGCAGACTTCTGCAGTATTTTACACTTGACTTCCAAAGAGTCAAGGCATTCATTTGCAAATTATATCTGCAGCCTATAAAATTTCCATCTGGTTTTGAAAAACACAAAATAAGGCATTTTTCAGAAGGAGTTAAATGAAATGAAAGTTGAGATCCAAGCACACAAATGCATAGTGTTGGAGCAAACTGCCAGCGAGGCTGGAAGAATTCAAACACTTTTAGAAAGAGATTTTAGATTTTTCTGGACATTTGTATATTTATCTTTGGTAAACCAAGTACATGACACAAGTAACAGCCTACTCCCACACCAGGGTACAGACCTGCTGTCATCTACACCTAGTGACATATTTTCATATGATAATGGCTAAGTCAATGGTCAGCTTGCCAAAAATGACACTCTGCCCGACACCTGGGAAGGATTGATTTCTAAGTCTTTATAAGGAAGGCAATATTTTGTCTCCCACACTCCCGGACTTTACCGTCTACATACACCTTTGGCTCCTTAATACTGAATTGCTCAGGAGTGGAAAAGGGATGCATCTCCATTTTGTTCTCCCACATAGGTGTAAGAAGTCAACTTTCTGTAGGAAAATCTACTTTCAGGCACTTTCACTGAGGGTAGAGTGAACTGGCAGCCTTTATCTGCAGTCAGAGAGTGAATACAGGACCTCGTAGAGCAACAATGAAATGGTATAAAGTTACTCAACTCATTATCTCCCAGTCACACCTTTTGTGCAAATCCACACTGACCATGGAGAATAAATATCTTTTCCACACCTCTTATCTGGTCTATAAGCATATTGTTGGAATGCACAGAATGTCATTTTTGTGCCTGAACAGATTCAAATTTCAACAAATAATTGATTTCCTGCTCTCATTCTGAACCACTCTTCTGGGTTATTGCCTTTCCTCTAAACACCAAGGTTTACCTTTCTCACAAACTCCTTGCCATTATTGGAGCTTTAATTTTTTTTAAAGGAGGAGAATGTTCAGCAGCTTTGTTCTAGCTCATGCTACACCTTTGTTGCTAGTCCTGTCTCTACATTAGGTCCCTGGCTTTCAGCATTTGGCATATGTACACACATGGCTGATGGAAACCACTGTCCCTCCTGTGACAAAGCTGGTGAGGATAAGCAGCCAGTCTGGCTTTCAGGAAACAAGCACTGTTTCAAATTAAAGAGCTAATAAGCACTATTCCTCCTGGAGAAGGGTGAGGCCCGGGGAGGAGGATAAGGTCACAGCACTGACAAGAGCATTGAAGCTCCACAGAAGCCTGCTAGGACGGGGCGTGTTTGTCAATCTCTCTGCTGACTAAGCTCATAGGCTCCCAATCACCCCACTGGTCGTGGGCAGCTCACATTCTGAATCACTGGGTCTCTTCCTTCTGATGAAGCCTGCTCATCTACCCTGGGGCTGGTGACACCACTTCACAGGGCACCCTGACGTTAGAAAGTGCAGCACTCGGGTTTCAAGCGATTTCACAGCTGATTACACCTCATTTCCTCTCACATATTTGCGAACTTGCAGGTTACTATTGTAGAATAGTAACCTGAGTGATATGTATGTGAGCACTGCCAATTTTTTTTTTGTGAGGACAGTCAATATCAGTCCCATTGAAAAGTTTTCTTTCCCATTACTTAAGTCGTCATCCACAAAATACAAAGCATAAGGAAAACAGCCAAAACACAGATGCTGACAAAGAATGAAAAGTGTTGGGGCACAGCTCACGGGCAGGACTTGAGCTAACAGGGCTCACCCCCAGCCAACTCTACAAGCCATGCTTTGAAACTCTGAGCAGAAGTTTCCTGAGGAGTCAGGATCAATCACCTCACACTGCTGCCTAGTACTATCTAAAGTCAGAGCAATAAAACAAACAAACAGGTTAATAAACCAGGGCTTACATTATCACCACCAGACAGTAACTGAACAGGAAAAATCATAAGAAGTTATTTAACAGTGATAACATTTCACCTACATTTTGATAAAACCTGTCAATATAATCTTTAAACTAAGCCTGCTTATGAAGCAGCAAGTCTGGACTCCAGGGCAGCCTGAGGTTTCAACTAATGAGGAGACAAAAGCCAGGATGATGAAAACCAGCCAGATACACAGAGTGTGAACTCTTCCATTTCTGGGCCTATTGCTGAAAGCTTGTTTTATTTTGTGTGCCACTCTCCTTCCTAGATCATAGGCTCAAACAGGCCAGCCTACATTCAGGGCTATCAGAAAGATCCATTCTTGTTGCAGCTGTCCTCAAAACATAAACCAACCAATTCCTGATACAGGGAATTCCTCTGCTAGATTGGAGTTACCAAAAATAAATTTCCTCTTAAAAGCTGATCAAGATAAGTCACGGGACAAGTAGTGAAAAGGAACTAAGGTGCAGTCGGTTTTATTAGAAAGTTGAGTGACATGTTAAATACAGATAACTCCACTCTTGTTTGGCTATTCTTTAAAGCCAGAAAGATCAAGTCCTAGCTCTTCTCTAAAGGAAGAAGAAATCCCATGTTAGTGGAAAATACAAAAATACGTTCTAATGGAAAGATCAAATATCTTCAAACTCTAGCATCTTATCCAGTTTGTTTTGGATAACTACAACCTGTTAGAGAGGGCTTCACATATGCTGCTACACGCATTCACTCTAGTGTTAAAGCTGGTGGGAGAGATGAATTAATTTTCTTAGGGGAACACAGGGACTAAAAGCCTGCCTTCAGCCCTGTACACGTATTTCACTCTTTATCTTTGTTTGCAACATGCCCCATATGTTTGTCTAAGAATGTGGTGCAATGGTCTTCAGTCTCACTCAGAAAAATCAACGTTGCACAACCCGCTCCAGGATACGGCACGGATTGACTTTTAGGTTAGGGTTCGCTGACAGTGGCACTAACAGCGAGGCAAAACAAGAGAAAACAAACAAACAAAAAAAATCCCCTGCGAATTAAAAACACCCAAAACTAACCAAACAAACCAAAAACCAACCAGTCCCTCCCAACCCCGCCCCCCCCGAAAAAAGAAAAAAGAAAAAAGAAGAAAGAAAAAAGAAAAAAGAAGAAAGAAAAAAGAAAAAAGAAGAAAGAAAAAAGAAAAAAGAAGAAAGAAAAAAGAAAAAAGAAGAAAGAAAAAAGAAAAAAAGGTCGGAAATTAGTCAGGAGACTCAGGGTTCAGCCAGATGGCAGCGTGGTTCTCCTGCTCAGACGTGACCTGTAGAGCCACCACGAGTGCAGCTGGCACTTCCGAGCCGCGTACAGAGCTGTACCTCCACGGATGCGGCTGGCGCAGCCGGGCTTGTGGTCACGTTGTCACCGAGTCTCAGCGGCTCCCGGCTGCTCCGGGGCTCCGCTCCCGGCGCGCCAGCCCCCGGCACGCAGCCGGCAGCAGCCTCGGGTGCCGAGAGGCCGCTACACCTCAAAGGCAGCTTAGACCGCAGGGCTCCAACCTGTGCTTCCCTCAGCAGAGCTTCAGCCAGGCTCGCAGGGCTACGACGGCACCCCGACCTGCTCCTCCCGCGCAGCGCCCATCGGGGTTAATCCCCCACCACCCCGCCCGCCCTCGCACCGCGCCCTCTGCTCGGCAGCGCCGGAGCCGACCAAGGGCTGCTCAGCCGCGGGCACCCCCGGCAGCCGGGCCCGCCGGCACGGATGGAGCAGGGCGCGGGAAGAGGGCGGGAGCGTCCCCGCACTCACCGCAGCAGCGATCCCACGCAGTCCCGCGCCACCTCCATGGCCGGGCCGGCCGCGGGGCAGCGCCGGTCACGGCGCTTAAGTGCAGCGGGCGGGGCTCCTCCTCCGGCCCGCTGGCCCCTCCCTGCCCGCCTTCCCCCCGGCGGCACCGGGAGCCGTGTGCTGGGACAGGCAGCACTGCCGGGACAGCCTTGCCGGGGCTTAGCGCTTGTCCGCAGCGCCAGGGATGCAGGAACAGGTGCCAGGTAGCGCACTTTTGGGAAGGGATATTTCTTCAGGAAGTGCCTTATGGTTTACCTGGGAAAGGAGCAGGAAAGATTTTGTCCAGCGTGTGTGGGAGATGCACTCTACATGTTAGCTAGTTACAGCTAATATAGTAACAGTGGAAGCCAATCTCATTTGCGGCCTCCCGGCATTAGAGCAAATCAACAGATTAAGTGTCTCAGCTTCTGATTTTAGGGGCTGTGAATAAGCTTACAGCTGGGATTAATGTGTACAGTAGTGGAGGTATTTACTGTTACCCCTACGGGCAGGGGAGCAGTGGCTTGTTTACTACACAGACACAAAGGGAGTGTTTACTGTTCACGTGGACACAGATTCTTCACGGTTCTTTTGTGCTCTAGAACCAGGTTCTGTTGCTGACAGCTGTCCAGCAACTATTGTATGAGAAAAACAGCCAGCAGCATCAGAACCCACTTTAGGCAAGAGCCTGACCTAGGGCCAGGATCTGCACCAGGAAACCCTGCCACTGCTGATCAGGGGATGACTCCAGAAGCCCTTGCCACCAGCAGACAGGTTACCCCCAGGGTCAAAATAATCAGTTACTTGGTTGCCTGGATTGTTTTTCCTGAGCCAGCCTGTTTAGGATAGAAAGGACCACTGAAGGTACCTCTTACTGTCCAGGTTTCTTTAGCAGGCAGGCTGACACCTGCTAGGTGTCTTCTTCAGTCCTCAGCTTTTGGGGCCTTTATCAGCTTTTAAGAAATCAACATTTTTGGTCCACGCCAGATTGTTTTCTTGGATGGCATCTCCTTACCTACCTGGTAAAACAAACAGCTCTTTTCCTCAGAGCACACTCTAGACCAAGGAACTTGCCTCTGGGAAGCTAAGCCCAGACTTTTCTCTCATCTTCCTTGAGCTACTTAGGTCTTGCAGGTGTGTAGGAATCCTTTTCACGTGTTAACCCTTTTCCCCCCCTGTCTCCTATGCCATTTAGTTTTGTTATTCTTCTGCCATTAGTCCCTGACAATATGTCAGAGAGAGCAGGAAGTGAGGGACAGTAAATAGTTCTCTGAGCACAGGACTCCAGCCAGTTCCCCCCTGGATTTATATCTTGTGGTTGACTGTGGGGCACAGCTGATGTTGTTTCTGCAAAGTGGCATTTTTGAGGAGTTCTTAACAAGTGTTTATCTACTGTCAAAAATCTCATGTGTATACTGCAGATTTTCCTGCTGTGGAGGGAGAAAATAAGGGAGAAGAAGGTGTTTTGTCAGATGGACTGTCTCCACCTCTATCTGTGGAAGGGGACAGTGCCCCTTAGAAATCATATAGAAATTGCAGTAACTTCAGTGATTTTTCTGAACAGGCGGGTGTACAAATATCTGGAGGAGGTGGAAATTTTGGTCTTGCAGAAGCTTAGTTTTTCTCTGGTCGTGTGCCTCTTCCCAAAGTTCTCTGCAGAGACGTCCGGCCAGCACAGCCACTGCTAAACCACTGCTAAGTCCTCTAGGTGACATGCAAGGCCTGCCACAGCTCTGAGGCAGGGACAGTGTGTTTTGCAAGGACAGGCTCCTCCAGCAGCATTAGTGCTTCAATTTGCATGGCAGCTGTTGTAACTAATACAAACACAGATGCCGAACAATGCAAACATAGAGGTACAAGACCAACAGGAAAAACATGTCCTTTTAAAGACTGTTCTGATCTGAAAAGGAGAGATCTGTAGTTTTACAAGCTGTATGAACACTCTTTTTTGTTTTTTTTGGGTTTTTTTTTTGTTTTTTTGTTTTTTTTTTTTTTTTTTTTTTTTTTTTTTGTTTTTTTTTTTTTTTTTGACCCGAGGAAGCAGCAGTAAAACCATCAGGTGGGTAAAATCACTGACCTAGGAGCTGGGCTCCTCAGAAAGAAGTGTGTTTGAACAGGAGCAAGACAGAATCCAGATGGGATGTGCACAGAACCTACTGCTACAAACCAGTAGCAGGTGCCAGAACTGGCAGGCCAGGGCAATCAAACAAGATGTCATTAAAAACTGATGTGGTGAGACAACATCCAGCATAAAGACAATAGCTGTACGAGGCAGAGTCATTCCACTCTTACAGGGAGAGAAAACAAACTGTAGGCTGAGGCGAGGAGGCCAGAATGCTTAGCAACATTTGCTTCAGTCATCACTGAAAATATTAATCATGCAGGGGACAAAGTGCATAGCTGATGTTGAAGGAAGTGAACACTAGAGGTGGAGTTAAATGAACAACCGTGTTAATCCCTCTTGCTAAATTACTCTCTTACTGTCCCCTTGCTGAGTGCAGTGACTGCCTCCACAGGTGCTACTTTTCCACTGCAGTTCAAGTTGAACAAGTTTGATTAAGTCACTCCTCACAGGGGTTATATTGCCATGCAAAAAGGTTTGCATCTGGTGTGTTTAACAGGGAGGAGGAGGAGGCACTTGAAATAGTTTTGCTTGCAACTTCACATCGGTGAGCATGCAGTGTCAGGCCAGGGTTACCTTATCACCCTTTGAGAAAAAAATGTCAGATTGGAACAAACTCAGAGGAAAGTGGGAGTGATCTGACGTGCAGAAAAACATGGTATATGGGCCATGTAGTTTGGGAATTGGGAAGATTGGGTGGATATATCAATCATGGACTTTAGTGATTTTAGAGAACTCTCTGAAGAGGAACGGAATAACAATTTCTTTATCCCTACAGGGGCTTAACCTGTAGGAAAGGAGAATTAGCTTGTCCATTAAGAAACATTTCACATCTAGGGTGATTGTTAGGCGCTGGGCTCACCTGCTGACTGAAGATGTGAAGTCAAATAGACACTGACATTACTTGGGCCAGTGGTCAAATAACACAAAGGGCAAGTCCAGACACTAAGGATCAATTTAGACATTCCTTCTATTTCTCAAGACTGACAAATAATATGAACAAGATTAATGCAGAATAAAGTGCATCTCTACCTTGCCTTCCTTGACCCAAGAGGGGAATGCAAGAAGTGAACAGATGCATTTACAACAGTGTGAGAAACAAAGATAACAGATTAGAAGGGTTGCCTTAGATTTGTAAAAGCTGACCTTCTGTTCAGCTTTCTGACCTTTCCTGCTTCCAGCTAAGTCTGATCCTGATTTCTGTTAGAAGCACTCCTGCTATCACCCCCAAGCAAATTTAATTGTTTCTTCTCCCTTCTATTGAGAAACAACTTTCTATTCTTCACTGTGTCCTCAAAACAACAGTATGTGTTTCTAAACCGCTTATATTATTCGGCAGTTTTCTATCTCCACTGCCTCTGGTTCTGTTTTATTTCTGCCAGGCTGTTTAAGATTTGGTTGTTCATTAATATTTGTGTTAACCAATACTGCATCAGTTAAAGTTTTAAAGAGCAAATTAGACAAGCATCCATCACAAGGGGTTTATATATAGCAGATTACTTTAAGAAAAGACTATGAAGTAGATTTTATGACGTTGCTTATCATTGTTTTCTATCTTTTTCACAATCTTTGCTAATGAAACCGTATTTTGTAATATCTAACAGATTTGCAAGAGCCACTGAGAGTTTTTCTTAGCTGTATGGAAGGGGATGAGGCTCCTCCTAAAGGTAATCTCGCTGCTCTGCATGACTGTGTAGAAGAAGACGGAAACATTTTTTGATACCGATTAAAATCCTCTGAAACTTGCTGGAAATGGTTCTGTGGCCAGCAAAGATTCTGATATTGAAAGCCCTGTTTTAACTAAAGACCAACCTTTCACTGCAGTACATTTTCTGGAGCAGAAAAAAATGTTCTTTTTTTCTGAGATTTCGTGGGTGGGTATTTTGTTTTGTTTTGCTCTTTTTGGTTTTCAGTGATTTTAACAATGGGCTCAAGACAGTGTTGATGGGTGGGCACATGCTGCACACATAGGGAAAATTACCCTGTCAAGAGCGTTGCAATAGTGTGAAATACTTTGACACACAAATTTAAATTTAGATGTTTTATAGCTAGATGAGCTATTAAAATTCCAAGGTCAGGCTTTGCCCTCATTTACCGCCCTTTGCAATACTGCATGTGTGAATGAATTGCACACATTTGTGGGCAGCATTTAGCTGAAAGCTGACTTATGGAGACCATAAGCCTGTGACATATAGAGAGCATCAGTGTGACAGCAGTAATGAAAAAGAGAAATATTGCCCAGGAGATTTTTGAAGGTAATGAACTGGAAACGTAATATTTGTTTATTCTGATCATGCCGAGGATAATCTCAAGTATTTGATCTTATATTTCAGAAGTTGCAACTTCAAAGATGTGTAAGCTTTAAATAAAACAAAATCACTTTTTTGTTCATTAATTTCTAATATCTTTACAATTTATTATTGTTTAGTGATACTCCCCACATGAAGAAAAAAAAAATCAAGAAGAAATATGAATTTTTATTTTACAAGCATTGAAATTTCCTTTTATGAGATCTTTCATCACAAAGTGAGGGGCTATCAGCTGTGGAATTGTCCCCTAGCTGCATAGCCATGTTATGATCTTTTACAGCAGGGCTTGAAGAACTGCAGACTCCAGGCAACACCCCAGCACTGCTGAGCCTCAGATTGGACTGTGAGCTCATGCTTCCTTGGTAGCTGCACTAATTAATTAAAAAACTAGATTTAAAAACTCTTCTTGGGCAACGAGCATCTTTATGTCTTATATGGCATTCTTTCAAAATTTAAAAATAACTATTATTGTACTTTGGTTTTGTCCAAAACAAAGACTAAGGCAATAATAGAGAAGTTAATGGGTGACTTTCCTGAGGGTCCGCCACATTTGAATCCATGTGTTTCTGCCTATTATGGGTTCACCTGTGATCTTGAACAGTGATTTCTAAGGCATACAAGAACAGGATTTAGATTCACGGATGTTACACAGTAATCTATATGCACGTGAGATTTCCAAAGCAGCTCCACTAGGAAATTTTTAAGGATCACAGACTGAAACAGACTGAGAAAAATATTGCTATGACTTACTTTAGATTCTGCTCAGGTACTTTGCTCTCTAGACAAAAACGCTCTTGCTAAGATTCAAGCCCAAAGTCAAGTGCCTGTCAGACCTGATTTGGAGTCTAAACTTGACTTAGGAGCTAAATGCTTTCTGACAAGAGCTGGCCTGCCTCTGTACCCATCCCTGTAAAGTATCCAGTCAGCCCTCAGATTCTAACAGGTCTTCTTCTCTTTTTTTTTTTCTTCACTGTGACTGTTATCCTGTGTGTGTAGCCATCTTTTACAATCCCTTAGGAACAGGAGTTTATAGCCACTGGGTGGGTTTGTGGTGCATCCCAGCACTGCCCTTACGTGGGTCAGGCTGCAGGAAGAGAATGGGTTTGTGCTGTGAGGTCAATAGTTCCCAGATCTGAGCAGTCTCGCTCTTCACCCTTTATTTCTACCACTGCAGCTTCCTGCCCCTGGCCACCTCAGCTCCAAAGTCCTTGTCACCTCCCACTTCATGCCCTTAGGCCTGGTTTTGCCTCCCCCACCGGCCCCATCCCATGTAGGTGTCTCTCACTTTCCCTCAGGTGTGGCTCTGCTGGGTTTGATTCTGGCCATGGGATGGTCTGTCCAACAAATCCAATCTGTGGAGCCCAAAGTTACTACACTCTTTCACTTATGGTGAAGCTAGAGCACTGATAGTAAGTCTGGATGATCCCTGAGAAATTATGCTGTTCATCACTTTGGAACACGTTGAGGTTACGGGGCTGCCAGCCTTATCTCGTGGTCACAGCTGAACCATTCCTCCTAACAGATACAACAGGAGTCTTACAGCAGCTCTGTGAGACTGAAGAAATCTACTTATTTTTGTAACTTGCCTGACACACACGTATACGTGACAGCCGTAGGCTCTCAGTGTTGTGGTGGTTTTCTGTAATCATGCAGGGAAATCTCCCACATGGTCAGTGGGGGTAGATCTTGCAGAAGGTGAGAAATGCAAAGGAATCATTCTTTCAATAATTAATTCTCTATTCAGCTGATGGGTTTTCTGTTTAGGCCCAGCTGAGTGGGTTAGCAAAACAAAGACAGATGGCAGCAGATTATTTCAAACACGTCTTTGTTAGTGGGTAATCAGCACAGATTCCACCACCTTCCCACCCCCCCTTCACTCAGATCTCAGTCAAAGCCCATCAAGTAAATGGAAAGACTCCTATTGATTTCGATGGGCACTCAGCCAAGGCCTCTGTCTCAACAGTTTTCTCAGCTAAACTTTAGCCTAATCATCACTTTCCAATGTTTTGGGGTTGGAGTTTTTTTTTTGTTTGTTTATAAAGAAAGAAGAAAGTAATGCTGATGTAGTCACTCTTGGGAACTACTGGGGGAGAGGTCAGGCTATGGTTTTATATGCACAGTATGCTGCCATGAGCATATCCAAGGTAAAAGTTCAGCCTGTTTCAACTCTGTGAGTTTTACGCCCATTGAGTGCAGTTTTTAGAGAAAGTGTAGAGGTGAGGGATACAAATGAAATAGTGCTCTGTCTGCCTTCCCAGCTGCATCCCCTGGAAGAGGTCCTTGGAGCAAGCTATGTTTCAGCTGACTACAGACCTGGGAGCTTGCATCTGTTCAGAGGGGGTTCTTAAAGGCCCTTGGCTGCTGGTGTCTTGTGAAGACTTTGGCCCTTTCTGCTGAGATCTGCCAGACACTGCCTGCTTGCTGCTCCTTTGAGACACACTTTATCAGGCCAATCTGACATTTTGTTCTAAAACTCGTTGCTATCCCTGGGACAACCTTGTAGAGATTGGTTGTATTTTGTGCTATTTCCACAAATATAACTGAGGCACTTTACCCTGTTGCCACATATTAACTATATTCATATCTAATTGGCTTTTCTGCATGGCACATGCCTTTCTGTGATGCTGGCCTTCCCTATCATTGCCAGATGTCCATTTTGCTTCTTACAGTGAGTACGTGTAGACCCACGATCCCTTATAATGAATCCTCTCTGTCTTAGATGCTGTGTTTAGTCTTTCCCTCCTGACTCACATTCTCTTAGAAGAGCAGAAGCCTTAAGTGTGCAGTGACCGTGTGTTGCTTGACAAACCTTAACCAAAGAGATTCATCATCAGAAATTATTGCCTCTCCCAGAGCTCAAGGAGAGCTGGAGAGCAAGGCTTTAAAGTGCTCCTCTTATGCTTCTGTACTGCAGCACATCAGCGCTGCCAGAGGTGCAGGGTCAGCCTGTCTCTCGCTCTGGCCGGCTGACTGGGACGGATGGGGGAAATCCACAGTGGCAGTGTGCATCCAGGAGGCATCAGAGCTGCGTGGATCCAGGTGTCTGGGAACGCAAACTTATCCCAGCCTAGAGCTGCCCTCTGTTGGCGAGCCAGGCTGGCTGAGCCAGTCTCCAGGAAAGGGTTTTTTTGGTGTATGGGCAGGACTCGAGTAGGGCAAGCTCCACAATCGCTGAGCTGCAGGGTGGTGAGGGATGGAGAGGGAACCTCATGCAGCCTCCAGAGACATTTCAGGATGACTGGAACAGAAAGGGATCAAATGTTGCTGGATCAATAATTGCATCAGGTTTTGGCAGACTGCCTCCCTACAGCTCTGAGAAGGGAATAAAGAGGGACTGAACTGTCTTGTGTATGCACCCCACTCTTTTCTTCATGCAGCTCCAAGCAGAAATAAAATCTCTCTCAAATCTGTGCACATTTACAAGTGTTTAAAAATTCAACAGGGCTTCTGCATAGTTATGTTTGTTTTTAATAACCTGCTTTTTAACTTCTGTCCATAAAAGTCCTTTGATACAGACAAAGATAAATAAACTGCCAAGAACTGTTGTTTTCCCAGAAACAGAGATAGTTTAATGTGTGATATATTAATGTAATATTTTTAAATGTGTGAATATATTTGGCTGTCAGCAGGTGGCTCTGCGTTAAGAGTGAGCTCTTGTTCTTGATGGATGCCCAGAACTGAAACTGTTTAAAATAATCTATTTTATTTTTTCAAGACAACAAGAAGATAATAAAGGCCTGTAATTTGTCAGTAGGAATGATGCTGGTCAGAGGAAAGATAATAAGTGAGAAACTCTTGCTTGCAGGAAACTGTGGCAATGGTAACAGTCTGCTGCTAGAGGAAATGTCTGGTCTTTTTATCAGCTTTTCTAGATATGCAGGTTTTCAGGTACGGTGTCAAGCATTTTATTTCTGTTTGAGGATGTGGATTTTTGTTTTCTTTTTAAAGTTCTTACTTTCAAGGTATGATGTCACTGAGTGGAAGCACTGGAACGTAGGATCTTATCTATTTTATTGCAGTAAGTGGGAATCTTTCCATTTCGTTCAGTGGGAGTAGGACTGACTCCTCACTGCCTCATAGTATCAGGCTGAGGATTGTCACTGTGGCTCTCTGGCAGGGATGCAAACCAGACGGTGTCTGAAGATGCTACAGCAGCAGCTTCATGAATATATAGAAATACATCCTTATTTGAAATGACAGTTTAATTAGATAAACAATATAACGTGCTTTAAACAAGAGGAACATGCTTTCCCAGTACTTCAGCTATCTTCTTGTTTTAATGGTGGGGGACAGTTGTCTGTCATAAGCAAGTGAATGGATCTTGTGTGAAAGTGTATTTAAGAACCTTTATGAGAATGGTGGATTTGAGTTAGGTTTTGAGAAAGAAAACTGGCTTCCACTGGGTGAGTGGGCTGTGGAGAGATTCCAGTGCGTAAGGAAGGGGCAAAAAAGGAACATGTTAGCCACAGTTCAACAGTCCTGGCCATTTTAATTTCTTGGGATACAGGTGGATTAAATGTACTTACAGCACTTATGCTGAAGATGTTTTGATTTTCTTCATGAGATTCAGAAAGAAGTGACATTCTTTTTCAAAATTCAGTTTTGATCTTTAAGTCTTACCTACCCTATTCTGTGACATTCTGCTTGGCAATGAATTATTTCCCTGCAGGGTCCTGCATGTGGGTTGGGGCAATCCCAAGCACAGATCACACCACAGAAGGCCACTGGGTCACTTAAGCATGATTTTCCTTTCATAAATCCATGCTGACTCTTCCCAGCCACCTCCTTGTCCTTAAAGTGGTTTGAGATGGTTTGCGGCAGTATTTCCTCTATCATCTTCCCAGGGACTGAGATGAGGCTGGCTGGCCTGTTGTTCCCAGGGCCCTTCTCCTTGCCCTCCTTGAAGACAGGAGGGGCATTCACCTTCTTCCAATGCTGGGAGCGTCCCCAGATCACAACATTTCAAAGACAATCAAGAGTGGCATCAGATTGACATCAGCCAGTTCCCACTCCACTTGTAGGTGCACTCCATCAGGTTCCATGGATTTGTATGTGTCTGGTTCGAGAGGGAGAGCTTCAGCTTTGAAGTTGCTCCCATGGGGAGAAGTCTCATTGTAGCTTTTTCCAGACCTTTCTTCAAAACAGATCAAATCACCTTGTCTTGGATGCGGCCAGCTAAACTCCTGGGAGTGTACTAAAAGTCCTGACAGAGAATTTGTGAGGCTGGCTATTAGAATAAACTGTCTGATTTACAGGAGTAAATGGGAAGTGGAATTCAAATGAGGCATAACCATAATGAAACTCTGGGTTTTGCGCTTCTGTCAAGCGGGGAGAAGGGAGGAACTATGCACAGTTTGCAGGCTTTAATGAAATTCTACTCCTCTACGGCTAGTATGAGTCATTTTGTGTTTATCCCATCTGAGCATCCTTTTTGGGTGTGAAGTTTGACTATACTGCGTCCTGAGTGGATTTACTCCTTCTCAGTCACTTCAGGACCTGGAGGACTCAGAACAGAAATAGCTTGATTTGAGCTCATGTGCTCACAGAACTTGCTTAGACTGAGAGGTGTGTCCAACGTTAAAGTTATTTACACATAGAACAACACAGATTTTCTTTCTTTTTTTTACTATTACTATAGTAATATTGCTAATGTATATTTCTTCCTAAAAATGAAAGTTTCACTTGAGAATGTTTCTAACATACACACTGGTCTAGTGACTTCTGTGATCATTGATTTGTAGCATTCATTAAAAAATAATGAGAAACTTTTTAACTTGTATACGGTACAGTATGAAATGCCAGTTTCCAAAGGACAAAGCATAACGGTGCAAAAGATAAACAAGAACACAACATGGATATTTTTCCATTTTAAAATTATGCTTTCATGATGAAATCTCTCTATGATGGAGATGAGCTTAAATTCAACTGGTATCGGTGGGTGGAGAGCATTCTTTGAAATTGCACATGCTTACACAATGAGTTAATAAGGTCTTTGGTTTCTTGATTCAGAGTAGGTTATCAGTAGTAAAATCCGTCTTTCTCTTGCCTGTATAAAACATCTAAAAGTAATTATTCTTAACTTCCAATCTAATAATTACAGAAGGATGTCTTAAATAAGAAAATTTTATATGAATTATTGGAAGGTCTACATGAATTATAATGACTGTTAGGTTTTGTTATCCATTTCCAGATGTACATTTAGGTTCAGATTTACTACAGACGTAGCAAATCAGTAGGGGTGTAAAATGCTGGTGTAATTAAGTAGCCTTAATCTCTTTTGAAGTCAGGTTGCATCTTGTAAGACTAATTCTTCCTCCCACTGCTGTTTTATGTGTAGATTAAATACTGCAAGGATAGAGTGCATCTGAAAAAAAATCTCCAGTAAACTACAAGTGCTTTTCTCCTAATCTTTGGGAATGGTGTATTAAAAACTGGTGAGCCCTTGTATATTTATTTCTGTGTTTGAAATGTGAGTGTAAAATACTAATATTCTGTTAACATTGCATGTCTTATCCATTCTATGAATAGTAAACACCAGGTGCAAGGCAGGGACAAACCAACTTTACATTTCTAAGTTTCTACATATGTGTATAATAATGACTGTATTTTACATTAAAAGAATCCTTAAAATTTTTGTTTTCTCAAATGTTAAATGTGACCCTGAGGCATGCTGACCACCTGAAGCAACACTTCAGAATCACTCAGTGCCTCCAGAAATCCTGGCTGTGTGTCACCTGATGGATGTACGTGTTTGTACCATGGAAGACTCTTGTCTGACACTTCACAACAAAGACAATTGATAATTTTGCTGAGTTACAGTCATGCTGTGCCCTGAGCTTCACAACATCATTGGAATTGTGGCCCTTCAGGCCAGTAGAAGTTTTGGGCCCCATTTTCTTTAAATTGGCCTCACTGGCATCATCTGGTTGTCCTTCTGAGCATGACCCACATTAAACAACACCTGGCAAGAGGGAATATATGTGTTTCTCAGGAGAACAAAGAGGTGCTTATTGTAATGTGAAACAAAAGTGATGGAATTCCGATTTTAGTTCCGTATTGTCTGGCAGCCTGGCTAATAATGCTTGAATTCATTTCACAGTGGAATAAACCAGTATTTCCACCATGAATATATCCAATTCATGGTCCTGTAAGTGACCACTAATGGCACAGTATTTCCAAGTCTTGCTGCATCACTCATACAGCAACAGTGCACTTTCATTTACAGTTTTGCTTTCTTAAATAGCTTCAAATTCAAATCTCACCACCACATATTTTTGGCTTAAAGAAAAGCACTGCTAAAGGACACAGACCTTTCACACTTTAAGAGGTTTCCAGCTTAATGTGATAAAGTTTATCCCTTCCCTACTGACCTCTTTAATACCTAACATAATCTTTCTGTGCAAAGAATGTGTCTGGAAGCTTTTTTATGTTACAAAACATCTCTGAATGAATGTTTTTCTTTCCACAGATAAACACTTTGAACTTGATTGTGACAGGTGGCTGGAGATACAATGACTCAGAAATTTAAAGATAACTTTTATGAGCCTTTGCATTAATAATTTGTAAATAAAAACTTATTCCAGACTCAATTGTTATCTATATCTATATCTATGCATATATAAATAAAACATTATTGTTCCAGCATTAAAACAGTATTGAAATATAAGACTGTATGAAGTATATGAATAGTATTTTTTTCCAAATTGTATTGTCACATATCCATTAGCACTGATTTTGATACTAAGTGCTTGAAGGAGGAAAACACTCCTCTTCGGAGCTGATTAACGTTCCGTGTTGCAAACCAGGCACTGGTGAATCAAAAAAGGCTTTCCCACCTTGTGACCAGATAGAAAATTCTGCCTGCATGAGAAAATGTTGGCTATTTTATTTCTCCTGAAAACAGGTGCAACTCCACTGATGTATCCAATTCATCCTGGTAAGTGTTGGCAGGAAGACTCAGACCTCAATTTTGAATCTGTTGGTTTCAGTGAATTGGAAAACAATAGTTTTAATGGCTACATTACACAAACCCAGAGCATCCACTAAAAAGAATTAGCCTTTAGTAAACCTAAATGTCAGTAGCTAATTGAACGGTAGGTTGTGATGTTAAGGGAGCATGCAGTGGCAGTGTGCATAAAAGGGTGCAGAGGATGATAAATGTATAAATGTGTATTAGGGTATGCACTGAAGCATTCAGCATAATTTAATGGATTTCAGTAATTGCATAAAAGCAACAGCAGTTAAAGAGCCGCTGATCACTGGCTGATTCCCACACCACCTGTACGAAGTGGGTCTCTCTGGCTCCCTTGTTACCAGGCTGCACTGTGGTACCTTTGTTGATATGCATGGACTTCACAGCTGTACACAAGGGAAATTGCACATGATTTTTTTGTCGTTGAAATAGTAACATTCAGTATGCTGAGATACAGAATTCAGCTTCATGTGAAACACATACCTTCCTGTTCTGTGATGAGAAAGGTCCCTTTATGTCCATTTTACTCTAAAATTCACTGTACAAATATAATGGGATGAAAAGGACAGAAGTACAAACCCACCATTGTAAAGCCTTTTAAAATTAAAACTTCAGGAGCAAACCCCACGGAAATCCAGTCTTAGTGTCAACAGTTATTCCTCTTTGGAATAGAATTAATTCTTCTGCAATGTGAACGCAGCATGCATATTAAATGCAGCATCCTATAGTGCTATTGTCATGCCTGGTGGATGGGTTAAAAGAAAATGGAAATTCCTCCCTCCACTGCTGGTGAATGATTTTTGTACTCCTTAGTGCTGGGGAGATGTTTTATGAAAGACTTAACTTTGACATGCTGTAAAATGGAAACTGCTGGAGGAACAGTAACTTTGACTTCTCTACATTTTCTGTCTTGACCATACAGTATTGGAGCAGAGCAAGTTTTTGTACACAGCTTCCCCACTAGCATAAAGGAAAAAAAAATTAAACAGTCTTGGCAGCTCTAGGAAGTTACCAGGAAAAAGGTGTGGTCTGTGTTAATTTGATATAGTGGCTTAAGTCTTATTTCATTATTCAGAGATCCCCTTGCACATCTCCTGTGCAGACATTAAACAGATCCAGCCTTGCTGAGGGAACAGCATAGCTCTAATTCCGACAGCAGAATGGCAATTGGTAAGTGATATTTTTATTCCTTTAATTGAAGCCAGTGGCCAACAGGAACCAAATTCTAGATGAAGCATGGAGAATGCTGCCTGTGGGCTCCTAGGTAAGTGCTCCAATATATGCATATTTTCTTCAATACTGTGAGATTAACTAGTATAAGCAAAGGGAAAACATCAGTCCTTCAGCACATCTGAAACATGCCGAGATTTGTTCTGCAAAATCTTACAAGCTCAACAAGACACACACTGCAGAGGAACCAGCCACTGATCATTTTCCTGGAGTTTACAGCTATTTCGACTCTTTATTCTACCAGAAAGCACCCTTTGAGACCAGACCAGCAGACTGGAGGTAATTCTCCACAAGTGAGCTGGTGTGGGATGCAGACATGAACTGGGATAGCTCCAGGAAGCTGAGCACCAGTTGCTTACAGAGGAAGCACTCGCTTTTCAGAGCACAGGCGTCTTTGTGCCAGTGTTCAGGGAGAAAATCTTCATCCGTCTCGGATACATGATGTACTCCGTAATGTATGCCGTGGAAAACAGTTGAAGCATTTTACAACAGCTGGCAGGAAAAAGAGTCCACATGTTTGAGCATTTTGGGGGATTTAAGTTTTTGGTTAATGTGCTGCACTATGAATGCTCGCACTCACAGGGAGAGCTGCTGGGCACATGCTGAGCGGAGTTTCATTTGGCTACTGAGAAATAAGGAAGAGAGGACAAACTCCAGCACAGTTTATTTCACTCAGTTATTGCAGTCAAATAGTTTTAAGGCTGCATTTTGATACAAACTCTGAACTGGGATACTGTGGCACCATCTGTGAAGGGAACCGTCCTGCTTGGCCCCTGCTACCCCCTTTGGTGCCTAAAGTCAGCCACTCATGGTGGCCAGGGACTGAATTGGCTTGGGAAAATGGTGTGCCTTGAAAATAATCCCTTTGTTGTTTGCTGGGGTACTTTGCAGGCAGATCACTTCACTCATCTGGTCCCCTGGAAGGGTTCAGAAATGTTCGTCCTGGCACACAGGCAGCAGAGGAGGTGGGGGAGACAGGACTGTTGCTCCCCACGCACACGGCCAGTTTAACATACTTGGGCTACAGCCCAAATAAAAACCCAAACTGCATCCTGGGCACAAATGAGAACCTGGGAATGGGCTTTTGCACTTCTCCCTTCCTGCCTTGCTTGGCTCCCAGCTTTGCAAATCGCTGGCGTGTGCCATTGAAGTGGATGCACAGATTTCCCTGCTTTGCTGAGCTCTGGGAACGCCGGGGCACACCAGCCCTAACTGGGTCAGAGACTTTCTTTGTACGAGGGAGCTGAGCTGCTGGGAAACCTCTCAGAGCCATGAAGCAGCTTCTCACACATGCAGTAGGGGGGACGGGGTGAGGAGGGGAGCGGATGAAGTGGAGCTGAGCTTCCACCACACTTGATTCTCTGCCAGCATAAGCTTCCTTACAGGGCTTACAGGCACGGCACAAGCCCGAGCAAAGCCCCAGCTGCTCCCACGGCTGCCAGGGCTAAGCACCCTGGAATCAGAGCGGTGCCATCAAGCCCCGCATCTGTCACTCCGATCTCTTCTGTGCTCAGGAAGTGGGGGGAGAGTGAATGAGAGACAAGCGAGCCTATTAGCATTTATTATTTGTATTATTATAGCACCTCAGTGCCTAGTTGTGGACCGGAATCTCATCCTTTTAGCACTGTGAAAACCCAGAGCCAAACTACTGTAGTCCCTGCCCCAGAGGGCTTACAATCTCCTTTTCCAAACAGGGATACAAAGAGATGGAGGGGGTAAAAGGGGGCAGTGACAAAATGTTGATCACTGTGATGGAAAGTGTTGATTTTCTGCTACAAACCATCAGCTTTTAAATGTTTAGTTGGATTTAGATATTCCTCACACAGTCAGTATTTTGTATTTCTCATGAAAAAAACCCCAAGAAATCACACAGAACTTCCTGCTATATTCAGTGAAAAACATTTTTCATTGCAAGAAACACACACAAGGTTATTTTTTTAAAATATTGTTTAGTTTGTATCTTCTAAGCAGATATCTGAACATGTTTACAAAGTCTACACATGCAGTGTACAAAAAAAGTTAAATTTTTAACCAACTCTTGGCTCATTCCTTTATTCAATTTGCACTATTCCAAAAAAGAGATACCTTTCAACTAAATTTTTGATGAAAAAATAGAAGTGATTTCATATCATCTGCTTTTCTTGACACACTTGTATTTTCTCTGTGCTCATGATTTAAAACACAGTCTAAATAGAAATTATTGGCTAGATACAGGGATAGAGAACAACTGTGTATTCAGGAAATCTGTGTAACTGATTTTACTGCTTTTTCTGATCAAAAAGTGTGATTACGACGTTGTGCAAGAAGGGCGTGTGATTCACAACTTGCAAGCATATCTTATGTGCATTTTTTAAATAACTTGCCTGTAAGGGGCCAAATCCTGCTGTTCTGCTCAAAGTTTCTCTAAAATCAACAGCTTTTTGACACTCTCCTCTATTCTGCTGGCCTCCTACTGCTGTGTGTCATAGTTAATACTGTGAATAACTCAGTTTGAGTTCAATATTCCTGTTTTTAACTATAAGTACTCTATGGTAGTAAGTGTTTGCAGGTTTGAGTATCTTACAGAGGCCTACAGGACAGTAGGATTTATGCCCATGCAGAGGGACGAAGGGAAACAAAACCAGCTGGGCAGTCTGTAAAACAATTAAACATTTTCTATGGTCAGCTCAGCTATCTGCCATTCGGATAGCCCCCGACTGGAATCACCTAAGTAGCCTAAACCACGACCTGAAAATAGCTTCCAATATCAGCTTTCTTCTCTCTATGCATTCTCTAAGTTGCTGTAAACATCCAGGATACCCATATATGACAGATACACACCTGGGTGTGTGTGTGCATGCATATAGGTGTATACACACGCACACACACACACAGAGACATGTAGATATATGGATACAGAGCTATGACGTTGTCAGGAAACAACAATGTCATTTTTATTGCATTCTTAAGTATCACGGAACAAGGGTATTATTATAGGCACACATCTCAACTACTCCTCCTTTACTACAGTCCTAAAGCTCATTTACCTGAGATCTGCATCTGTAAAAATAAAGTTCCATTTTTTTAGCTGCATGTTACAAAAGACTAAATATCAGCCCCACAGATATGAAATTACAACTTAATGTTGAGACTAATTTGCTACAAGTAAAATATTCTATCTTATAAAAAAGATACTGCTGAAAGAGATACATATTAAAAAGGAAACACGATTCTTAGAGGTTTAAAAATCTCCCTATGCCTTCCCACACGGTAATAAATTTATAAAAAATATTTGACACGGAAAATCTCCACAGAAATCATCCTGCTGAAATCACATACCCTTCCAAGACACCCATCTTGCAAATGTTACATGGTTCAGGAGGGCAAGCTCCGCACAATGAGTATTTAATTCTCGTCGTCCCGTCGGTAGTGAATAGTTTGTATTTCCTGAGCTATGAACATGGCCATCTCTCTCGTGCCCGCAGCAATCACTCGGCAGGACATAAGATCCAGAGGTCCCCCTGAGGACAAGAGGATTAACAGGAAGTGTCTTAAATGTAAGCCATGCTGTAATTAGATAGGGTCAGAAACACTGAGACAACTTCATAGGTAGCTCCTTTTGGGGTGAAAAGGACAGCCAAATTTACTACTCCTACATGGAAATCTCCAGCAAAAAATTACTTTATAAAATTCTAGATACAGAGCCAAAGTATGCAAGAGGAGCAGCGAGTGCTTAAATTTGTTCAGTAGCCACCAATAAATGCAATATTCCCCTCTTCTAGCAATGGGACAAAAATTAGTTCATTCAGCATACCCTTCTTAATCCACCACATCTTTTCACAGTATCCAGGCACTGGTCACCAGTGAACCATTACTCTGAGAAGTGTACCATCTAAATTAATGAAGTAATAACCTGGAGACTGTGCTGCCCTTTACTCCCTCTGAGTAGTTTCTAGTCATATATGTCCAAACTGGTACCTCAGAGTCCTCCTTTCTTGAGAGGATGTCTCTGTTGAAATCTAATTGGAACATCTGAGCATATCTGCCAATCTCCTGGGCTGGTTCCTTACTGTAAAGATGAGGTTTTAGGGGAAGAACTCAAAGTCACGGAAATACAGTTTGACTCAGAAGACCTTTGATGTGATGAAACCCCACGCTGGAATTACATCAGTGTGTACAGAATAACCAGCCAGAGTCTAGTGGAGAGTACAAACCTTTCCACAGGATATTGGCAGAAATGAGGTAGAGCCACAGGGCGGGACTGGACTGAGGTGACACAAGTTGCCCCGAGGCAGCCACTCACTCAGTCCCCCAGCAGTCAAGGGAAATGCAAGGGCATTTTGCTCACCTGAAGTGTCTATCACAGTGCCACCCGCCTCTCTGATGATGACAGTGGCCGCTGCCAGGTCCCAGCAGTGTAACCCAAACTGGTAATAGGCGTCTGCAGCGCCGGACGCCAAGTGGCACAGGGCCAGCGTCGAGCTCCCAATGACACGGACCCTGCACCCCACAGTAACACAAAGGAGAAAATGCTTTTGACTTCAACCTATGCGCACAACACACTTGTTTCAGTCCTTTTTTTTTTTTATTACTTTTAAAAATGACTTTGTGGTCACAAATGTGAGACATGTACTGTAAAATATCTTACCCATGTGCTTGGGCCTTGAGCAATCTCTCAATATTACCAAGGAACAATTTCAAAGTTGCAGGGTCACGTTTTGGACCAATTTCTGTTAAAATTAAGGCCTTCGAGATATCTGCAATGGTAGGGAGATGTTTATATTAATCCAACAGCTTCCAGGTAGGTTCCAAAAATTTGTTTTTAAATTGAACACTAACGGACTTTTCACACAAAAATAATTTTCATGTCCCTTTTTCTACCCCAAACATTTTCATAGTATAAGTGACAACTTTGCATAAAAATTCAACCAAGACTAGGTTTCTCCTATGAAATAGTTTGTTCTAACCACACTTTAAAAAAAAAAAAGAACAGGAGGATTAAAACCAATAATGCATTCTTACATTCCTTCTCTTTCCATACATTGTTTTATTTCACTGACCAGTCTCCTTTTGGTAAATTCACTAATATTAGCAGTCAACTAAAAATAATCCGGTAACCTAGTAACTGTTCATGATGCTAATCTACTCATGTTTGAAAACAGGATGGTTCTTGAATAGGGAATTTTAATGTAATTTGTTAACTGATTATAAACATTTGGGAACCCAGTAAGAGGAAAGAAAAGTTTCTCCCTAAATCACCAGTCACCTAGTAATAGCCCATTCTGACATTTCAAAGACTGAAGATATGTTATCACTGAAAAACTCCCTTCTTATGACAAATTAAAGCAGTATCTTTATTCACTATAATCTGTGACAAATTAAAGCAGTATCGTTATTCACTATAATCTGTGAATGTTCTATTTGTCTTGCGTTCAGCAAAGGCAATGCTGTCATAGAGCAGACAGAGATACCAGCCTTGTGTACAGTCAAAGGAGAGACTCACAGTGACTTGAAAGGTGTTGAAGCAGTTCTCACGTGAGACCTGAATACTGCCGGGCTACAACAAGCCTGTGCCAATGTGGGTGGAGGTGGTTGATCAAATGCCAAGTGTCCCTGTTCCTGCTGTGCCAGCTGAACTCAGAGGAGTTAAAGGGACGACAAAACTCAAAGGTTTAGCAGTTGATAACCCACTGACTGGGCTGTGCCCAGTGCCAGATGTCACCTGGACTAAAGGTGAGGCATTCATTCAGGTAGGCAACCTCCACCTGGTTCTTACAGCTACCTGCCTAAGCTGAAAGTTCTCAGCACATGGAGCAAGGAGGTTTTCAAAAGCAAATTAGGCTGGAGTGAGACACCATTTAATTCAACAGGCTACCAAAGAATTTAGTATTGCAGATGAACCTTATGGATTCAAGCAATGTGGTAAAATGGTTGCTGAGTAACAGGTATGTATTTAGATTAAAAGTTACAGAGTGTCACAAATATTATCTGTAGTAGGAACATAGATTCAACTGCTGCTTTTTAAATTACTGCATTAAAATAGAAAAACACCAATCCAGGCATGCTGTAGGGTATTTGTTGTTCAGCCACTGCTAAAAACTCTGGATGGGGAAAGCAACTTGCCTTAGATCATTTTGCATAACAGACCCAGTTTATAATCAGAGAACATTTCATGCCCATCTCCTTGCTGAAATGCACCAAGCATTCACACCACACCAGTCATAGTTAGGTTGTGACTGAGGCAGTTATTCTTTTGAGTTATTAAAAATATTTCTAATGCATGCTTAAGACTACAGCAAGAAATTGGATGAAGAGACTAAGGTAACTAAGAGGGAGGTCTCTGCTTAGAAAAAGGAGCTGGCTGATGACAAGACACTATGAGGTTCCAGGAATTCAAGATATGAGGTAAAATTTACTGACTATTCCTCATTCTGATAGAGGCCGAAAAAACCCAAACCAGGCCTGGTAGAAAAGATTTAATAGTGATATGGATAAATTTATGAGGAAAAGATCAATTCTGTTGACCACAGAAGATTAAAAAAAGAAAATACACTTACAGTATTAACATGTGTGAGGCCTGACATGAATCTAAGCATAAGAAGAAAGTATAACTCAAGATAACAGGGAAGATGGATCCTTCATTTAAGCGTATCATAACTGCATGGACTCCCATATCAAACCTCTACAAAACTGGGTGTTGACAAAGAACAGTGTTTGCCTGGGCTGTGACTTCAGATGATTTAATCTGAACTATGAATGTCTAAGTGTGGATCAATGTCATACAACCATCACAATTCCTGAAAACAAATGGCAGGAAGTGACATGACAGCTTAGATTTCAAACACGTATAGGCCACTTTAGTTCCAGTGGCAGCTACAGAGAAACACAGTCTCGCTTCCAGGGCTGGTTTAGTTCACTGAAGCCACAGCCCTTACAGAGCAACTCTGATTTAAAACACTTAAAACATCAGTAGAAATGAGATTAAAGCAGATCCAGCTTCACTGGTGAAAATTTCCCACCACCAAGTGATATGTCTCAAAACAAAAGAAAATTTCAAAGCATTTGGAAGGGCAGAAGGTCTACTTCCCTTGTTATATTCTAGACACCCACATAGACTGGATGTCCAGAGAAAGGAAGGCAGAAGTGACATGTGCCAAAATATTTCATTGTTTAACTGGAAATCAGAACTCTCTGACTGCAAAAGCAAGTGAGGCCATTTCAACAGTGGTTCGTCCAGCCCAACTGGGAGCACCCCTAGTTCTTCCTAAGTCTCTGCCAGTATGGGCTTTTTTGGAGTACGGCATATTTGAGCACTGATAAAAATGTGATGTATAATCAATGATTAAAATCTTAGTGGTCACCGACTTTACAATCCATCTCTCCAAATAGGTAGACCCCAGCTCACTATTAATACAGATGAATAGCCAAACTTTCCAAATTTCAGGGAAATTTTGATGCAGGGTCTTCTTGAGGCACTAAAGAAATCTGTATGTCAAGTTGCTTGAATTTACTGTGTTTTGAGCTCATTAAATCTCTCCTTGGGGTGAAATTTTTACCACCTCCTGTGTACAGTGGTGCACATTTTTGGCATATGTCTGCTTCCACCAACAACTGAGTGCTATGCTCTCCTCTGCATTTTGATTAACTAAAAGAAAACTTCTTTAAATAACACAAAATTATTGTTTTCTATAATCATTAGGTAAACAGACAGATCTACGACTTGGTTTACCGATAAAAGAATTCCACTAAGTGTTGACCAAGTGTTGCAGGCTACTTGTACATCGAAACATACCTCAGACACCAGAGCAAGCTGTCAAAGAACCCCTAATGAAGCATGCATCCTTTAATTCACCGTTAGCACATATGCCTACAGACATCACACACTCTGTGACGTACAGGTTCATTGGAAAATAAGTGAACGGCAGCCACCACAGTACTCCGAATTTGATTCACCATTCCCATTGCATCTCGCTTATCAAAAGTGATGCCAGTGCTCAGCTGGAATGAAACTGGTGAATCTACACATTCTTCCTTATTTTAAACAATGGTTGCGAAGCAAAATAATTTAGGATTATTTAAATAGTTCATATTCAGCTGTATATTTTAAAAAGAAAAGGAGGAAAGTTGTGTTTTTTCAGAAAAAAACAAACACAAAACAACAAAATTATCATGCAGGTGAAATACGTTCCATCAGGATAATGATGTTCATTATCCTAATGATGATTTGCAACAACTCTGAAACAAAATTAACATATTCCTTTTAGAGTTCTAACAAAATCTAGACCAACCTGTCTCTTTTGATACCTGAAGCCTTTTGTCATTACAAAATGCCCCTTGACCTCTTCTACCAGTGTATAATCGTTCTTCAGTGCAGTGGTAAATTACACCAAATTCAAGCTTTAAGATTTTGAAAAGGAAAGAAATGAATGCAACTCAAATTACTCATCATAAATATAAACAACTACTAATGGCAGAAAGATCAGCAATATTTTAACTGGTACACATAATAAAGATTATACTGATGCTAAAAACCTGGAATAATTTTACTATTACTGTGATATTGAGATATAGGTCATATAAAATTCAGTTTATAAAGAAAAGTTAATGCAATGTGTTCCTGATCCTCTAAATTCTTACTCGCAGTTTGTTTCTGTTCACATTAGAACAGATTAAATACTGAGTTGATTTCAAATTCAGTTGAAATGTTTTTACTGAAAATACGCAAGACCTCTGAGGCAAGACTTTGAATGCTTTGCTTTCACTGGTGAGCAGCTACTTCTTGAAGCAACCCCACTGACCTCGGCTGGACCCCAAAGATTTGTGGCCCCAGGATCAGTCAGGCATCCAAACTCAGCAGTCATGGCACACTCTTTACTAACAGGGGACGCTTTTGTGGGCACCTGAACTTTCGTGGTGCATTGAATTTGCCTGCTTTTTCAATCAAAGCAGCACACTCTAGTCACTTGTTCAAATCTTTCTCTGCAAAATCCTTTTGTGAGAATCTCTTGAAGTCACAGGACTCTAAGAGAAGGAGTTTGGACAGAAAGCTTAAGAATATGCAACAGTGGAATTTTTGTGGGAGATTCTGTTTATCAATGAAAAGAGGGTCAGAATCAGACCCTTGGTATTTAAAATTTCTATTACTTTAACAGGCTCCACCAGAAGTTTTTAAAGCACTTTAGAAACTTCAAGGGTCAGCTCTGAAAATTGCCCCTAGATCAGTAATATTAGCATTATTCAATTTAGGGGTACATAAAAATAAAGTGACTTGCCTGAGCTGTCAGAAGTTGGCCACAAGGTCAAGAAAACATCTCGGATGTTCTAGACTCCAAATCTTTTCCTGCTGCACTCACTGCTCATCAGAGACAATTCAAAGGGAATAAAGTGCCCTGGCTCCCTACCCTGAGGTCCCATCTAAACCAAGGGGGTTTTTTGAGGAACACACTATTAATAGACTCTTTCCCTAAAGGCATCTGCAGGAATTTCTTCAGTACTGTTCAAGGCTTATAATCAGGCCAGTTCCCCTGTGTGTACTTTGGCTCCTTTTCAGTTTACTCTTTTTTCTGCTTGTCCTATTTGCTTAACTGAGGGACATTTAACATATTTCTTTACTTTTGTTTCAGCTTTGTTTAGTTTACATAACCCAAAATATGCAGCATCAAAATCATGATGGTGTTCTAGAAAACATAAATATTAGAGAAAGCTGGCTGGTAATAAAATGTAGTGTTCAAAAGGACCTTTGGCAATGAATAAATTACAGAAAAGCATGGAAGTGTTTCTTTGCAGTTTCCATGTTTGAAACGTCTAACCAGAGAAATACACAACATTATTCTGTTTAAATCAGTAAGAGGTACTAGCACATCTGAAAACTAGGTTGTTACTGCACAGAATTCTTGCTGGCTTCACTGAAAGCTATACATAGATTTAAGATTGTGGAATTAGGCTGAAAGAGGCACATTCATTGGAAATTTGAGTAACTAGTTATTCTGTAGATATATATCAAACTGTAAACCAGCAACATCTGGAGAAAAGGCACTAGCATGAATGAGTATAGCTAGGAAACTCCAAATGGCACACTGGAAGGATAGGTACCTTCCCACCCGTACCATAATCAAGCTCTCATGTGGTAAATATAGCTATTTGACTATGTTAAGAAAAATACAAATGCAGATTAAATGAACTAGGCCCATAATTTTGCACTCCTCATAAGGTCAGTTCTACACTGACCCGTAGCAGGAGTTAGCTTTCACAGGTACTGCTAACAGGAAAGAAGCAATCATAAGAACACGGGAACACTGGGATAAACGTTTAAATTATGAAGAGGCAGCACTAAATTGAACTTCTTATGGTTTTGTCTAACTAAACCTTGCTCACACCAGTAGTCCCCTTTTCTCCAAATAAATCTCATAATATTTATAATAATTCATAGAATTCTCTTTTAATTGTCAGTTTCCATAAGTAAGTTTTGCAGGACTATGATTTTAGATGAGTAGAGTAAGATCAGATGCATTTAAAAAGCATGGAAAAATCTGAGTAGTGACTGATTTTTTAAAAAATTCATTTTATTCAAAGTTCCCACATGGTTTTGAGACTTCTAGCCAACTCTCAGGTGCCCATCTTAAAGAACATACTTCATACCTCTTTGTTAACAGCAAATCCAATGCTCACTGCCACTGTTGGAAATCTGTGAAAAATAAGAAATAAAGTAGTACTGATGAAAAATCTCTCAACTTACTCCTTATGCAACCCCCTTAGGCAACAAAACCCCACATGGAGCACTGTGAGTTTACTTGTCAAAATGCACTTGACACTATTTCTCCTTTGTCAGCCTCTTTAACTTTGTCGGTTCCTTTAAAATTTTAAGTTAGCATTGGAGAAGGCAAGAAATAAACACTTGAAGACATCACAGTTTTTACACTGAACATGTAGTATATTTTAGGAATGTTTTTGCTGTAGTGTAGCTGAATTATCCAGTATAAAAACACTACTGTTATAACAAGTCACTGCTTTTAAGAGCACATTTTGTTCAAGCTATGCATCTGAGATAGCAATTAAGTAGCATGGAGATACCCTGCCGCTGACACCAACATAAAAAGAAACCAGTTCCTCTATGCTCTCCTTCCTCAAAGTGATGATCATGTATTTAATTGGGTCCTTTTGACTACTGTATAATTACTGCAGTCTAAACAATGAAATAAATTCATTTCTTAAAAGCATATTTTAAAAAGGACTACAGAAGTCCAGAAAATATTGCTAGAAAGAGGAAATTTCACTTAATTTCATGAAACATCACCACATGACACCCCTCACCTCCCCTGGAATTCTGTGTAATTGCACCAAAAGTCAAGGCAATGCCTTGTTTTTTGCTTTTATGAGAGTTGCAGTTATTTTAAGCCACTAACTATAAGGCAGAGAATATAGAGGAGTTTTAAGTAGAAATATTATGAATAGTCATTACTTTACAACTCCTAGCATTTGAATGGCGAATTAAAAGTCTTAATTTTTGCAGCAATGACCCCTCTATTTAATTTTGTGGAGGTACTTTAGGAGTCTAAAACCAGTGTCTCTGTACAAGTCCTTTCTCAGTGCTACTCCTCGGACACGCAGTGGTTGCGCTTCCCAGGAAGAACGAAGCGCCTGTGTCTGAAGGGCAGCAAGCCCCACTCGCTCCTAGAAGGAAGGTGTAAAACCCACACGGGCGCTGGGCCCAGTGTCCCCACAGCACAGCCTTGTTCCTCCAGCGCCGCTCAAGTCTCCGCAGGTTAGCGAGCGGTGGGGCTGTGCGGGAGTC
>VYXC01007341.1:164366-175040 GCA_013397175.1 Platysteira castanea | reverse complement strand
GTGCGGGAGCCAGGGCGGTGCGGGAGCCAAGGCTGTGCGGGAGCCAAGAGCCGCGGGTGCGAGGCAGCCGGCAGAAACCCCAGCCCACCCCCAGGTAACAGCAGAAACACGGCCTCCCTCCCACACACCAGGTCAGGTACCAGGAGATAAAGGGATGACTCCCGCGTGTGAGTCAAAGGAACAAACCTGTCAGCTTGAAGCAGCTTTAAGAGGAAGGGAGGACCTGTGAGAAGCTAAATTTGGAGCTTTGATGCGTTTCCCAGTCCGCTGTCCATTTACCTGTGCACAAAGTTGCACGTTCCATCAACAGGGTCAATAATCCAGGTCGGGCTGTCGGTGAGGACACATTTTGAACCTGCAGCAGTGGATTCTTCTGCAATAAACCTGCATTTGGTGCAAGGGTAAAACAAGTACCCCGGAACATTAGCTTAGGTATGTGACTTGGAAAGGACAACCCCATCATTCTGGTTTTTAAGAGATAACTTCTCTCTCTCTACACAAAACATTTTTGTATAAAAGTTAACACACATACTGCTTTTTAAATTTAGGAATTGGTAACTTTCATAGAGACTTTGAGGGAGAGTTCTCAAATCTACAGTATACTAGTTTACAAGGCAAAAAAAGAACTCTGTTTATACTGACTTCTCCAATACACCATTAAGGAAGTCATGAAAATGCATGCAGAAATGGATCTGAACTGGCATCCCTGGAACTCAAGGAGAAGATTTTTTAATGCAGATTATGATTTTATGGGTAAGGCCTGTCTCTTGCAGTAAGTAATATAAACTGCAAACTGTACCTGATTCTCTTCTGCAGTCAAATTCAGTCAGCAGGAAATAATGCACTCTTAGAAAATCCACAATCCTGCTCCTACTTGTATTTTTTACAGTAGTCTGACTCAGGAAATTAAAAGGTTTACAAAGCCGGACTTTCTTTTTCCCATGACCCAGAAAAAAACCAACAAATTATTTTTTGTTTGTTTGTTGTTTGGATGCACAAGGCACAAAATGAAATCTGAGATCATCTTCTCTTCTGTTGTTCTGTCCCAGTTTCTTTTAGTAGTTTTTTTCTCCTTTTTTCCCTGGGAAACGAACATCCAGTTCTGGCACATTTCCTGTCGACCTTAATTATCCCTGCTCTCCCGTAAACTGCCCAAGGTCTCTGTCTGTAAGAGATGTGCAGGTGCTACTCTCGCAGATTTTCATAAAGCCCTATATGCACAGAAGGAGTAGAATCCAACTGCTAGTACTGAATCTTGCTGGTGGTTTCACATTTGAACAGCTGGTACTGGTATTCAGAGTGCCTGCAAATGCTCGAAGGTAAAAAAGCTTCCCTCAAAGACACAAAGAGAGAAAAAAAGGATAAAATAAAGAGAAAATGTCTTTTGCAAAAGAGTCCTTCCCTAGGACTAGACTAGCAGTATTTTATTTTGTGTCTTCAACCTGTACCTCCTGATTCCAGATAACACTTGAAACCATGAGCTTGAAATGTTATGCATACAGCACAGAAGGAGACATCTTGAGTTTTCCAAATGCTACTCTGCCTTGACCTAAGTAGAAACAGACTATTTTGATGGCATTATAGACCCCCAGCTGGTACAAAGAGGGAATTAGGAAGTGTTTGTTACTATTTTCATCTCTGTTAAAGAAAACAGCTGAAGGACAAAGCGCTAGTGCACAACTGAGAAACGAGAAAGACTTGAACAAGTGTTTGAAAATCTCAGTTTAACATAACACTTTGCAGGCTTCTTGCTCTAAACATTCCACTATTTTGTCTTGTTGGTGCTGCATCACTTGGCTTTTGCTTTTACAAATCCTGTAATTGCTTTTACAAATCCTGTAATAATCCAACCATGCCTTGTCTGCGCTGCTGGATGCAGAGGAGGTTCATCTTCTTGTAGGTGGAGCACTTTACATCCCACCTCAGATTATCCATATTCCACATAAATTATACCTCTGCTTCAACCCTCTGCCAGCTCCCCCAGCTGGAACATGAACTATAGCTGCTGTCTTGGCAGTCAAAGAAAGGTGAAATGGGAACCTCATTAAAGACAGGAGTATTTCTGTGTAAGATGATTTGCCCTCAACTATCATGAGCCAGTCCCTCACCTTTCCCTCACAGTGGGGGTGTGATGCTGCAGTCCCTGAGCTCAGAAATGCTGACCTGGAGCTGGGGCACAGCAGTGCCCCTGATAAAGCTTTCATGATGAAGAGCAATTTTTCCAAAATTAGGACAAATTAGGTGCACATTTTATGAAATCTGGGCTAATGGGTAACAAAAAAACCCCTGTGCTGCTATACAATACTGGGAAACGTGAGAGTCCTGCAAAGTGAACCTCAGATGTCTTGCTCTATGTCCTGTAAAAACCTGCAAACTAAGCAAAACACTCATCGTGAAGTACTGGAGTAAATTCTAGGAACAGCTTGAGAAGTGGGAGGGGTAACCATCTTATTAAAACAGTTAATTTAATATGCCATCCTGCCAGCTCTGCTGACCTCTCTTCAAATCTGGATTAGAGTTTACTCCCACTGAAAATGAGTCTAGTAATTTTAGCAAGCCTTAGACTACATCTGTTCATGCCATGGTGCCACTCTGAAATCCACTGCAGGAACAGCAGGGAAGCTGTAACAGACCATAATCTGCAGCAGGAATGATATCCAGCCGAGTGCAGGAGACTCAAACTGGGGCTGTCCCTCACCTATCCCCTTACAGAGGTCCGAGGACAGAAAGCTGGGAAGCTGGAGTTGGGTGTCACCCTCTAAAACTGCTGTGTCCTGATTTTAATTTCTACAGAACGAAGGCCACAAGGAACACAAAAGATGCCAGCTTGTGTAATAACAGCAAGTGTCAATGTTGGGATAGCCTTTTGCAGCCAGTAGCCCCCGGTAGTCTGGCTGTGCCTACCCACAACTCATGGATCTATCTGAAAAAATACCGTTTTGGAAAGACTCATTGGGGGAACATCAGAGTACTAAAAAGTGAGCAAAGATTAAAACTTGAGTGAAGTGTGAATGAAGATGACACATACTGCTTAAGAAACATGGGACAGAATTACTTTTTGAACAGATTTTCCTAATATTTCTCTTTACTCCTGAGTACATTTCCAGTATCTCAAGACTCATAAGTGCCTCGGTGCAAATGGCAGATTCTAATAAGATCCCTTTTATTTTTTCTAACCCCTAAAGTCCATTTTTGATTCAGAGGACATAAGAATCAAGATGATTTAAAAGAAAAAGAAATAACAGAAATCTTCAGTGCTGCTTGCAACAGCCAGGTTAGGGGAAAGACTGCATTAATATTTTCATTGTACTTTAATTTAACCCTTGACTGTTATTGTAGACTCTCCATTGCAAGTGTTTTAATCTAGTCAACTTAAATTTAGTTTTAATCTATTGTTTAATCCAAATGCATTAATTATCTGAACAAATTCTAACCAAAGCAAACAACCACTATCAACAAAATAAAATTATCTTGAAGAAATGGCAGATCCTTCATTAACTTATAAAGTCAGAAGTTAACTGTACGGAGTTGATAAAATCTGGGATTTTTTAGTTCCTAGGTCTACAATGACCTTACAACTTTTGTTCCCATTCTGAGTAACTTGAGCATGTCTGGTGATTCACATCTTATGTGAAATGTGTATGTTTTATGTTCTCTGCCAGACTGCTCAAATTAAAAAAAATAACGTAAGAGTGGAGATGCGAGTAGAGCACAGCCAGCAGTAGTAGAAGGAATATTACACAAATAATAGCTCTGTAAAGCCTGGCACTCTCTTGAGAATTGCAGCCAAGAACCACACATTATGCTGTACAGTACCGCTTCAATATGCCATCACATGCAACACATATTTAGAAAGCCATATTTAGTATTAAATATGCTTTCTGCTCCTTCTTATGGTGTTGTTTTTTTTGCCCAGCAGCATCACTGACAATCAGATTAACAGCTGAGCCCTTCAAATTTTCCTCTTCGTTGACTTCTGCACAGTGCTAGAATGCAAGGCTCATCCCCACCAGAGATGCCCACAGTTAGAAGGGAGTCGGACACTATTTAAAGGATACACAGGCTCTGCACTGGCTCTGCAGGAAAATGAATTTTATCCACCGAAGTCAAATGTAGAAATCAATTGCAGAGTCTCTGCATCAAACCAAACCTGGCAGCTAATACAAATCCCCTCTTCAATCTGTGCATGAGCTGAGTTGTTATTTTCAAGTTGACCACAATAATTCAAGAGGAATCGACAACCTGATGTACTTTTAAAACCTTGGGTTTGCAGCCCATGTAGTAATTTATAGCCTGTTTATGAAGAGGCATCAAATAATGATGATGATGACAAACAGCCCTGCTTCTCACTGATCTTCTCACTATAGAACACAAGGTAAACGTGAATAAATACACTTTTACTTGTCCTGATCTGGCAAATGCATATGTGTGATGGCAACAGGAAAGGTCTGCAGGGTGGGACCTTTGCTAGCATATATTTCTGCTATATTTTTATAGATAGCCTTAGCATAATCCTTATACAATAGGCAACAGACCAGTATTCTGAACATCATGGAGATCCACATGAAACCTTCATCCATGATGTCCCTACAGGGGAAACATTGCTATTAAATACATATATCAAGAACCATAGAAAATATAAAGTACTAAGTATAAGGAAAAGGTTCTCTTTTAAGAATAGGGGTCCTATGAAAGTGTCCAAGAGCAATAGGGTAATATATAAGATACACAGACATAAGGAAGATATACAGACTTTCAAAGTTCTCTTTAAATACCAGTCAGATATGCAAGCACGTAAAGGACAAAACAAGGTCGTTGATAGTTTCCATAGGCACTCACCTGTGGGAGGGAAACTTCTCTTTCAGAACAGAGATAATTAAATTTTCCACAAAATGATCAGTTTCTGTCACAAGATCTGCTGCAGATGTCTTTGTGGACACTTGTTTTTCCTCTGTTAGAGCTTTCCTAATAATCTGAAACAGAAGTTCATAAATCAGATTTGTTGGGCACTCTGCCTGTGCATACTAAAATGATATCTTCACTGAAAATAATATAGCTAATCCTGAAAAACAGATGCAGGCCTAATTCTACCAGAGGCTATTTAATTTTTTGACAAAAAATCCTTCTGAGCTAATGAGTATTCTTTGGGAACATGGCATTTTGAATCACTGCAAAAACCTCTCTTGACAGTTCAGAAAAGGATTGATTAAGGGATGCAACTAATGGAATAAAAGGATGATGGCAGTCATCATGATTTAGAAAATTACCAAAAGTACACACAAGATAAGAAAAAGCCTCAAGGCTCAGGCATTTTTCAAGGAAACCCATTTATCTTTTTTCTCTTTTTTTTTTTGGTAATTTACAGGCTACTACCCCACTGTTCTCTCACTTTAAAAGATATGCAATAAGACAAACTTAATTGGTTTCCATTTTGCCAACAAGGACACACAGTTGGTTTTTTGGTTCTTTTCATGGGTTTTTGGAACTTCAAACGTGGACCACTCTCTGGTTCCCAAAGAATTACATATATTTAACAAAACCAAAAATTGAAGCTTTCCCTAGATATGAAACCAATGATTTAAACCTGGACTCTCTTCTGGAAATGTCTTTATCCGATTCTCAAGGGTTTTACTGTTACAAACTCAAGTACAAATGTACATATGGGAAAACAGTTAATGAACGCTTTTCCCGATTTTTCCCATTTCCTTTCTGTTTTGTTTTTCTTTCCACTTCTTCATTAAAAATCAAAATAAAAGGGCAGGATGCAAAAAGAGATGACTTATTTTTTACCCAGTGAAAATGATAAATTATTTGAAATTAAGAAAACCAAAACAAAGCAAAAATTAAGCACCACTTATTTGTTTAGAATTATATTATCAAAACTTAGCAGCAATAAGATTCATAAAGTTCATTACCGTATATCAAAATATTAACCACACTTAACCTTTTTACTCCTCTCAATGCCCTGTGTGGTTGTGTTGAAGGATTTACCATAGAAGCATAAAAGTGTAACTCCAGCAAGGCCCTTGGGCTCCTCTTCAGCCCAAATCAAAATCCAAAACACTACAACCACCCTCAGTTGTGTATTCTAAAAAAATTGCTATGCTGATAGCTTTTATTTTATTTGCTCTTCTTTCTTTTTGTATTGTCTATACTATTTGGAACTTCACATAGTGAAATAGATGAGGAATGCCCTCCTTTTGACAGAGAGGATTTTAATTGCTTCTTAGCAATGCCATGTTCTTGACTTCTATTCAGTTTTAATGCATAGTAGATTGAGGTTTTTGCGGCCATTTAAATCAGTGCCACTGCTCAGTAGGGCAGTGAGATCATACCTGAGCCTTGCTGGAAAAGGAAAAGTGGAGATGAAACCTCACCTCTGTGGATGGGCTTTGAAATCAGCTGATTTCATTGCATGCTCTGGCACTTGATCTCTCCTGTTTGAGTACAATCCTTTGCACATCCCAGCTTCAAATTTAATATTTTTCATTTCCGATCCTTTACCCAGTTGCTCACAACCATTTTTAACTTTAACCCGGTCTGTTTCTCTGGTGGCCAGCATGAGGCTGCAGCCACTTTGGAGGTGGGAGTAGCCAAGGGTGTGCCTGCACTGTGAAGTGGTGGCTGATGGCCCTCTCACCCATCTCCCATGCCAAGGAGCCACGACACACATTTAGCATTTACCAGCCCTACAATGGGCTGCTTCTCCCCATCTCTTGTGCAAGCGATATGTCAAGAGGAGAGGAAGAGAGAAGTCATGGTGCTGGGCTGAGGTCACCAGCCACAAATGGGCACCACATCTGTGGAGGCTCACCCACAGCATGCAGGGTGGACAGGTCTGACTCTGCCAATTCTCTGCCTCTTACAAAAGGCTTGAAAAAAGAGACCTCTGTGCATTTGCTCCAGCTTGTACAGGTATGCAATCCAAGCCAGAGTAGTCCCACACAATGATCACACTTCCTGCATAATTGATGAAAAAGCTTTTATTCTTTGGAAAATGACCAAACAGCTCAGGGCAGTGTAGAATTCAATTTATGTTGAATAATCCCTAAAAGTCACCTGCCTACAAAGGAGTGCTAGAGGCTGGTGCCTCAGAGTACTTCGAGAGCATCACTCAACTTCTCTCCTTGCAGAAGCCTTCCAATACGGTTTGTGGATACCTACTGCAATTGCGTGGTCTTTCCAGAGGAACATGGGGCTCCATAAAATTCTCACTCTAGGTTACAGGCAGCAGGCAAACAGAAACCAAAGGAACTACGGGATGATGAAATGTAAACAGCTGATTGCACCTTATCCCTCTTGTACAATGATATTGGCAACCAAGATGCTGTAATTTGGCTGTAAATGTATTTTACTAGACTTTATTCCTGTACTAGGGCTTGTGCCTAGATTACAGAGTTTTTTCATCAACTTCTAAGAAACTGATTTTTGGGAGCATGTTTATTTAGAGCAGAGCCTTTTAACACTCTTAGCCCATGCTGCCCCTCCTCTAACGCAGATCTTATCCTAATACCCTGCGTGGGAGCATTTGGGGGGTTATGCAAAGCGAGGGGCACTTACACCATTATGTGAAGACCACATCGCAGAGCAAGACCCAGGCTGTCCCGGCTCCCTCCTTCATTTCCCATGGAGCAGGGGAAATGGAGCCACTGGGGCTCAGTGCAGTCTGTCCTGGGCTCTCCCTTTTTTAATGCCTTTGTGAAATTTATTCCAACAAAGCAGATTGAAGAAGACAGAGGGCCAAGATGCCTTTTCCTCCAACACCTCCCAGGAGAGCCACCTACAGTAGTGTGCCCACGTCAGATATTTCATTTCACCATACTGCTTGCACTCACCACACACTTCTGGGAGTTCCAAGATGGATTTTCTTGCAATACTGTCCTGAAATATTTGCTCACCGATAAAATCAAACATCTAGATAAAAAAACATGAGTACCTGCAAATAATTCAGGAAATTCCAGTCTGGTTTGCTAAAATGTCTGTCCATGCTCCACAGAAAATAGCCTAACAATTTCCCCTGGGAGCAAACATTGGGGCAAAAAAATCTTGACTTTTTAGAATACCAGTGGAAATTTTGTCTTTTTTTTTTTTTTTAAGTGGCATTCTGCTAGGTCTATTATACCTCATAAAATTATTTTCCATGGGAAAAAAAAGAGGGAAAAAAGAGAGAAAAAAAGAAAAAAGAAAAAAGAATAGTTTGGACTTCAGCATGCTATATTCTAATGTCAGTTTCTTACTCTTTGTTTTTACCTGGGTGCATATTTACTCATCGTGGTGAAGCTTTTCCAATTCTGCAGCTGGAGAGAACTGTGCAGATATTACTCAGTGCTCTTAACAGCATCAAAGACGCACAGGCTGGTCATGCCTGCTTTTCTTGAGCAAAAAGTCATATCAAACCTATGGGTGTAGTCTCATGAACAGAGCAAGCAGAGTTTACTCACAGAAAAAAACAGAAGAGAGGTTCGAAAAAGTGCAGTTATTTGTGGCCTTATAGAGTGAATTCTAAAGCAGGTCAATTACAAAACCATGACCATTCTCGTTATGAAACAGCCACATATATTAAATGAGAACCTGTGATATTTCATAAAAGTAATAAGAACTAAAGAACAGGCTGGGCAAGAGAGTCAGTGATTTTAACCCAGTAATAGAGGCTACGCCAGCAACAACACTTGTGACACATATTCAAGCATCACTTCTTTATTAGCCTTTTAAGTTTAGAAGAAACTGTTTCGGAGTATAGATGTCTATCTGTTGGAAAGAAGATATTTTACCTATAGTCATGAAACACAATGCAATACAAACCAAATAGTTGTACAAGCCAAAAGGGGAGACCAGAAAACTGTATTACTGGTTAACTTTGCCTAGAAATCCAAAATCTGGAAGTGCATGTCTTTCTTCAGGTTGGCCTCTGCGCCAAGCCTCTTGCAGACACTTTCTAATGATTCCAACCCTTCCTAACCTGCCATAGTCCTGAGAAATGGAGCACCTTAAAAGAAAGGCTGAAGCGGCAAAGTTTTGTGCAGGGATGGAGACGGGAGTTGGACCTTGGGAGACAGAGAGTGCAAAGAGATTTCTGGGGGTGGAGGTGAAGGTGGAAAGATCTGAGGGATGGGAAGAGAAGCAGAAGAAAAAGACGAACTTGACTAGTGGAACTGACTGCTTTTGGTAACCAAAATAACCCTCATTTTTATCAGTCAGTTTTCAGCAGAAATCCAGTCCTACCAAACTCATGTTACACTGCACTTTGTGTCCTTAGTTCTAGTTTCTTTTGGCAACAGCTGGAAGCAGATTGACACTTAAAGAAAAGATAGAGCCGTACCTGCACCTTTTCTTCCAGAAGGATCTTCAATGCCTTTTGTAACTAAAAAGATTCCTTATCATGACAACATAAATTGGAAAAAGAAAAAAAAAAATACCCAGTTTCCAAAGCCCTACTTAAACAACATCCTTGGCTGGTTTAAATTTGGCCTGCCAAAAAATCAGCTATTTCCTGCCAGTTGCAAGGTAGCAATGCTGAACTGTGATTTAGGATTCAAGGATTAGTCTTCTGGAATGTTTACTTCTTCCAGGAAAAGGTGCTCAGTTGTGATTTTCTGAGTGAGTGAAATGATTGGAGAAGGTTAAAGCTGTCTTCACAAATTGATATTTTGAGAAATAAGGTGTGGAGGCTTGAGCAAGCCATGAGACTCCCTTGTGAAATGGCTGGCAGAATGACTATGCTGGAGAAACTCCTGTTTCGAGAGTCTGTGAGAGCATGACCTGTCATCCTGATTTGGATTATCCATTTAGTCCCTGTATTATTAAAACAAGTCTCCTCTCCTCTGGCATTCTGTTCATCTTTGTGGGTGTATTCTACTAAGGAGAAAATACGTTTAATAACACATACTAAGGAAAAGTTAGGGGTTTTGGAATCAAGATAGAAAAGGGGGCTTCTTAAATCACAGTGTATAGGTACAAAGTGTGTTTCAAAATAGAGCAGAATGGAAGCAAAAGAGAAAGACATGATGCTGAGGTTTGTGTTTTACCCAGTTTCTCAATCAAACAATCTCCGGATGCCACTTCTTGGCTCTGTTGGAGCTGGTGAAAATTTTGCTGCTGCGTAGAGTGGGTTCAGGATGTCTCCTGAGATGACTAATCTGCTGTGTCAAAACACGGATCTGAAATAATCTACTACAGACCTTCGCCACACAGCTATTTGTCCCTAGTAAATGAATTTCAGCCACTCTGAAGACTGCCATATCGCTAACAAGACAAAACCTCCCCGACACGGTTGTTTTTCTCTGCACAAGCTGCTCGAAAACAAATGCTGGCCCCGAAGGATGCAGCCCTCAAGGGATCGGGCCTCCCCCGAGGGATGCAGCCCCCGAGGGAAGTACCCTCAAGGGCTGGGGCCCCACTGCCCCGGGCTGGGGGCCCGAGGGAAGTGGCGCCGCGGGATGGGGCCCCCCGAAGGATGGGGCCCCGAGGGATGGGTCGCCCCCCAAGGTCTGGGGCCCCCGGGATGGGGCCCCCGCTGCCGCCATCCCTCCCGCGGCCGGGGGCTCCGGCGGCGGCCCGGCTGAGCGGGTGCCGAGCCCCGCCGCCCTCCTCCCCCCTCCCCAGCTCTGCGCACCAGCCCAGCGCCCGCACGGCCCTTCCTCAGCCCGCGCCGGGAGAAGGCTCCTCCGGCCGCGG
>VYXC01007341.1:0-163782 GCA_013397175.1 Platysteira castanea | reverse complement strand
GCTCTCACCTGCCCGGCTCGGCGCGCCAGCTGCACCGCCACCTCCGCGCACTCCTTCCAGGGGTCCCCGCCGCCGCCGCCTCCCGCCGCCGCCCGCCCTTCCTCCTCCTCCTCCTCGCACGGCTTCATCGCGGGGGCCGGGGGGCGCGGGGGGCCCGGCTCCCCGCCCAGGAGCGCCCGCCGAGGAGGATGCCCTGGGCGCACACACCGCCCGGCGCTGTCACTGCGCGCCCCGGCAGCGCCCCGCCCAGCGCAGCGGGGCGGAGAGAGGCGGCCGCCGCGGTCAATGGGGAAGGCGGGCTGGCTGCTGGGCGCTGACTTTAGGTGAGCCCCGGGGGCGGAGGAGGGCCGGGAGAGGCGGTGGTACCGCGGAGAGCAGCGCCGGGGCCGCGCCGAGAGCGTGGGATGCGGAGGGCAGGGTGCGGGATGCGGAGGGCAGGGTGCGGAGGGCAGGATGCAGGATGCGGAGGGCAGGATGCGCCGCACCGCCATCGCCGTGGCCGTGGCCCGGCCGCCCCCCTGACATGGCGCCGGGACCGCCGGGCTGGGGCTGGGGCGCTCCCGTTTCCCCCGGGATGAGGAGGAGCCGCCGCGCTCCCAGGCCGAGCGGCCCCTCGGGGCCTCCGCTGCCCCCGTGGGCCCAGGGCCATCCCGCGGAACGGGGGCCCCGCTGGCCGCGTTACCGGGGCTTTGGGGGAAAAGCTGGCGGCTGGCATCGGCCATCTCGGGAATGAAAGGGGAAAAGTGTAGGAAAAGAGGCCTCGGGAGAGGAAAGGCAAGTTCAGGTTTTAAAGTCCAGTAGCTTGTTAGTGCTTGGGAGTTCAAGTGTGTGGTAAGAAATACACAGCCCTTTCCATTTTCCGCTTGTCTTCGTGTGTCATTTTGGATTTGTCAAGGATGAGAAGAAGAGAATTCAGAACCCACTGTTCTAGAATCCGTTTAAGCCAAATTGCCGTGCCGGCAGAGTAGGGAGCAGAGCTGAGCGATTCTGGATCCGCCTCGTAGGAGGGCAGCCCAGGATGAATGCATGCTTATGCAATAGAGCGGCCAGACTGTTGTGCTTAAAACACCGAGTGAGTGTTGGGAACACACACTTTATCTGTCAGAGTGAGGCTTTTCCAAATGACTTGTTCTGATGCACACTTGGCATGGAGCGGGGAAAAAGAGAGCCCAGGGACTGAGTCCATCAGCGTAGCTTTTTGAAAGAGGCATTAGGTACATAGAGTGTATGAAATTTGTTATTGTCTTTCAGCACCTGCTTTGTGGTTGAGTTTCCTTTTCAGGGCTAGAATAGAGATGCTTTAGTGGCAAACATTTGCATGAAGAAAATTGCGTAACACCACCACTTACTATCTCTGAAAACAAAATTAATAAATTTCCTAGAGGCTAGGCTAAATTAAATTGACTCGGGTATTGTATTTAATTTAACAGACCTTAAATCTAGATCTATTTTCTTTTATTATTTATCTTTTAGGACACAGATGACTTTGGGATGAGAGGGACACTCTTGCCACATGTAGTTCACAAAAATAATAGACACTTTAAAAAATAAAACACTTGGACCTTTTCCTTCTAAAGCAAGGGACTGAACTTCACAGATTGTAGCACAAGAATTCAACTTCATTCTTTAAATTTCTAAGCTCCACCCTGGCAGTGAGTGCCACAAAGACAGCAAGGCTGTCACTCTACTTAGTGAAATATTTTTTAGTCCCCATTTTGAATGAGAAAAAAGATGGTAACAAAATCTGAGAAGGTGAATTAACTGCTACACAAAGTATAAAGTTTGGTTGAAGTATGAAATGATAAAATTCTGCTGAATAAATCCTCACCAAATGTTAGTCAGTCTTTCTGCTGACTGATTGTTCTAAGTCACTTGTTTCCTCCAAACACATACCTGCTTTGTTCTTATGTAAGATTACTTTCCTTAAGTGCAATAACCCTACAAACATGCAATATAATTTGGACTGGTGTAGAACAGAATTGGTCTGGATTCTTCCTTAATCTGAGTTTCCTCTAGATTTTTAGGAAATTTGTGCTTTTTATTGCCGCCATAGCACAAGGTGGCTTCAGGACCTTCCTAGAGAGTTTCTGTGCAGGACCAGATGGGTAAATGCATTTCCTGGTGAGATTTGTGGACTGCTGAGATGCAGTATAGACAGCTTTAACTTTGGTAAAAAAGCAAATGTGCAGTTACCCATGCCTTTGCATTCTAGGAAGCATCTCAGGCCATGACAAAAGGGTTTTCTGTATTTTTCCTTGAAATACAAAGTTTTAGTTACTGAATTCACCAACAATAGAAGTCTATACCTATAGCTGAAACAGGCTAGATCCTCTTCTGATATAGTGCAGATGGTTTCTTCCTGTTTGCCTCGGTGCCTGGAGATTTGTTGTTAGCAGGCTGCCACAGGGGTGTTTGGAAGGCAGTTTAAGGCATGTTTTGAAAGCAGGCAGTGTGAATTACAGTGTAGTAGGCTACAGTGTAGTAGGCAGGATGCACAGGTATCCCCACTGAAGGTATCTACAGAAAGTTGCACACACATCACAGAGAAGTACTGTTGCAAACAGGGAGAAGTGCTTTCCTTATTATTTTTCTAAGCAGGAGTATGTCCTCTTTCTAAGCGATGTCTGGAAAATAAGCATTTGGACAGTAGAATTTCCCCAACATTCTCTTCATTCTGGTGGTAGAGTATTGGTAATAGGGTCACCAGAGGCTGAACTTGAGAGGCTAAAATAACTGAATGAGCCCTTGATTTTTACACATTCATTGCAGCTATGTGGCTTGTGCAGGTAGATTTAAAACAGAATTAGAAGGCCAGCAAAGAATATTTCTTAGAAAATCAATGACTGCAGCTAGTATTTTAAGACCTTCCAAAATACTTTGCAAAAAAGTACAGCTGCCTGTAAGGCCTATAAATGGTAATATTTCCCTTTATCATTCTCCTAGTCTATGACGACTGTTTATTTATTACTTTTCTGAAGTTTTTTTCAAACCTTCCTTAGCCTAGACCTGCCCAGGCAAAGTGAACTTCCTCATGTGAGCTGCTGGCTGATTTTGAATATCCATTCACCTCTGAGCAGGTTGAGGCTGCTCTCTGCCTTGCTGGATCAGACTCTTGGCTCATCTTTCATAACTGCCAAGGTCTTTCATAACCTCTGATCTTTCATAACCCCAAACGCTAGCCAGTTCCTCTCACATGCCTTTTGTAACACACACGCCACGTGTTTAATCTTGTCCACTTGGAATAGGCCCATCCTGATGAACCTGAAATACAAGTGTTTCCTGGGTGCTTTGTCTGCCTCAATCCTCCTGAGTCCCAGCCAAACTTGTGTCGGATTTCCTTCCCTGAGACAATAAATGCTCAGTGGAGGGGAAAACCTGTTCTCTCTGAGCTCAGAGGAGAAAACGGAGCCTAGCCATGGATTTCCTTCTCTCCCGGGGTGTGAAGCCCTAATTGACTTAGGTGTGGCTCAGCCGGGGGTGGCAGTCTCCTTCCCTTCCTGTCCTAAGCCACTGCGCAGCGTTCATCGCACGGCCACTCTGTGTGCCACACAGGGGTCCCCACCGTGGTCTGCTCGGAGCAAAACCCAGGGTCACTCAGGGGCGAAGCTGCTGCAGCTGGCATTGCTTTAATTCTGCCTCAGCAGACAGCTTGCCTTTCTCTCCTTCGACAGTAATTGCAAGCTGCAGTGATGCAATAAAATAGGTTGTAGTTTTGCAGAGAGGGTGACCTCGCTGTAGCTACCCGGCCATTGACATGGAATCCTCAGATGCCTTCCAGTGAGGATCTTTGTCACTTCATGGGTTTGATGGATTTTTGTCACTTCATGGGTTTGATGGATGATCTCCTAATAGGGGATAAAATGGGAGGACAAGTGTATAACAGCTTTAATAGAAACAGAGGGGGAGATAGCAGAAAAGAAAAAGGAAGACATCTTTTGCAATTATTAGCCTGAGTGTGAAAGAACGTTTCCTCAGCGTGACAGCCAGAGGCCTGCTGTGCTGTTATTAAAGCACTTCAGTGGGAATCCATGCAGATGGCTTTTTTACCCAGCATAGGATTATATTGGATTAGTCATATAAAATTGTTGTTTACTGTCTCCAGTCCTTTTCCCCAGAGCTTTTATCAGGAATCTCACAGAGCACGTACTTTGAGCCTGCCTTTAAGAGGTAACCCAATGAGCAGCTTTTTGTTTGTGTAAATTGCTACAATGTTGTAGCTTAATGTAATCATAATGTGGCAATGAGAGATTTTATAGCTGATAAAAGAGGCTGTTTGGCCCAGATTTTCCTTTTGCCTACAAGAAGGGAAGTTAGATCATAAGGAGATGCTCTCTCTTGTTGCTGGACTCCCCAGAAGAGCTGTGATGATCCCACTTCTGCTCCATCAGAGACAATCAGGAATTCCTAACACTGGAAGCATTTTTCATAATGCTCGCTAATGAGTTGTTTATGGCATAATGCTTGATAAATGCACTGTTCTGAGTGGTGTATGAGATATTTCTTGTGTTCCCTTTCTATCATGCTGAGCCATACTCTGACCATCTTTCTTCTTTATGTCCAGAAGGCCCAGGGATCACTGCTTAGACATGGTCCATGTTTTCCCTCCTAACAAACTAACAAACTGTCTCAAACATGCAGCGCAAGGCTCTCCCTTTAGATCTACCCTGGGGGTTGGTTATAACAGGGTAATTTTTTCTCACTTCAAGGTCCAACAGACAGCTCTACTGGTAAAATGGCATCCTTCAGTTTTTTCTGGAGTTTTCAGACTGGCTCTGTCGTCCTGGGAATTTTTCCTTTCCAGGAGGTATGGCTGCAAGAACTTTCCTGAGGTGCAAGTGCCTTTGATTCTACAGCAAGAGATGTTTTTCTTCTCTGTAGGGGGTTCTGTGACAAGGTAATACAGTCCCAAGTTACTCTTTTCCCTAGACCATGTCTGTGGGTGTAAAATAAAAAGGTGTTTTTCCCTGGCCTTGAAGGAAGAAGCAGCAGACTGTCTCTGCCACATGTCTTGTTTTTTGACCCACTGAAGACACTGAACATTATCCAGTGAAAACAACCTTATGTTACATCTTGATGTTTCTGTCACTGAAGGGGATACAGAACTTCTGTCAGTGTGCTGTGACAGGAATGCCTGTAGCCTAATTTGGATTAATAAATATTACCTCTGTTTGATTTTGCCTGCTTTAAGATTGACTTTCTCATATATTATGAGAAAATATTATTTTGTTTCCAATTCTGCAAACAGTCACCTTTAATCCTATCACGTCTTGGTGCTTTTCCTCTTGATATGCAGGAAATGTTCATGAACTGAACTCTGAACTTTTGCTTTTAGCAAAAGTGGCTGTGCTGAGGCTTGGGAAAGGCAGGCTGCTTCTCCCTGTTTCAGGCTCCTGAACACTAAAGGGATTATTACTCTGTGACCAAAGATCTAAACAAGATGTTGAAAGGGCTCTTTTCCCATGTTGGCCATTTTGTTCAAGGTTGTTCCATGATTTTTCAATGGGCATTTGTCTGTGAGACTGGCAGCCCCGATTGTGCCACAGAACATACGGGGCAGAAAAATCACATAAATCTTGCCATCCTCCAGCCTGAAAGGGACTCAGGAAGAAGTCACTGCTGACACAGCTGGTGGATGGAATAAAAGAGATTAATTTGGGGCAGGTAAAATTGGTATATGATTTACAAAGGCATATAGATTTTCATAGGAAAATTTTAATTCCTGGAAAATCAGATGAGGATGGTAGCTCTCTCTGAGGGTTGAAAGGACACATATTGACCTTTAATCCATGTAGAAAAAAGGCTACACTTGGGAGTTATTGTAGGGTTGCATCAGGTAATCCCATGCTTATGTATTTTCTGACAAATCAATGATTTTGGTGCCCATGTAGCTGAAGAAGAGTGCAACGGGTCACATTCCTGCTCTTTGGCAGCAAGTAGCAGGCTCAGCACCGCTGGAATCAATGACATTTTCGTTTGTGTGAGCCAGCACGAAATGTGTCTTTGTTCATACCAAACTACATTAAAACAAAAATGCAAGGAAAGAAGAAGAATGTGTTCAACAAACAAGCTGAATAATAGTGTAGGGAAATGCTTCTGTTGTGATAGTTTACAGTGGAAAGTATCTTAGTGGCATTTCATACATTCACTGCCACAGAGAAGTTTTTAAAAAATCTTGTATTGTTAGGATCGTTGGAATAATGTTTCCTAATCAAGTACACATCAGTCTTTTATCTTTTTGTATAAATGGTGGGGTTTTTTGTATACATATAGGCTAACGTTAGCTTTTGATTTTGGGTGCTTCAAAAGCTGATGTCCAGTGCTACCCACCAGCCTTGGGCCAGTTTTACAAATTGATCGAGTATCTTTAATTTGGAAGAATGGATGCTCATTTTGAAGTGGAGCCTCTCAAAATCAATGGCCATTTTGAAAATGTTTGATCATAATGTGCATGATAAAACCAACAAGAGCTTCAGCTGTAGCTTTTCCCAAGAGTTTCAAGATACAAGTTGGGGTTTTTTTGGTGTCATTTGGATGGATCAATGCTTGTTTGACAAAAGCTGCATCTTACGCAAACTCCTTGCAGGTCTAGCAGCATAGTTGAGAAACCTGGCTGTTGTCTGCTTCCTCCATCTGTCTTCAATTCTCCTGCCAGGCATGGAAAAGTGGGAAAGAAGGGGGCTGCATGGCTCACTTTCTAGGTCAGAAATCAGGAATTCTTGTTTCCCTTTTAGCTCTGTTGGCCTATTTCCCAACTTTTTTGTGTTCTGCTGGTAGCAATTTCTGAGTTCCCAAACTATTTGGGTCTTAAAAACTGTGCCTAGCTGCATCATCAGCTCCTGGGTAAGCAGGAGAGCAGCAGTGTACCCAGAAACTGGTTGTTGTGTTGGTAGAAGAGCTGGGGAAACTGGGTCTGCAGGTTTCACATGTGAGAATCACAGAACGGGTCAGGTTGGAGGAGACCACAGTGGGTCATCTGGTCCAACTGGCTCAAGCAGGGTCGTCCCAGAGCACGTGGCAAAGGATTGTGTCCTGATGGTTCTTGAATATCTCCAGCAGGGGAGACCCCACAGCCTCTCTGGGTAATCTGTTCAAGTGCACGGTCACCTGCACAGTAAAGTGTTTCCTTATATCCAGGTGGAACTTCCTGTGCATCAGTTTCTGCCTGTGGCCTCTTGTCCTATTGCTTGGCATCACAGAGAACATCCTGGATACCCGCACTTTAAATATTCATACACATTGATGTGGTCCCCTTTCAGTCATCTCTTCTCGAAGCTGAACAGGCCCGGCTCCCTCAGCCTTTCAAGTGACCCAAGACCCATCATGGGCTTGTTTTCTCTGCTACTTCTGACCTAGTTGTTCTCTGAGTGCTGCCTAGTGTTGCCTTTTGTATGCCTGCTCTAGTTTCTGCAGAAGCCCTGAATTAATCCATCTGGGCTTTTTTGTTTTGCTGCTACACCCACAGTATTTAAAAAATGCCCAACAACCCCAAACCAAAACCAAACACCATAGGAATCTAAGTCCTACTGAGCCTTGCACACACTTTGTACAGTATTATTCCTTGCTATTCAAGTGGTCTTGCCTTGTGTGATATAGAGTGATTATGACTACTGACATTCCCAAACACCTGTTTTCCTATTTGTACTGTCTACAGTGAGATACTGGATACGCTGGATTCCACTGTGCTGATCTCTCTTCACCACAGCTTCTGGTTGTCACTGGAAAAATTATTTCTGAAGTAATTTTTACAAAGTTTTGCAAAGTATCAGGATCTCTATTATATCAGAGTGCATTTTCTTCTTAATCAATAACATAGATTCATTGAAATGTTGGCCTGGAAGGGACTTTCTGTCTACTTGCTCTGTGTCACTGTGCTGTGCATATTAGGTGTACCTGTATTCGAAATCATGTCTGATCGTTCTCTGATGTGTTTATTAAAATATATGGTTTGGAAGAACTGTGTATTTTTCTCTTTGATATAAAGAAATTTTCTCTCTCATCCAGTTGAAGGGATTAGAGATGTCTACTCTGTTAGATAGTAACTTTATTTCTGCTCATTCTCCTCTGGAGGGCATGGGAAACCATTACTACTGTCCTTTACAATAACCAAAGATGAAGTCAGTTAAAATGAATCTGATTTCAACCTCCTCATATCCTGTATTTTCTTCTATGTGTAATTTTTATTCCTGTTTTACAGACTCCTCAGGACCTCACCTGAGACCTTGTTTGTGTTGGATAAACCAGAATAAAACTGAAGTATTGCTACTTCATCTGAAAATGGGATTTGCCTTCCCCTACAGCACTATTGCATTACTGGCTGGTACTATCCCAAGTACCAAATAATAAACAAACTACCCAAGTTTACCAAAATAACCTACCCAAGTTACCCAAAAAATAAACTACCCCAGGTTTATTTTTGCCTTGTTGCTACTGTAGCTAGTTACATCCAGCTGTCCTTTTATCAAGAAGTGACCTCACGGTTTCCATAGTATGAACTGTCCATTGCTAACTCATTCCACGTTGCTGATTGAAGTAGCAATTTTGGTGCTAGGCAATTTGGAGTCAAGGTGACTTGTCACAGGCTCCAGCAATTAGCAGTGCTGGGTGGCTGCTTCTATGGAACCAATACAGAAGACTTCACAGGCAGGATTCCTGGCAGCAGCTAGCACCATGGTCACATCCTTCCCTCGTTGTTGGCAGCGTCAGAGCTGGGATCTTGTGTCCATTCAGCTCAGCACAGTGATGGCTGAGCTGAATATAGACAAGGCTTTCACCTTTCACTGTGACCCCTGTGTGAAGTTCAAGAAGTTGGCCGGATGGGTGACCGGGTTGAGAGTGGAGGAGGAGAGATGCCAGGTTGTGCCCTGGAGCCAGACGTGTGTGACACTTCCCTTAATCTGATTACAGTTACAGTTCCCACTCGCAGCCCAACCTGACCCATCTCCTGCCATGTTTTTGGTCAGCTGTGGACTCCTAAGTAGGCAGTGGTGAGCTCCTGTCATCTCCACACCCTCTTCCCAGGCACAGAGGGCTGAGAAAGTTGGGGCTGTTCAGACCTCACAGCAACCTTCCAGTATCCCGGGGGCCTACGGGGAAGCTGGAGAGGGACTCTTTGTCAGGAACTGTAGTGATAGGACAAGGAGTAATGGGTACAAATTGAAAGGGGAAATTTAGGCTGGATATTAGGAAGAAATTCTTTACTGTGAGGGTGGTGAGGCACTGGAACAGGTTGTCTGGGGAGATTGTGGATGCCCCAGCCCTGGCCAGTGTTCAAGGTCAGGTTGGGTGAGGCTCTGAGCAACCTGGTCTGGTGGGAGGTGTCCCTGCCCATGGCAGGGGGGTTGGGACTAAATGATTTTTGAAGGTCCCTTTCAACTCTTAACATTCTATGATTCTTTGGTTGGTTTTATGCAAAATTTGCTGGGCACTGCAATCAGGTGGGCACATGGTCAAGATGGAGGGGCAGGTGGCATCTTGCAACGGTTGATACAGAAAAAAAAAAGAAAAAAAAGATGGACATGTGATGTGCTTTTAGAAATGAATGAGGCAAGATTTTGTACAAAGACAGGAGATGCAGAGAACAAGAGAAGACCTAGATTTGAGACCTAGCGAATGAGAGAGGAACAAGAAAGGTTTTAAACTGCCAATAACAAAGGCTTGGAAGACCAGCAGGCAATAATCACTGCTTTGGGTCAGTCTTCCTGTGATAGCTGCTCTTCCTGTGGCTGGTGAGTGCTTGCTGTTGGTATGGTGTCTGTAAGGTCCAGTCCTGAGGGTGGAGAGCTTTTATTCTGCCTGTGTGCCCTGCAGCCTGGTCTGCCAAAAATACCAGAAAAATAAAAAAAACAAATTTCAGAATCACAGACCAGGTTAGGCTGGAAAGGACCACAGTTAAGTCATCTGGTCCAACCTCCCTGCTCAAGCAGGGCCATCCCAGAGCACATTGCACAGGATTGTGTCCAGACGGTTCTTGAATATCTCCTGTGAGGGAAACTCCACATCTCTCTGGGCAACCTGTTCCAGTCTGTGGTCACCCCACAGTAAAGAAGTTCTTCCTCATATCCAGGTGGAACTTCTGTGAGTCAGTTTGTGCCCGTTGTCTCTTGTCCTATTGCTTGGCACCACCGAGAAGAGCCTGGCTCCATCCTCTTGGCACCCTCCCTTTAGATATTTATACACAAAAGGCAAAGCCCAGCAAGTAGTAGCAATAGCAAATACCGCCAACACTAAGGACACAGCCGCCGCTCCCCAGTGGGCAGCAGCATTACCAGGCACGCTGTTATCTCCTGCCAGGGGGATGTCTGGGACCGCCTTTATCTCTTGTGATGGGGGGAGATATAGAATCCGCTTTTGCAGAGATCCCTCACTTGGCCTGTGTTCGTGCATCCGTGCAATCTGCGGCCGGGAGGATTCTCAATGCCCCCAGTCGGTACCTGCAAGTCACAGAAAGTCACAAAATCACAGAGTATGATCAGATGGAAGCGACCCAGCAGGACCATCGAGTCCAACACCTGGCGCTGCGCAGGACACTCTGAGAACAGCACACCGAGCGAACCAGCGAATAACACTAACGCCAATTTAAAAGGGCCTGGGGTGTTTTTTCGCCGGCTGCGGAGGCGAGGCTCACGGCGGCGGGTCCAGCTGGTGCCGGAGCACGCACGGCCGGCTCGGGCTGGGGAAACCCTGCGCTCCCGGGCCGCAGCGATGGCGGCGGCGCACCCGGCGCGCGTGGCGGTCGCTGGGCTGTGACGTCCCTGCTCGCGGCCTATCCCGGGGCCCGCCCCGGCCTGTCCCGGCATATCCCGGGGCCTATCCCGGCCCGTCCCGGCCTGTTCCGCCCGCTGCTCCCCGCGCTAGCCATGGCTCTGCCCGTCGTACACAGGTGCCTCCAAGTGAGTGCGGCCCCGGCTCCCGGGAGCCCCGGCCCTGGAGCGCCCGGCGCGGGAGGCTCGGCTGGGCCGGGTTTGCCCTGGGGGCCGAGCTCAGGCTGAGAGCGCAGCGCGGGGCTCGGTGCCGGCCTTCCCTCTGCTGGCTCAGAGCATCGCGTATACTCACACCCTGTAGGATAAGGCAGTATAGGTTTTTATAGACATATATATACATATATAAAAATATATAATAGTTTTACATATGTACGTGCATATATATACACACATACACACACATATGTATGCTATATATATACATACACTATCTAGTGCGTATATGTTATATATATAACTATAAATATATAATTATAGCTATTATATATAATATATATAACCTTATATATTGTGCTCTCTATATAGTTATATATTGCTTCATATATTACTATAAATATAATATATATGGATATGTCGTATATATGTGACTGCATACTGCTAGGCAAGGTCCAGCAGACATGCACGCAAGAAGTTCAGCTAGTGTGGCTGTCTTTTTGTCTCTGGTGAGACTAAATCAAAAATAAACACCAGGCTGCAGAGCTGATGTTTATCGCTTAGGAGTATAACTGAAAACTTAGATGCTTTGTCTCCCTGTGATTAAGTTTAAATGCAACACCAGTTGCCTACGTTCCTTAATGAATTATGAAGTTACATTAGACACCTTTAATAGATATATGTTAAAGAAGCTTTGTTATAGTAAAATGTTCGTAAAATTTGAAGCCAGTTGTTTTTCCTGCCATTTTCCTTCAAATGCTTCCATGGTTTAAGATAAATGTAGTAAAGCTTTTGGGAGAGGATTTTAGCATGAAGTGCTGTCAGCTTAATTAATATTTGAAATTGTTCCTTGATTTTTCGTTTTTCAATTCTCTTCCTTTTCAGCTCAGTGATGAAAATGAGCAGTTAGTCAAGAAGGTGAAAAAACTACACATGAAAAATAAGGAGCTAGAAAAGAATCTGGGTCAGATCCAAGAACAACTGCATCTGCAGCGGTTAACGCGTGTCTGTGGCACAAGCAGAGAGTAAGAATTGTCAAATGTTTCTCTTTTGCATCAAAAGAAGTGCAGCATTTCAGGACTTTTATTTTCATCTCCTTAAGATGATCTAGGCATTATCTGGTCTGTATAATTTAAGGAGCTGTCTGTGAACAGGATGATGGGGTGGAAAATGCTGGAGGCCTGGAAAGGAGTGAAGGACATCTGGGGCATCTTGTACAAAATTTATTGTAGTGAAGGAACCAGTTTTAATATCAAACAGTAATACTCCTGATTAGCCAACATGCTCTGTCTGTTGCAAAGACTTTTACACTATTTTTCCACCGAAAGGTAGTAAGAGAAAGCTAAGTTGAATAGCATCAATGCTGTTAAAGAGGTTTAGAAACGGAGACCTTAGGACCTGAAAAACTGTAGTGCTAGTGGTTTGGAGAGTGTCCTGCCAGGATTTACATACTGGTTTGCAAAAACCTTCCAAGGTTTAAGTTTTGGTGTGTTTATGATCCTGCCTGGAAACCTCTACCATAAAATCAAACAGAAAAGTAACTTGGCCTTTTTCAGTTGCTTTGTTTGATCCAATTAAATTTGTGAAATCTGATTTTATGAAGCTCTTGTGTTTGTTTCAATTAAGTGTTCACGTTCAAACAGAAACCTGTTTATGGCATAAAGGTGGAGACAGCAAGGATCTGGTTCTAGAGGGTGACAGTGTCAGGTGAGTTCTTGGAAGTTGCTTCTTTACAGAATTATTCTTCTCTGTAGCTTAGAAAATGTTGATGGTTAAGTCAGTTGATTTTTTTTTTTTGTCTGTTATGCAAGTGGCTTTAAGCCTTTGAAACAATGGGAAATGATTCACATTTTAAAAATAACTACAAAATCTTGGATTAAACTCAAAAATAGCTCTGAACAAAGAAAAAAATGGATTTCTTTCTCAAGTAGTTCATTGAGAAAAATTTAATGAGACAGGAACCTCCTTCATGTGTTTGTGCACACGTATGGTCCTTTTTGTAGATTTTTTTAACCTAGAATTTTGTGGTTTCATCTTCTATTTTGTGGAACTTTTCTCAGCTCATTTTATGTTGCTCAGTGTTATGTGCCTATAAAATTTACAGGCTGGTACTGTTTTCAAAATAAGCTAGAGAAGCAGCTCTGCTTTTCAGTCTAATAAATTTTAAAGTTGAGCCACTACTTACAGTAGTTTGTGAATTAATGTAGAATGAAACTTTTGTAACTGCTTTTCTAATGCAAAAGCTACATTTTTGTCTTTAAGAAAATATACTGAAACATTTTAACAACTAGGCAAGCTATGTAAAATATTGCTCCATCCCTCTATGACTTGATTGTAAAATTGTAAAATAAACAGACTGCTCCATCCTTTCAAAGGCTGGTTTTTGTCCACTCACAAAAATCGGCTGTGGGTCTTACACAGATCTCTATTGCTCTTTGGCCAAGTGCCCTGTTTTTAGTGTTTCCTTTAGGTGACTGTAGAAGACCCATTTTCTTTTTTTTTTTTTTAATACCTTTACAGTGTGCCAGACTCTTTGCAAGGTACGTAACTACATAAGCAGGCTGGCTGACTGACTCGGGGCTGGAATTGAGTTCCTAGTGAGGTGCTCATGTAGAAGAAGTCAAGTTAGTCTTAGAACTGACTGCTGTACCTGCCTTGTATTAGACTGCACATAGATAACCTGACCTAGCTTTTTTTTCTAGCATCTGTCTGTATGTTCCTTTACAAAGCTGTGCTGTGCTACAGTATTGCTCATCCTGCTTGTGGTGTGCAGTCATGACTTATTATGAATGGCAGGTCTTGTGGGAATTCCTGAAAAAATAGGAAAAAATGTCTGCTCATGTCCATCAGTTAAATTGTGGGCCTCATATATGCTGGCTGAATACTATGAAATATAGTAGGAAATTAGTACAGCAAAACTTGATGCGAGATAATATCAGAGGGAAAGATGACAGCCCTAATCTGTTTATTTGACATTTATTTTACCCACTCATTTTCACATAGATTTCATTCACTCATATCCTCACACCCACACGCTTGGAAGCAATGAGATGTTTTGTGCAACACAGAGAGCTGGGAACTGCCTCATGTGTCCTCATCATGGGCTCTTGACTTGGTGGTAAGAAACTAGTTTCTGGAGAAACTTTAAAAAATCCCTTAGGAGTGTCCTTTTGCTATTCCTGTTGTGCTAATGGGGAGAGGAATGATGCTCGTGACATGCTGCAAGGTCATTTCACTGGCAGCCTCTGGTTGCTGGTGTAAAGGTCTTCCCTTAATGAGTTATTTGCACTGAGGTTTAATTGGAGTGTGGCCTTGTGTGCTGGACAAAAACAACGAGGTCCTCAGTCTGGCTGAGTAAAAAGGATTCTTTGCTATTCATACAGACCATTCTTTTAACTTGCTTTGCTGTTACTTTCTGGTGCTTTCTCTTTCTGTGTTGACAGTCACATTTCGTTCACTGCCATCTTGAGTATTTCTGTTACAAGTCTCTGCAGCACAGCTGCAGCCCAGGTGATCTCTGTGGGGCATCTCTAACACTTCTACCATACAGGATGTCTTTCATGTTTTGCAGCAATTTATGCATTTCTTCTGTTTTAGACTACTTCAGATGTATAATGAGCTACAGAAATGTTATGTTAAAGAAACCAAAACAAACAAGGAGCAAAGTGAAGCAATTAAAAATCTCACTGTAAGTAGAATTTGTAGGAGCTGGTATCAAATAGCCAAATATAAGCTTTTAGGGAGACTGAAAAGTAATTCTTACATCTGTGAAATGAGACCATGCTTTTCGTTTTATATTTACTTTGTTTCCCATGACAGAGATAATGGAGGGTATCCTGTAGTTCTCTTTAAAAGTGAAGTGTGTCACTGGTGTGTCTGAAGCAGAGAGCTGTCTCCCCTTTCCTTGCTTTTTTCTTTACTCATCCACCTACCTGTCATTCCAATTGTATATGCAGCTTGTGACCTGTCCTGCACCAGCCCTGGTATTTTTCTGCATGTGTCATGAGCTGATTTTTCTCAGAAATCCAGCAGTAAGCAAACCAAAGGAAGGCAGAGAGTTTCCTTTTGGGTGGCAAGGTCTATGGGCTTGCTGTGCAAAGAGTCTGGCATCATAACTGGAGTGAAGGCAGGGTTGTGTGGTTGTGCCTCTTTAGGCACTGATTGAGCATTGCAGCTGACGAGTCTAATTTCCTCATTTGTGCTTTGTTTTTTCTCCTTTCAGACCCTTTGGGTGAATGTAGTTTTTAAGTCAGCAGTTGAAAGCTCTGGGTTTGCATTTGGGATGTGTTTCCGGTTGTATTCAGTTGAACTTTGTTTTTTCTATGCATTTAAAAAAAATTGTCTTGACAGATTAAAATTAATGAGCTAGAGCATAATCTTCAAGAGCAGAGGCAAAGAATTGAGCAACTGGAATGCAGAAAGGTTTCTTGGAAAACTAGTGCTGTTTCTGGAAAAAGAAGTCAAATGCCAGAGGGAGGAGTAACTTCTCACAGGGACATTTCTGAAAAGAAGGAATCCTGTTGCAGTAGATATTTAGGTAATGGTACAGTTAATTCTGATGATGTTCCTTCCAGTATGCCTAGAAGAGTGCATTTCATTTCTGATCTAGACGCCACTCCAGGCTATTTCTTCTTCAACCAGCAGTATCTAAAATATCCTTTTCATTTTTGAAAACCTGTTACCTAGAAATGGCATTTGGTAATCTAGAATTCAGCCTTGCATTTTTTTGTTTGTGATAAAATGTTTGCTGTTTTCTCTTTTCCTGAAACTGGTCCGTTGGTGTAATCCTGGGTGGGAGTGCGTGGTTGTATTTAGGGCTGGTATTTATTCTAGTAAGATGTAGCTATGCAGATCTCTCAGTAATAATGTTTGCTGCCCTGTTCTTTGGTTTTCAGACAGTGAAACACCACATAACCTCTTTTTAGCCTTAAAATGTTGGACAAACCTGGACAGTGCTGGTTTCAGCATGTCCTTCCTCACACAAGTAAATCCAGAATTTAAGGTGCAATCTTCTTCCACTTCAAAGAGTAAAAAGAGATGGATGAGATCATATAATGTAGGCATAATTTTCAGGAAATGTGCTGTCAGCAAGGGCTGATGTGACCCTCTTGTAAGTCAGAAGAAGGTAATCAAGGCATGTGATGTGTGTTTTGTGGATTGTAAAGTAAGATAATCCCACAATCTAAGCATCTGGCAGATTTAGATTATCCAACTGTCAGATCCTGTTCTTTCATAGTACCTGGGAATATGCTGGGCCAGTTCTTAAGAATAAATCACTGTATGAAAAAGGTGCTTTAAGAAGCTGAACCATAATTTTCTATTATCACAAAAGGTAGGCAGCTCCTTAGCTGTAATATGATTCATATGAGGGGGAGGTTGACTGTAATGGTTGAACTCTACATTTTTTCATTTGAATATAGAGCTATTGTTGAAGGAGATTAAAAAGCTGAAGAAAGAAAATGGAAAGTTGTCTGCAGAAAAGAGAGCACTAAAAAATGAATTAGCTGGATTAGACAAGGTAATTTATTTTAAGAGAAGCTTAACAGTAGGTGATTTTTGCAAAACTAACTTTTCTGCCTGAACTGAAACTTCTTTAGGCTGAACATATGTTGTTATCAAGTAAAATACGTAAAAAATCAGTGTGTAGCATTCTGAGAGAGATGGAAATGAATGGGTCCTTGAAACATTCATGTCCTAAAGGGCTGCTCAGCTAAGGAAGACTATTTTCTCTTGCACTTAAACATGACAAAGTTATGCCTCTGACAAAACTCCAAGTTTAGGGAGGGCAGAGGCTTTGAATTTTTTGTTAGATCGATAGATGTAAAAAGTGAAAATGTGATCATTTGGTAATTCTTAAAGTTATGTAACAAGGTGATGAGATCTTACCTAACTATAGAAGACTCAGTTTAACGTAGAGTTTTATTTTCAGCAACAAATTGTTTAAACTGGTTTTTGCTTGTTCCTCAAGTATTTTTGTTGGTTTTTTTCTTGTTTGTTTGTTTGTTTGTATGTTTTTTTTTTTTAGAATCTGTTTTCTTACCTTGCAGTCCTTTCTCCCAAATGAAATAATATTATGGTATTAATAGCAGGGGTAACAGTAGAAGAGGGTGATAGTTCATTGGATGTGAAACTTGTAGAATATTGAGCCAGGGTGAGTTCTAGATCCCTGTGTTTGGGAATCACGGACAATTTGTGGCTGAGAGTTTCATCTTGCCGGAGAGAGATAACATCAATCTGAGGTTGTGGCTTTTTATCAGTGGCCCTTTTTTAAGGTAGTTTTAAGTCACTGTATGTTATATAAGATGTATGTAGCTGCTAATTTAAAAAAATGCTGGAAGAATAGGAAGGAGAATGTCAAATATAGATGGTTGTAGGTAGATACATTGTTACTCTGGTAGCTAGAACATTCAAGGTTTGGTGAAACAAAGTCTTGGGTGATTATACTCTTCTGTCCGTGTATTTCCCAACAATTTCTGACTTCCCTTACAAAGGATCAGAATATGACATTGTTCCCTTGTCATATTGGACTGTCATTTTGTAGCTGTCTGATAAATCCGTATGTTTTCCTTTCTAAAATTAATCTTTCCTATGATTAGTCTGTATTCCAGTCTCTAACACAATTGGAACTCTGCTTGTGTGTTCAGGACAGAAATTATTAAATTATTACCTAAGGTTGTAGTTGATTGCTGTATCTCACCATTGCTGTGTTTGCATAACTTAGCCATACATGGATAAAAATATAGAAGGTGTCTTTGAACTCGGGAATAACTGAACTGCTGACTTGTTCTTACTGAGAATGTCTTTGAGAGAAAGTTTAAGGTGAATATTTTTGGGTTTTTCTAGGGTTTTTTTGAAGAGGTAGAAGATCTAAAGCATGCTGTACAGGAATCTGTGAAACTGAACAATGAGTATGAAAAGTGCTTGAAACAAATAAGTGTGATATATGGACTGCCTTTTACAGCACATTTGTAACTACTGGGTACTTAAATGCCAAGTAGAGTTTCCACATATTTTTTATACTTACTGTGACATTTAAACCTACCATTGCTTAAGTGGTACCACAGTTTGATAATGTTATAGATTCAGTAATGTGATTTCAGTAAGACAAATGCTGGGAAATTTTGTATTTTGTGAGCTTTATTTTTTTTTTTTTTGTTTATATGTTTTTAAATAAACTGTGATCTGCATAACTTCAACTGAGTTTCAAACCCATCTCTTTCACATTTGCAGAAGATATTCTGGTTGTGCGTGTTTATGGGAATATAATAAAATTGTTTTATTTTGAAGAATTTCCCTATTTATCCTTTTCTGTAAGCTACAGAAGAAAGTCAAAGTATTTGTGTGGATTTGGCAGTCTTCATGGATTTCAGCCCTAAGGATGTGCTAGTGCAAACAGAAATTAATTCTATCATTAAATTATTGCAAAGGGGGTTCTTCAAAGAAAAATGCTAAATCTCTGCTTGGAATTTTTCTTCAATCACCATAGTAAGTGAAAAATTATGGATGAAGGAAGGATTTAGTGCTCGGAATTGGAAAGTGTATTCATAAAGATGGGTCAGAGAGTTTTGCATCATCAAAAGAAGAATTCATCAGAAGCTCTTACTTGGTTCAAGAGTGAGGTACTCGAATAACTCTGGTATTTGAAGAGCTGAAAAGGAAAGTGGGAGTGCAGAAAATCACAGTCCACAAGGCAGAAATGTCGTGTTACTTCAGGGAGGGTAAGCTTGGAATGAAGAGACAGCTCCCAGTTGCAAGTGTAGCTTGCAGAACCTTGTGAGATTTGAACCTGAACTTGTTTGTGAGGACATTCCACGAAAGTTTGACATAGTCACATTATAGAACTATATTTTTCTGAAAGTTGTAAATCTCTGCCTTTGTGACATTGTGATGGGAGAGTTGAGTGAAAACTGCTTAGGGTAGAAACACTAAGTTTGCTTATAACCTAGTACAGCTTCTTTAGCTTCATAAAAATACATGCACACTCCTGAGGGATAGGACTAGAGATCAGAGCAGGATTAAGACTCTTGTATCCCACTGGGTTTCTTAGGACAGTTTTCTGTGGTTGTAATTTAGTAAAGAAATTTGCCTCAAAGCCTGTGAGGTGTTCAGAGTTGCATATTTACTGAGAGGGAGGGTAAAGCTCCGGAACTCCATGTTCCTGCTCTGACTGTAGACCACTGTGTGCCCTTGTTTCATTCTTGGCTCACTTGTAAATTAAAACTGGATAATGTTTGGAACAAGAGATGGAAAAGGGGAACAGAAGAGGAGCAATGCAAGTCTGTGTTGCCAGTAAACTTGGTGGAAGAAAAACAGGAGGATAGCGTGTATAACAGAAAATTCTAAGTGCAAAAATGTTTGTAACATTTGTTAATAAGTAAAATAAACATGAATGCTGGAGCAGGAAGCAGTGCTGGTCACTGGAGCCTTTTCCCCCACAGTGTTGTGGTACAAAGTTACACTTTGAGCATGTTTAAACTTCGGTCCCGTAGTTAAATGATTCAGTAATTGTCCTCGTCCACAGCCTAAATTTTCAACACTGTGCAGAACAAGAAACGGTGAGAAATCCTTCAGTCTCTTCTCATAACTAAACTCTCCCAGCCCTGGCGAGGGAATCTAGTTTAATGTTAATAAGGAGCCGTGTAAGGGGGAGCGGCAGCGACGCGCTGCGCAGCCACGCGCGGAGCCGCAGCTCCACCCAGCAGCGGCTGTGCAGCTCCGGCGGAGGCCAGCTGGGACGGGATGGGATGGGACGGGATGGGACGGGATGGGACGGCACGGCAGCGGAGCAGCCGTGGGCTGGCAGGTGGCAGACGAGGTGGGCAGGGATTTCTCTCAGCCAGTAGTAGGAGCTGTGTTCCAGCTCGACCTGCGTCGCCGACTTTCTATGAGGTTGTTGTGGGCTTTTTTTTTGTTTTTTAGTTTCCCTTTCCGCTTTTCCTTTGACTATCAGGAATGCTGGCAGTGTAGGGTGCAGATGGGGCACCTGTGGCAGCTTTACACATCTGCGGTACAAATCCCCAAATAGTAACAATTAGCAGCAGAAATGCGGGAGGAGGAATGTATGTGGAAGTGACCGGCTCTGAGGCATTGATTGTGTCTGTTGCTGCTTGTGACTTTTGAAAATAGCAGTTTTGCCCTGAGGNTTGGCATTTTCTGTTCAAATTAATACTGTTTTTATTGGAAGAGGAGAGTGTCTCAGACTACCGGTCTACTTCCCGATAAGTACTACTTCCTACTCCACAGGATAAAGCCATATAAATTTGTGTGTTTGGGTAAGAATTTGCCTGTCTTTTTGTCCTTGTTTCTGTGCCAGTTAGCAGATACCTCTGCTTTAATCTTGCCTCCTTGTGAGATGTACAAGCAAGGTGCTGTTACTTTGATTGCTAGTTAAAGTGCAGGTGAGATGAATATTAAACAAGTTAATCAGTCTATATGTGTCGTTCCACATATTGTGGAATTGTGATGTCTGGCCAGTGGTTTTCTCCTGCTAAATCAAATTTAGATAGAACTGAATTCCGTGCAATTAAGTATTAGTCATGCTACTGCTTGATAATGCATATTAGAAATGTTTCATGATGCAGGCTAATGGTTCTTTGTCTCGAATAAGTACTTTGTAGTGCTGATATGGGAAGCTTGTGTTTGAAAACAAGTGGCTGTTATCAAATAGGGGTTTTGGTTGCAAAAATAATGCAGTAATCATGTGTCAGTACTCAGTTTCCATGAGACATAAATCAAATGGGCAAGTGCATAGGACAGTGAAGCAATTAAAATTTGTTCTGTGTTCTGCATGTTACTCAGGCCAAGATTTTAGAAAAAATCCACTAATTTTGCATGGCTTTGTAATTTTGTCCTGATTTTCCTCATATTTGGGGTGTAAATTTTCAAAGGTACCAAATATTCACAGCTGTAGTCAGATATAGTCAACTCGGATGTGAGCTGCTAATCACTGAATACTGTGTTCAGTAATTGCTCATATCCTGGATATTAGTCCTAAATTAGGATTTTTCTGTTGTAGAAAGCAAAATTGCAATCCCATTGTTGGGTGGGGAACCACATTTTGTGGATTTCTCTGGAAGTTGTTCCTGAGCCTGTGAAGCAGCATCTCTGTAGCTCCCCTGGAGTCCCTTTCTGTGACCATGCTACACTGTTTCCCTTTAAAGAGCGGGGCTTTCAGACCTGCAGTGCTCTTCAGACTGAGACCCTGAGAGGCTGGACCTGGGAACTGAGGCATTTCGTTGGAGAGTAAGGGCTGGTGCCTCTGTCCTCTCAGCTGGGACACTTTCTTATGGGCACTTACCCTGAAAAAGTGTTCCTGCCAAGGGCTGCAGAGGAAACAGAAAAAAATACTGGAGTTTCGAGAGGAGTACATTCCCTGTTTAGGTTACTAGGTATCCAAGGCAGCAGAAAGCAGTAAATACAGTTACCTCACCAATTTAGGCTCATTAACTGTTTCTCTAGAGCTGCAGTGAAGTTTCTTGTTTCCGAGACATGCTTCTTGTTTTTCTCTTGTCAGAAATGAAGTAGCCGTAGTTAATTACCCGTATATCTGTGCCTGTGTTCCTGGAAAGCTCCCGTAAACTTGTTCTGGGATAGTAAATTGTCCTTGGTTCTTGGAGATTACAACGAGCCATATTAAAGATGGTAATGCTATTGATTTGGTGTAATCATGTTCTGTACTTGTGCCAGAAGATATCCTCTGGGAGTTGTTTAGCCTGGAGAAAAGGAGGCTGAGGGGAGACCTTATTGCTCTCTACAACTACTTGAAATTAGGCTGTAGCCAGGGGGTGTTGGTCTGCCCTCCCAAATAACAAGTGATGGGACAAGAGGAAGTGGCCTCAAATTCCACTAGTGGGGGTTTAGATTGGATACCAGGAAAAATTTCTTCACTGGAAGGGTTGTCCTGTAGTGGAACAGGCTGCCCAGGGAAGTGGAGGAGTCACAATCCCTGTAGGTGTTTAAACGATGTATGGATGTGGCACCTCGGGACATGGTTTAGTGGTGGACTTGCCAGTGCTGGGTTAAGGCCTGGACTCAGTCTTGGGGTTCTTTTCCAACCGAAATGATTTTATATGGATCCCAAAGGATTTTTTTTTCCCTTTGTTGCAGCTGCTGTTCAAGCTAAGCTCTGTCTTGACCTACCTTTGACCCCCAGTCATAGTGTTTTCACTATAAAGTTCTAAAAAAAGCATCATGCACCAAGATCTTGGCTGGCTTTAGTCTGGTTCCTTGGTGCTGGTAGCAGCAAGTGCAGTTCTGTGCTCAGCTGGCTGGTTGTGTGCCTGGAGGAGAATTTTACTCTTTAGGTCAGTTACATATTCCCAAACCTTTCAGGGTGACAAGAAGCTAACACTGTAGGCCTTGCATGGTAGCTTTCCACAGAGAATACTGACCTAATGAATATTTTATTTTGTATTTTCTCCACAGGGATTTTGTGCTGACAAAAAGCCCAACGTGATCCTTTGAGTAGCCCAAGCTCTTTTCATCCGAGAGAGGAGAACTTCAGCCATTGACTTATGCTGGTACTGCAATGCTGAGTTCTAGGTCGACCATTGTGAAGTTCCCTCTGAAGAGGAGGCTCTGTTTTCTGCTGAAACTCGTGTGCTTTGTCAGCTCAGTGTTAATATTTTGTGAATTTTTAATTTACTATGTGGTAATATTTCAATGCCGATGGCCAGACATGAAAAGTGGAGCTCACATGAGTGAAAAAGAAACTTCAGCTTCAGTCCTAAAGGCCATAATTTTAGCTGATACACATCTACTTGGTGAAATCAAAGGACATTGGTTGGATAAGCTAAGAAGGTGATTATTAATTCTTTTGAATAATCTCTACCCAATTTTTAGAGTTTTTAGTAGTAGCTAATGGGACAATAATTCACAGTTCCATTAAACAGCAGTTCATTAGAATTGTAATGAAAAAATAAACAAGTTGGTATTACTTCTTGCATGTGTTGGTCCTGACTGTATTGTGCTGGAATGACCCAGAAGGTAAAATGCACCTACTGTCCTTACACCTGATTTCTAAGTATTTAATTTGAATTTCATAATATATTTTCGTATTTAAGTCTATAGGAGCCATTTTCCCATTTCCATTGCCAGGCTGTGTCTGTGTATTCAGAGTTGAGGATCCAGAGGTAAGGCAGTGATAACTGGTTCTGTATTTTCCTTTCAGGGAATGGCAAATGGAGAGATCTTTCCAAACTGCCTTATGGTTACTGCAGCCAGATATTGTTTTTATTCTGGGAGATGTTTTTGATGAAGGAAAGTGGAGCTCACCTCAGGTATGACATCATCACCTCTCTTATTTCAAAAAGTGAGGATTTCTTGAAGGAAATGGATGATGGAGGTTAGGCATGCAAGGCTTTGTTTAATTCTGCTAGAGTTGTCCTGTTGGTAGACATTTCTAGTCTTTTAGATAGGAGTTGAAATGTTGTGATTCTCCTTCATTTTTGGTAGTACCTTGACAGTTTTGCCCCTCATACCAAACTTACAAAATGTAAACATCTCAGTTTGTGCTTCTGTGTTACACACTTGTGATAGGCTGACCCTGGCTGGATGCCAGGTGCTGAATAAAGCTGCCCTATCACATCCCTCCTCAGCTGGAGAAGGGAGAGAAAATACGAGAGATGCTCCTCCTTCACTGACCTTGGTGTCTGCAGGGCTTTTCCTCTCACAAATTCTCACTCCTCCCTCTGGCTGCAGCTGCAGTTTCCTTTTTTGCCACCTTCCTAATTCTGTTATCCCAGAGGCACTATCACCATCACTGATGGGCTCAGCCTTGGCCGGTGGTGGGTGCACCTTGGAGCCGGCTGGCACTGGCTCTGTAGGACACGGGGGAGGCTCCCACAGAAGCCACCCCTGCAGCTCCCGAGTACCAAAACCTTGCCATGCAGACCCACTACAAAACCAGCGGTCCCCTTGGATGCTGTGGAACTGCACTGATTTCTCCTTTTGTCTTTTCCCTGCAGGCCTGGGCAGATGATGTCAGGAGGTTTCGGAAAATGTTCAAGTGTCCGGGTTCTACGGAGCTGGTGGTCATCGTTGGGAATCATGACATCGGATTTCATTACGAGTAAGTCTTGTCAGGGAAAGGAGCACACAAGTGCCAGGAATGAAGTGTCAGCATGCCCACAGTAACTGGTGCTGTGTCTGAGGGACCTGTTTTATGGTTATATGGAAACTTTTTGATCATGATCAGATTAGAAAGGGTCGTAATTTAGAGAAAGGCCTGTGCGCAAAACAGAGTTATGCTTCTCTGACCATGTGACGGTTGTTCAGAGCTGATCCTTCTGCACTGACATGGAATTCCTGAACCTGCTTTTCCTTGTATTGGGCCTCCTCCTTAGAAAGGGGTCTAAGCGTATTTCCACTCCTGTTATCTCAGCACAGAAGAGTGTAAGTGTCCTCACTCTGCTGGTGCTTGCACTGATGGGAAGGGCCGGAGGACACAAGGGGTGTCACAGCATCCCTGTGAGTTTCCTGAATGATTGTGTCAGCTGGATAATGGAGCAGCAAGCTGCATGAATACTCAACAAACTATAAAGCAGCTGTGTCAGATGAGTTCCAATGGCAATTTCTTACCTCAGTTGTATTTTTGCTCTGTGACACAGAATGACTACTTACAAGGTAAATCGATTTGAAAAGGTTTTCAACTTTACTTCAGGAAAGCTGATAACTCGGAAAGGAATAAAGTGAGTATTTAATTTTTTTTCTAATGAAATAGTATGGGAATGCTTAACTTAGAGCCTTTAAAATTTTTAAAAAATCTTTTACCTTATGATGTATTAAACCCCAAACACTTCGTACAAACCTGTAGTTTGATATGGCCTGGAAGCTGTACTTAGAGCTAGGTAAATTGTAACAATCTCCTTTTAAATGGAAAAGTACCGTGGAGTCAGAATCCATTTCTCTGGTTTGCCTTTTATACTTCCTTGCAGCTGGTAATGAGCCATGGCTGTAAACATAGCAGGAATCATAAAGAAACACAAACCAACCCCCTCTGTGTTTACAAATTAGGAGTTTCATTAATTTTAACAACTTCTTTAGTCTGCAGAACTTAACCCTTGTTTGAAGAATTCGGGAACACAGCAGTTGCGTGTCCACGGTTTTTCCACAAGGTGGGGTAATAACGCACGGGCTGGTTTTGGCTAAGAGCAGACCTCGGTGCAGTTTGTTCCCACAGCTGTGTCCCCGTGGCTGCACTTGCCTGCTGCGTGCCCTGTTACCTTCGGACACCCGAACACGATGAGGGAACGCAGTAGCGGGTTTGTGGAAAGGTTCAGATTTAGGAAAGGAAGGCCCACTGCCGCTCTGTGTTTGGCACGTGTGCCCTCGGGTTGTACTCACTTCTGGAATGGTGAGATTCAAAACCTACAGGTTTGCACTTGTTCCCTTAATTAAGCAAACATTATAAATGTTAAATTAAAAATTCTGAACAGGTCTGGAAATGGCTCTATTTTAGGAAGATCTCTGAACTTCATGAATGTTCAGTATAAAGTTGTTGCTTATCATGCAGATGTAGGGTCCCCTAGATATGTATTTCAGCTGTTTAAAAAATGTCCCCTTTGATAAAACAGCACAGCAGAATTCTTGCATGCAGTTGCAGATTGTATGTCTGGTATCCATTAACTGCAATGAGCTGCACTATTAACAAAATGCTCCTAGACAGACTATTTTACAACAAATCTGTGGTATAAAAGCAGCTTAATTTGCTGAAAGAGAACTAAGTTCTTTTTACTATTGACTAGTATCTCTTAAGTGAAGGCATTCAGCTGATTTTTGTCATTTAAACAGGCTGAACTGAACTGAACAGGGGATATATCTCAAGCTGAATGTGTGACTAAATGAATATGAATCTTGTGGCAGAAATTCAAAATTGATTTGAACTCTACAGGAAAAACTTCTATTACGAATAAAACCCTGTTTTGTATGTCAGAGACCACAAAATACAAAACTGAGCTTGTTTAGGGCAGTCACCCAAATGCAGTGCTGTTCTGCTTTTCAGTTGTTCTGAAGAAATCCAGTTCTGTCTCTGAGGTCTAAACTGTGTGGGGAGAGAAGCAAGTTCTCCTTTCCCTCAGAATTTAGTTTAGTGATGAACTTTTAACATTCCACTAGAATACAGCTTAAGTATTCATTAAAATATAAAAGAAATCTTGAAATGTAAACATGAAGCATAAGGTACATTGTGCAACCTAATGAAGAACTGTAAAAAGGAGCCAGCCAGGCAGAGACATGGCTATGGTACAGACACTCAGAGGAGGATTTACAGCACATGATTTCAGGAGCTGTTACATTCTGCTGTTTTGTTGAGCTGTGTCCAACTTAGGAACACTTGCATTTCATAAAATGAAGTTTATCCCACGCGTGTGCATGAACAACATGAAATGCCTTCCTGTCCTCCCCACTTCTCTTCGCCCACCCCCTGGTATTTTCCAGCTTTGTCCTAGTGAACAGTGTAGCCATGGAGGGTGATGGCTGTGCTGTCTGCCGTACCTCAGAGGCAAAACTTGTGGCACTTTCTCACAAACTGAATTGCTCCCAGCAGGTAAGAGATTATTAAAGATGTGACTACAGTCAGCGACTCCTCTGCCACAATGGGAATGCTGATACTGTAGCATAGTCAGGATAGAACCAGACTCTCCTGAAAAAAATCTGCTTCCAATTCACATTGCAACTTTTTAGCAAGTCTTTCTCCCCTTCATACCCCTCTTAACCATTTTTACTTAACTATTAACTGTGTTGCTTTGTACTAATGGTGTTAACTTCCTTGTCAGTGCTGCCAACAGAATGTCATTTCCTCTGTTCCTCTGTAACCCTCCCTTTGACTCAAGATACATAACCCTGCATTTATATTTATGGGTATTATTCTGTTCTATAGCCTTCAAGCATATTATTTTAGTTTCCTGATTCTACTGCAGTCCTTTCCTCGTAGCCTAGTAGTGTTTTAATTGTATTTTTTCATCAAATCCAATTGCTTCTTGTATTTCCTTCGTCTTCCCTTTTTCATAGGCTGACTGGATGCACGGTAGGCAGCATGACTGACTGGGCTGGCAGTCAATCAGGAAACCAGCTCCCAGTGGAAAAACTGTCAGACTCTATCTCCCCTGAGCTGCCCTCAAACTCCTTTGCCTTGTTGGTGCAGAGATCCTGCTGCTGCTTTCTGCAGTCAGGAAGAGCACAGCTGTATTTGCAGCATGTACAGAATGGGGAGTCACCAGTCCACAGTAAAACTCTTAGAAGTTCATTCAGCGGGCAGTATTTAAACACTCCTCTGAGCTAAACTGCTTAACAAAAAACCAAAGCCAACAACAACCCCACCCTCCCTAACCCCTTCAAACCTAGCTATTGTTTAATTACCTTCACCCCTTCTATGGCTTGATTTTATTCACAGAAACTGAATCATTCCAACAAAGGATGCAGTGATGTGGAAAAGATTCCAGCTTCAGAACCCATCCTTTTACAGGTGTGTTAGAGGTGGGGCGAGGCAAGACACTGACATGTTTTTGTGGATTTATTACTGTTCCAGAAAGGCTGGATCATTAACAACTGATCGTTGCTTTTAATTACTCCCAGCATTACCCTCTCTATTGGAAAAGTGATGCTGAATGCACGGGAGAAGATTCTGCTCCTCCAGAGGAGAAAAACATCCCCTTTAAAGAAAAGTATGATGTACTGTCTCAAGAGGCATCACAAAAGGTTTGATTTCTTGGGAACTTGAGTGGCAGTGGGTGGGTGAGAGGGGGACATGAGTGTAGATATAAATAGATTAAAATTTTGTGGTAGCTGAGACAAACGGAACACAGCTGCTCCTGTCTAATGAGGCCCGTGAGAGGCTGCTTGCTAGAGCTGCTCCCCTGAGGATCCTTACCATCATGGTCTGGGTCCTGCCAGGTTTCCCAGGTACAGCTCCTAAGTCCTGGCACTCTTAAATCTGCTGTGGTGCCACTACTTCCACTTCAACATTCTGTACTTTCTGTACTGCGTAAATTATCGACATACCTGGTATGAAGCCACAGTTTTCCAACACTTTGAAAGCATTGCTTTTGCTGAATTAGTAACTACAAGAAAATGTAAAGTATTCCCTAAAAACTTAATAGTCATTATTTCTTTCCTTCTGCATAAATGTCTTCACTCAAAGATTGTCAGTACAAGATTTTTTCTTAGACGAGAAAATAGCATTGCTTTACTAAACCTGAAGATTTTCTTTGTGATATCCACAGCATGCTGTTGCCTTTGTTCTTCTGATCTGTATGAAAAAAAAAAAAGCCCAGTACTTGGGATCAGGGCCAAAGGGGTGTGATTGATACTGCAATACCAACACATTTCTTACTGGAAAACAGAAGTTTACAGAAAGCACTTTGTAAGAATACTAGAATTGCCATAATTTCACTCTGTTGAAAGAAAAAAATAAGGATTTTTAAGTTCAATTTCTTTTTAGCTGTGACTTAATTTTTGTGCTTTACCACTTTGTGTTCTAGCTGCTCTGGTGGTTTCAGCCCCGTTTGATTCTCAGTGGGCACACTCATAGTGCTTGTGAAGTGCTGCATGCGGGGAAAGTTCCAGAAATCAGCGTCCCGTCATTCAGTTGGAGGAATAGAAACAATCCTAGTTTCATCATGGTAAGTTTTAATTTTTTATTTTTGTCAGATAACTTTCATAAATAAATCAACATGGCAGTCAGCTATATTTTAAAACTGATTCTACCTGTAAAAACGAAAAATTAAAAAAAAAAATTGCCTACCCACCCAACCCACTCAGTACACTGCATCCACTTTATAAAGTACATCTGTGGGAGCCACATGTTCTGTGTGGTACAAAGCAATGCTGTTAAAGACCTAATTAGTATCTGGGTACATTTTCTTAGAAAGAGGGTGCATTGTAAACTCTTGACTTGTAAAAATAATCAGTATTGTGCACTGAACAGTAGAAAGACCAGTTTGGCTTGGCTGATTTACCAACTATGAAAACAAGACTGCATCCACCTCAAACCCTTTAGCACGGTGATCATGGTTTTCAAACGTGTGCATTAATGCAGTGAAAGTGTTTGTGACGTGCCCACAGTCTGCCTCCTCATTGCCAATTCACATTTTATACAGTGTGTTGGTTATGCTTGTGCAGGCAGTTCCAGTGCTCAGTATATCCTTAGAGGTAAATCAATTAGTTCCCCAGTTCAAAAATAAAACAGAACTCTTAGAAACTTGGAGTAAGAAGCAAAACCTACAGTCTGCTTACAGAGTAGTCTGTGACTTGGAGGGGAAAATCTTTCATGTATGTTTTACTGCTGTTGAGTTTAGGCTGCTTAATACACAGATAACCCCAAATATTTTAATTCATTTTATGCAACTGTTAACATTTGTTGTTGAAAGTAGTTCTGTTTATTCCATATTCATGAGAGTAGCTGCCTTCCAGCTACACACACTCTCTGCACACGCCAGACAGCGCATCTTCACTGCAAAACAAGAGGCTGGCTAATTAAAGCTGCGTCCTCTTCACTACTGTTTTAACTCCTCGGCCTCGAACCGTTGTAAACTTTAATTTAAACTGCAAAGTCAAAGCCAAAACCCAGCGAAGTTCTTTGTTGTTGAAGTTCCTATTCCTAATTTGGATTAGCCAACGTGTGTTTTTGCAGCATGTACTGGGTAAGGAGGAGGACTTGGGGGAGGAAGGGGCACATTCACAATACCTAACTTTAGCCTGGAAAGGCTCCTTCCAGGTGGATTTACAGCAGCTAAAGTTAGGCTTCTCTTGAAGGCAAATCAGATGAGGAGCCCAGCTCTCTGTTTATGCTAGATGGGAAGATGGGCCTCTGGGCTAATGTTGGCCTGGTGAATATTCCAGTTAGTGCCCAGCACTGCAAGATATGGACTCTTCAGCCCCCTGGAGAAGGCACTGGTACTAGGAAACTGGCCCCAACCCTTGCCACCCAACACAGGATTTAGAAATCGGAGATCTAACAGCTGTGGTGTTTACTCCTGATTCAGAACTCACTGTAAGACAGGAAAGTGACAGTCTTCATTTCTTTTCCAGGGCAGCATAACACCAACTGACTTCTCCCTCCAAAAATGCTTCCTTCCGTTTGAGAGCAGAGTCTTCACTATCTACTGTGCAGCAGGTGCTCTGCTTGTGATCCTGGTACTAGCTCATGTTCAGCTTCTCACTCCACCGTTTTATTTTGCTCAGCGTTTAATCAGTAAGCATAAAGCAGTATGAAGAGCCAGACATCTGCATTCAGTCACTGAAATACCAAAGCTGAGAACAGTCAAACATCAGACTATATTCATGCCAGCAAATGACCTAATTTGATTGCTAGTCTGAAGGCAGGTTGCATTTACACATACCATAGAAGTCCTATACAGCTGATATGACTACTACAGGATAAATAATTAACTGAAATGAACGTTTCATGCTGTACAAAAATACTGTATTCGACAATCAAATGAGTCCTTTTCCTGCTATAACTTTTGTATCAAATATGTATATTAAAAGTGTAACTGTACATTATGTAAATCCTATAGCCTCATCACTTGTCTGCACTTGTGTCTTACCCTGGTGGAGGCTGAATCTTGCAAACTGGAAATGTTTCTCTGTTTTATTGCTGCGTGGCCCTTCAAATGTCATACTTGTGTTTGTTAGGGTCAGGCAGAATCTGGATGCATCAGCACTGAGAGATGCGGATTTCCGTAACCTTTTTAGGATGTCACGTGTAAGGGACTGCGGTTTGGGACAAGAAATCTTTTGGTTCCTGACACAGTAAATTGTTAGCTGACTATAATTTGCAGTTATCCATCTACCAGACAACAAGGGGAAGAAGCTCGAGGATCCAGTTTGCTGATACACACTTGAAAATTACTTAAAAAAAATTAGGGTGACACCTCAAGCTGCTGCTTTCAAAGAGATGTGCTATGATGAGCTAAAAAAAAGAGGGCCCTATTGCATCCCAGAGATCTGTGTGGTGAGGGGCCCTCCTGTTGTCGATCTCCTGCAAGAAGGAAGGTCAAATACAGCTGCAGTAACATTATCCTATGCCTTGGCCCTCAATCTACAGACAGGGATAGGAATGCCTGTTATTTTACATTCCACAAGTTCTGCTGACTTCAGTGTAGTGCCACATTTTGAACTGCACTGGCTCCTCTGTGGGGAGGCAGAGGCCACCAGCTGTGCCACAAAGATAAAGTCTGAGCTCAGCATCTTCACTGTGTGGGGGAACGTGGGACAAACCTACTGCTCCCCACCCACCCCAGAAAAAACAGAGGGACTACTTCACACCAGGACCAGTTTTCCTGCTGGTGTTCCTGCAGAGGCTGGGAGCTCTAACCTGAACTCCTGGGCTGGGGCTAGTTTAAAGAAAAAATACTATCTTGTGTTATTCATTCTATTACTTTCTTTGGCATGAGAAATAAGAGAATTTTGGGAATTTTGTTTACTATTGGCTTATTCCACCCAGCCTTTCACGTTTTGGGAAATATGACTAAATTGAACATACAGATTTCTGGGAAGAGAAAATGGTCATGTTATAGTAACTAAAACAGGATTGTTTTATATTCAACTGGAAACAAGTTCTCAATTGGTCTGTGGCCTGATTTTAAAAAGATGACTGATTTGGGTTTATAACTAATACCAATACAGTAAAAAGTTAATAAAACCTGCTGATTTATATGCCAATGTGGGGACTCTGTTAGCTCTTCATCTCTCCCTAAATTTAAAATGAAGTGTGGGGAATGGTCCGAAGTGTGGTAAAACACTCTATAAAGTAATGTAGTCTAACACTTCTCTAGGTTTCTGTTATTGCAACTGTAATTTTAGACATTTGTACAGGTTATCTTGGACACAGGAAAAGTATATAGTCACAGACATAAAACACCTATGTATAAAATATAAAGCAGTGTTATAGTTACTAAAAAGGACATGCCTTATTGCTACAGCAATTCTTGCTTTTTATATATTGTACTGTACCACAACTTGTTTTGAGAATGTCATTTGCATAAATTATTCAAGTTTGAGAAATATTCACACATTTTGATTCTACAATATTTAAAATAAAACAATTTTCTAATGTGTCTCTTTATTAAAAGAGAAATAAAAATGTCATCTTGTAATTCTCTTAGGCCAGACACAAGGGTTTATACACCTTTTTTTTTTTCTTGTCTTCTTTCTCGCTATTTACTTGCACAATGAAAGCCGCTGTTGGTACAAAGATTGAAGAGCTCTATAGAATGGTGCTTTACACATTCACAATCGGTCTGTGCAATTGTGAAGTTCTATGAATGACCAAAGAATTACCAAACATATTTTCTAAATATAAAGGACAAAAAAAAAAAAAAAAAGAAGAAAAAGAAGAAAAAAAAAGAAATCCTTGGTTCCCATTAAAACAACACCAGGTTGCAATTTGGACACTTGAATGAATTCCAATGTTTTAAAGCTGAGACTTCAAAAGAGAAAGGCATGTTTGCTGCAACATCCGGTGACTGTAATACCTTACTTGGAAAGGTAAGTGGTTAATTTGCATAATTTATAATTTTTATACTAAAGAGCATTTTTATATAAACCAGAAAAAAACCCCTAAACTCTACAGATAAAGTTCTTACCTCCAGTCACTGCTGCAGGTAAGGTTGACATCAAGCTGTACAGCGCAATCAAAAACATACTTACATCTTAGCTCATTTTACAGGTACAGCCATAATCAAGGCACAAAGATCTTCTACAAGTATTTTTCTTCAATAAAGTTGTACAAAATAATATTACATTTTACAGTCTGTACAATATAATAAACCAGCAGTAAAACAAAAAAATATATATAGGGAGAGGACTGTTGTCCAAGAATGATCGGAACTAAAAGGATCATTTGTGGACAGCACAAATAACGTAAGTGAGGGTGGTAAATTTTCTGCCTAGATGCAACAGGCTGAAAAGTAGCTGTAATTCAAATGCCTGAGGTGTGCAGAGACACTTAGCTCCAAAACCCCAGAAAAATTGCTTTGTCTTCACTGTTCCTCTCATTATCTACTCTACTTCCTGTGCCAGTAACGGCTTAAAAGAGGAGGTCACTTTATCAGTTGACCTGCAACTCAGAAATGCTAAAAACTGTGACAGAGTAATAAATATTGTGGTGCTGCTACATTGTGTGTCTACTTCCTCAACAGTATTTAATAACCTGATACAAAGTGCATTAATCTTTTTTTCACCCATCAAGTACTCTTCAATGTCATGTTAAAAAGGAAACCCACACAGAGGGATAGGTATGACTTTAGTGCCATCCAGCTGACATACCGGTCTGAACTGAGGTTAACCCGCTGGAAAAAATTTAGCAGGTCACGTTCAGTTTAAAAAAAACAAAACCTAAGGGAACAGAGGTAGCCAAAGGGCTTAGTGGAATGACGAAGAAGTGGCATGTCAAAATAAAGCACAAAAATAGTCCCAAAAAGCATGAAGGGAAAATAACCCAAACTTGCTTCAAATCAGCTTTAAGGTTAAACAATTAAAAGTAAACAAAGTGAAGAGACTGACATTTCTATAGTATATTCTTCCACCCTGTGTGGGGTAGTATCAAGAGAAAGAGTAAGGAGCAAAGAATTTAAAACCACAGGTTCCACGGTGATCCCCCTCACAAGAGTTCGTACTGGCGGAGGTGCATCCTCTGAATGATGTCTCGACAGTCGTTGAACACTCTGCGGATATTTTCTGTGTCCACTGCACATGTGAAGTGTGGGTAGCAGTAGTGCCGGCCGTCTCCACTCGCCGTACTTATCCTCTGTGGAAAGAGGGATGCAAAAAAAAAAAGGATCAGTGCCATGCCATGAGAAGTTTCACATCTCAGCAGTCTACAGACTTACGGAGAACCAAGAGCCCTGGGAAATCCGTATACAGGTGGGTAAAACAAGTAAACAAAAAGAAGGGAGGGCTGTGATCTGGTCCAGTCTGAATGACAAATTTGAAATGAAGATGCCAAAGCGTTATGGATGCTGTTACAGGGTCAGGACAGGAGTCCTGTGTGGGAGGCACGGATGCCATCCTCAGCTATACAAGCTGTCGCCATTTGCGCATCACTGTGCAGCCAAATCCGTGCTGCTGACAGCTGTGCAGCCTGCCATGCAGCTGCCCCAGGAATTGTTTTCTCTTCTTTTTTTGGTGCCATCATGTGGCAAGTTCTTGAACTCTTGTTTTAAATCAGCAACACAAAACCGAAACCCTCCCAGTTGTGGAGCCAGCAGTGGCAGAGAACAGCACTCTACTGCTTCTGCTTCTCATGTGAAGGCTCCTCAAGTTACCTTCACTTAGGGCACCTACTAAGCCAGCTGAAGGCTTGGTCTCATCACTGAGCCCAGAATATGGTGGAATTATCACCGGAGTGGCTGGGTTCACATAGAATAATAAAGCATGCACAAATCCAGTTAACATCAGACCATGCAGAATTACATTTTCGCAAGGCTACTGCACAACTTCTTAGGTTTTAACTTAAAGCTCCAGCATCACTTTGCCATGGTTATCTTGTTAGAATTCCCTGGGATCTTAAAAACGATATTAAAAAAAAAAATCTTTATTTTTATTCTGTATTACTATAGGACTAATAAATATAAATCCATTCTAGATCATTATCTTGCAGAATATAGACAGAATGGCATGAAAGTAGAAGGTCAGTTTTTAGGACAATAATTTTTATAATTATTTTCTAAATTTTACCATAAATTACTCTGGCTAAACAACAAAAGACAGTGTTCTATCTCACTCTGGCTACACTACGTATTTTTAACACAGAATTTATTTTACACGTAGGTTTGATCTTTTAGATAACTGCAGCTACAGATATGCAAAACTATAGACATTTAGAAGCCATGATTTACAAAATTAGATCAACAAGAAATTGTACACTTTTTCCAGGTAATTTAGGTAATATTAGACATTCAACACTGATTACACAGTGGTGTTCATACACAGTCTAAAAATTATTTTCTTACCATGCTAATCTCAATACCTAGTTCAAGGCTTACCTTCATGAAAAATACTAATAACTGTCTGCTTGTGTTTATCATGCACTGATTTCACTCATGTCTATGGCAATAAGCTGCCCACAGAGTCCTGGTGACACCTAGTTACATATACAGCATGCCAAAGAATGTATTTTCAAAATATTAGAGGTTTGTCTATTTTTGTCACCTGACAGTTCTCGCAGTCCTCTAATTTGAAGATAACTGCAGAATTTTCACCCCTGCTTGAAACTCGTTTTGAATAGTACTGTGTTACTCAGCACCAGTTCACAGGGGGAAAAAAAAATCCCTTGGGGACACTGATGAAAGAACATTTGCTTTCCAGGCGGGAATATTTAATAGTGGCATCCCTACACTGCAGCGGTCAGGATGACACACAAATTTGAGGAAGTCTGGTCTGTGTGTTTGAACAGCAGCTCCTTCACCTCCCAGATTCAGGTTCTGTAAAAACCAGCAGGACAGGAACTAGAGGGGTCATGCCACTGTTCTAACATGGGTCACACTAGGGAGGTATTCTAACAAAACATCAGCATCTGGACAGCCCTGCGTGCAAAACACCAAAACGGGGCTGGGGAGCAGCCTCACCAAGGAGCGCACATGCACACTGTCTCCAGGAGAAGTCTGGGAGGAGAAATGATGTGCCTGAGCTGAAGGGCAGAGGATTTTCCACCAGATACGTTTCCAGGACTGGGAGATGCCCTTGCCAGCCCAGCCCTGAGGTGCAGGCACTGGGTGGGGTTGGGTCCAGCCATCCCTCCTGTGCTGCTCCCAGACTGAAAGCCGACAGACCCCAGCCCTGCTGCCCAACCCCGAGGGGCCACAGCCCCCACACCAACCCTGAAACCATGAGCTGACATCTTTTGCCTTTCTAATCCTCAAATACTACTGTGTAGCAATAGTTATTGGAAACGTGGTCAGTTTTAACCTCCTACTAAAATTGCTCAAATTGCAAGCTTTAAATTTGCCACGACCATTCCTACAGCCAGGCAGAGTTTTAAGGGTGTTTTAAGAGTTTTAAGCACCATGGTGGTGATTGTCACGCATATCCATGGCTTATGCAGACCTGCTAACACAATAAAAATCAAAATAAAGCATAATAAACCCATTTTTCTCTGAATCTTGCCTGAAAACTTAACAGAGTGGAACAAGGAAAAGGTCATAAATCAAGAGATGTGGGAAAGAAAGTATAAAGCAAAGGCTAGGCAGACACAGGCAGAAAATAGAGGCCTTTTTTCCCTGGCAGCTGGCTAAGGCCATCAGATCCCTGCCAGTCTGTATTTCTCCTGTGCCCTTTATCACTCCCTCTCTGAAACCTCAGCCTTCTGTGCCTGACCCCATGGAACTAGAAGTGACTGTTTCTACTTGGCCTTCTCCCACCTCACCCTCCCCTGCACGGTGATGTTACTCAGAGCATGCACAGCCTGTTCAGACCCTCTGTGGGAGGGGTCGCTTGCAAGACTCTCAATTCCAACAGCCCAAGAGTTCAAAGCAACTGTTGGGATGACTCCATCCCTCTGTTCCATTGGGCTGACAAACCAAGCACAAAGCCAGGAGACAGACGTGTTACAGAGGAGATGCTCTCTGCCAAACCTGCGGCAGTCGCAGGGAAATGAGGGAGAAGCTGTTCTGGCCCCACACCTAAACCCCAGGGACTGCCTGGCAGCTGGCAGGAGCTGGCCCCAGCCCAAGTGCTTCCCTTGTCCCCAGCACCCACAGGGGTTTCTTACGTGGCTGCAGTGCCTACAGCCCCTCCCCTCTCCACTTCATAGGGGGCCTCCTTCCGCAATGCCAGTGTGTTACATCAGGTAAGGTCCTTGTCCTCGACGTGTTTTTTTTAAATCATGAAAATAGATAAAGGTGGGGAGTTTCACCCTAAGTTCCCCATAACTCATCTCTCAGAGCTACTCTCCTTCCAGACCGGATACCGTCACCTGCTTCACAGCATTCCAGCATTACCATAGGAGAGATTTGTCCTGAAGCGAGTTTTTGTGGTAACTCTTATGTTAACACAGCGCAATCTGACATTTTTCCTCAGGATCCGGAAGGCTAAGGCAGCAAGTGGAAATCCCCAAAGTGTGAATACAGTTAATTCCTTCTTTCTTGGTCCGTCAACAGCTGTAAATCCTAACAACGCTCGTAAATGCATAATGACTTTAAAATTCTTAATTCTGATGACTCTATTTGTTATTTCAGACACACACATATAGTTTCTACCACGGATGAGCTTCAGTTCTGGTCTCTGTTACTACTCTACGCTGTGGGAACGACTCAGTAAGAGCGAAGCCACAAGTGACACTGAATTAAACTCTGTTTCTGAACGCAGAGCTGGGCTGTGATTGTGTGCCTGACAACTGGTTTCACCTTCAAAATGTAAACACCACCTCTTCAGCTCCAGCTATACAGGAAACTTGAATTGCAAGAAAAATGTGGCTAGACAAGGAAACTCTCTTATGAAGTCTCAGTAGGGCCATGACACCAGTCCTAAGGTGAGACAAACCTCCTACTGGCATATTAGAAATCTTATTTAAGCATAAAATCTGTCTTTTTTTTTTTTTCTTCTTTTTAAAATTCCTGCTGTCAGCTGACCACTGCCGAAGTCCTTGGAGGAATGCAGGATAAAAGTAAGAAAGCCTATTTGTTTATGCGTGGACTGTACACGACCATTCTAAGCACTAGCACTGCGTGACAGTTTGCATGGCAGGTGACTTTATATAAACTGGGCATAAAATGGGCAAGCACTGAGGAAGGTTCTGCAAGATGGGCAGCTGAAAAGAATTAGGGAATTGCCAGACGTTGTCCTCTCCTTCTAGCTTTCTGCAAAACCCCATCAGTTTTCCCTAAATAAANAAATATATTTTATTTCCAGGCTCCAAGTCAGCAGAATACTTCTGATATATTGAAGGGGTCTTGGACTAAATTCTTGTTGAGCAGGAGACTTGTTGGTCAGTATTAACTGTTTGCTGGCAGGTGAAGTTGTCACTATCTAGGCCATGCAATGACTGTATTTACTCTAAGTGTAAAAAAAAAAATCGGTGAAGAGATAACCTATTTATTTCCTTTCAGTGTTATCTCTCACCTAGGGTACCAAAATCAAATGCTTATAAACATAGTATTGTAAAGGGCGGACTTTATCAGAATATGGAAATGTATTTTTCATCCATAGTGCTGGGGGTAAAAATAGAGCAGCAGCACAATCAACAGCATACTGGAATTCAGTGCTGCTGCCCTTAAATAATGTCAGCTGAGATTGAAGCATAAGTGAACAACTACAGGTTAAAAATAGAGAGCTGCTACATGTGTGAATATTCTGGATCACTCTAGATGCCCACTGTGAAATCCCTCTGAGAAATACCAAAAGCTACTTTTTTCTGACAATTGGCTTATTATAAAAAATGNGACAAACCTCCTACTGGCATATTAGAAATCTTATTTAAGCATAAAATCTGTCTTTTTTTTTTTTTCTTCTTTTTAAAATTCCTGCTGTCAGCTGACCACTGCCGAAGTCCTTGGAGGAATGCAGGATAAAAGTAAGAAAGCCTATTTGTTTATGCGTGGACTGTACACGACCATTCTAAGCACTAGCACTGCGTGACAGTTTGCATGGCAGGTGACTTTATATAAACTGGGCATAAAATGGGCAAGCACTGAGGAAGGTTCTGCAAGATGGGCAGCTGAAAAGAATTAGGGAATTGCCAGACGTTGTCCTCTCCTTCTAGCTTTCTGCAAAACCCCATCAGTTTTCCCTAAATAAACTATGCCATCTGTCAGTATTTCCTATGATAGAATCACACATAAGATGAAAATTACTCACTAAAAACTCATCCCGGATGAAGAACTTGGCTCTTGTGACTTTGGGGTCCTCTCCTGCATCTGGTGTTGCTGTTCAATTAAAAACAAATGACATCAGAAACACGAAAACTAAACGATCACCTACTTGTAAAAAAAGATTTAATAAGGAGGAGTAGCCCTTCAGTACAGGAATTGAAATGTTAAATATTAGAGGAGATTGCCAGTAGGTAATTCTAAAATGAAGAGTACTGTAAAACCTGACTGTGCATACAACATATTTTAGGAACCTGAAAATTACTGAAATCATTGCAACAATGTCATCGGTCATATCACAAAAAGGCTTACTCACATCCACAAGTTTGTTCATATAGATATAAAACAAGTGGGAGTTAGAGTTTAGCTTTTGTTAGAAAATATGACTAGAAAAAGCAGCTGAGCTGTTCAGTTTCTGCAGCAGAACAGCATCTCCTGAAAAAAGCTTCTGCAGGCAGGAATGTGGGTTTAAAAATGGTTAGTCCAAGATTACACTTGGAAAAAATGATAGCACTGAAAAATCTTTTGATATATATATATATATATAAATATATTTTATTTCCAGGCTCCAAGTCAGCAGAATACTTCTGATATATTGAAGGGGTCTTGGACTAAATTCTTGTTGAGCAGGAGACTTGTTGGTCAGTATTAACTGTTTGCTGGCAGGTGAAGTTGTCACTATCTAGGCCATGCAATGACTGTATTTACTCTAAGTGTAAAAAAAAAAATCGGTGAAGAGATAACCTATTTATTTCCTTTCAGTGTTATCTCTCACCTAGGGTACCAAAATCAAATGCTTATAAACATAGTATTGTAAAGGGCGGACTTTATCAGAATATGGAAATGTATTTTTCATCCATAGTGCTGGGGGTAAAAATAGAGCAGCAGCACAATCAACAGCATACTGGAATTCAGTGCTGCTGCCCTTAAATAATGTCAGCTGAGATTGAAGCATAAGTGAACAACTACAGGTTAAAAATAGAGAGCTGCTACATGTGTGAATATTCTGGATCACTCTAGATGCCCACTGTGAAATCCCTCTGAGAAATACCAAAAGCTACTTTTTTCTGACAATTGGCTTATTATAAAAAATGCTTAAAATTCACTCAAACTCTGTCTATGTGGTGTATGTTTCAGGAGGGGAAATTTGTGTGATGGAAGTAAGATTTCTTCTGAAAGCCCTTAGCATTACAAAACGGATGCCAGATCAACACAGATTTTAGGACAGTTTATTTATCCTCTGCACCTGAAACTCAGAATCACACTTGTGAAGTTCCAGACCTCAACGAAGGCTGAAAATATCTTATCATCATCTTCACTTCTATAACCTAGGCTGTTGGTGGTGGTTGGTGGAGAATGAAAGCCTTTTCCAACAGGTGGCTGCAAGCACCATGCCAGGGGCATCACTCAGGTAAGGCAGAGGCAAGTGGCCAGAAAGCAAAAGTTTTACCACTTTTGCTAGACAGAGACCTGAGATGTTTGGGCAGCTCTCTGCCTAGTACAAAACTGGCCAGAGTTTACCAGAGTCTACCTCTGCAATATGTCACTGTGGTGCAGGAATCATTGCACTTCTTGAAGATAAGAAACTGATTGCTTCATCACCACAGCTCTCTTCCTATTTACTGATGTGGTTTTCCTCCATTAAAGTTCCCTTGATGGTCTACTGGGCTTCCCATCAGTATTTCTAAAACTGAAATTCACAGTGTTGGAGGATGCAGAATGGCTGCAAAATAAGTCTCATGAATCCTCAGCAAAGTTCAGCACTGTGGGAGGCCCAGGCAGAATCATCTGGCAAGGGGGAGAGACGTGTGGCTGCTCTGCTCTCCTGAGACTGGTGGTTCCTCCCAAAAGGGGAAGGCAGGTGCTCTGGAGCCAGAACTCCTTCAGACCCTGCCCACACTGGGGTGCCTCTGAGCTACATGCTGCTGGCATGCCCCTTAGCTGACCAGCAGCTCGTGTGAAGAACAGCACGTGCTTGTGAATGTGTGTGTGTGACAGAGAGAGAGAGACAGAGAGAGGAGCTGTGCGCTGGGCCATGCCAGCAGGTCCAATCCCAGCACGGGGAAAAACCTTACCATCCTCAGGTACAGTATAATGCGCGTATTCAGGAAAGTAGTCTTCAATTTTTGATTTCCCTGCCAAGACTTTTTCAGCCAGCATGTCCTGTTTATTCAAGAATAAAATGATAGAAATGGTCCGTAACCACCTGTCAGAAACAAACCAAATGTTTGTGTTATCTCTCACATGTTAATCAACATAAACATATCACATTGATAGAAAATTTACTGGCTATCCCTGTGTGGACAGAGTGTGAAATAGTGTAGAACATGCTTCAACAGAAAAAAAAAGATCACCTAAGTGATTGTTTCAATCGGTCTGTACCTGTGCTGGTGAGTATACTTCTAGGGTCAGTAAATACATTTATAAAAACTGCAGTGGACATTGCTGAAGGGAGCAGTTCTCAAAATTTTTTTCTAAATTCTCTTTTAGATATCAAATTGGGAAACTGATGACATTTTCTAGAAGCACCACGGTTCACAACCAGAGATTACTGTCTGCTTTATTTGGTTGTGATAAAGCAAAAAAAAAAGAAAAAAAAAAAGGCTAGAGAGCTCCCTTCCCTCAGACTGCTCTGTCTAAGCTACTGTTCATCCACACAGATATCCCATCTTTTAGGGTGGCCTGTATGACACCTGATGAATGAAAAGAAAATAATCTCTCTTTTCTTCCCCAATTAATCCATCACTGTGACTATGTGCCTTGGGATGTGCAGTTAACATTCTTCCTTCACTCTACCTTCAATCACTTCTCACTGCAGAGCATCCTCACAGGTATGTGCTGAAAACTTCATTACCTTATTTTGCGTATTGTTTTTATTTCTTCTCCACCAGGAACCCATTTGGGTTGCTATTTGGTTATGTACCTATGATTTGCTGTGGCAGAATGGCAATTTAATGGCAGTTCCAGCTAGGTTAGATCTGAAGCATTATCCCCCAAGGCAGAGGCACCCTGTGCTCTCAGAGATGACCCTTACAAGAGCAGCTGCCCGCGTAAGGAACAGGCACAGCAAGCTGCTCCTGCCACTGCGTTTGAGGAGGAGACCAAATGTTCCTCAGAGGATCTTGGTCTCGGCCAAGCAGCACAGTGACACCAGGAGAGGGTCTCCCCTGCCTCCCTTGTTGCAGCCAGCCTGGGGGCCTTGCCCTTTCCAAGCTGTGCCCACGCCCTGCACCATTTCTGGCGGGAGTGGTGAAACACCACATGCACTGTCCCTGTGCCCTGGCCCTGCCAGGGAGGGGTGCCCCCAGGGGGACACCCTGAGACCTGGCCCAACCTGGGTGTTTTCTGAATAAACAATCTGAGCCCACAGCAAGGGGAGTCCAGTTGTAAGGAGTTGAAGTGTAATTAAACTGGGGAGGGTGGGTGGGAAATGAGGTTTGTTTTACCTATTATTCCAGATACTTTTGAAAAGGTCCAGGGATTCCCGTAGTCTGTTTGTGTTATTGTCTTCCCTTATTACCATGTTGTAGCTGCTGCAAGCCACAACGAAGATGATAGCTGTGACATCTGGGCAGAACACACAAAGAAGGAAAGAAGGAAAGAAAGGAGAGAGAATAGAACATCTCCGTTATCCCAGCACATACTCCTCAGGGCAACACTGCCATATACAACAATCGGCCAAAAATAACCAGAAAAAAGTTATCTGCAACACTGGACCCCGATGCTAGTGAGATACTGCGTGTGGATATGAACACTAAGCTGCTCACACCTCAGAGAATAAGTTCAAAATAAAACATGGAATCTTTTTACTTACCATTAAAGCACTGGATCCATTTTCTTCTCTCATCTCTCTGGCCACCTACATCAAACATGCTGTTAAAAAGCCATAGGATGTTATATCACTTATGTGCACTAGGAAGAATCACACGAAGCACACACAGCACGAGGGTTCAGTTTAAAAACCTGACAGCTCCAAGGACAGAGGCAGTAAAATATCGCCTGCCCAGGAGAGAGATCTGCTGATGCTGCGCTGCATGTCAGAGACACCTGCACTACTCCACCTGCCTCACTCTGCCAGGACAAGACTACTCAACCCATAAAATGAGAAATATTCTCTTCAAGGACAAGCGTTGGCCTTTCCAATCCACAGAAGTGCGTATGGCATGTAAGGCTGGACCTACTGTTCTACAAACAAGGCCAGGTTTCAGGGTGTTTTGAAGCATGGTGGGGAGAGGGCATCTCTGTACGGAGGAGGCAGCTTGGCCCTGGGCAAGAACTGGCAAGAGAAGCCAGTCTGACTGTGGGTATTTTACAGAGACACAGCAAAAAACAAACACAGAGCTTGCAGCTCTCTGGAAGAAGGGAGAATTCCCACTGACTTCTGTGAGCTCTTCCCCAAAGGTATTTTATGATTTTATAGTGCTATACCAATGCACCAGTTTTTACAAGCAGCCACACACAACCCTACTATAGAGCATTACTAATATATATAACTAATAAAAGCTATTTTTTGCAAAGTGTGAGGTAATTTTACTAGGACCTATGAAAAGAGAGTTAAAAAGCCAAATCAAACAACTAAAACCCATCCACTCCCACCCTAAGCCTGCTATACCATGCACACATGAGCATAGACATCTGAATAAAGTTGTTAAAAATTAGTATGATATTCATAAACCATTACGAATAGACTTACTGGAAATTTACTTTATCTACTTGAAATCTTGTTTCAAAAATCCCTGATGTCAACACTCTGCATCTTAATAGGTCCTGGAAATGAGAACACAGAAGCTGATTAGTGAGACTTTTTTGCTAATCCAGTTTTGTTTTAAAAAGCTTGGAATATTATTTTCCATGAAAAGTCTTATATGTTTCATTTAATTAAAGTTCAATCAGATCTGTTGGTAAATCGGCATTTGCCTGTCCTGACATGGAAGATAGACTTAATCACAACCACTGCATTTGGTTTGCACACACCCAGAAAGCAGGAGACCCCATCTATGTTCTTCTTACTGCCCACTGAAACCTGTTCTTGATGGTCATACACCTCGGTATGTGATGCGGATAATGAGTTCTGAAGTTACATAAAACTAAGAAAGACGTTATTCATGTTGTAAAGTCAAGTATTCAAATGTTAGAAAATTCCAGATTTACAGTTGCCCAGGCAACCTTAACTCTGCCCTCTTTTGTACTGAATGAGACAGGAATCCTATCGAAATAATAGCTTGTGACTGAGTAATTAAAGCTCTATTACAGAGCACAAGGGAACAGAAGTTAGGTTGTGCAGAAATGTGGCATTTCTTTCTCTTTTTTCAAACTAGCAATACCTTACAACTTAACCAACTTTCTTTTAATAATTAAAAAATAATAATTTCCGCAATTCTCAAGGGGAGTAGGCAAAAGCGATTTACGATGCCCCCTTCCCGGATGGAAGGAGGCAGCCAGTGGTGCAGAGTGCAAGCACAGCTTGCCTTTTTTCCCCCACCCTAGCATCTACTGCTTCTGGTAGCCAAGGCAAACCATGGCTGCTTTGACAGCTGCATGCACTCAGCTGAAGGCCACTTATTTAATACTTTTAGTTATTTTACATGTTATTGTCATTTTCTGTCACTTGCTGATGTTTATTTGTTATGGTGCAAAAAAAACCCCAAAACCCAGAAAGCAAGGGAAGAGAGGAAACTAGTGACTTTTACCAGTTAACTCAGCAAGACAACTGATACAGCATAACAGGACAAAAACAAAAGCAAAAGAGAATCCCCCTTTCAGAGCAGAAGTTTTCCACCTGCGAAATACCAAGGGCCTTTTATGATCTTTCAAGACATTTCTTCTCAAAGGAAGTACCAGGAAAAATTTCTAGGTGATGAAAGACTACTTCAGGTAGAGAAAGGCCTCCCAGGAACAAACAGGCCAACACTAACATAAATAATGAAAGCAAAAATGAGGCTTTGTGTCACTGACTTCTCTCTCCAGGTGAGTGATATTGATGCTAAAACCATGAGGTCTAGATGGAGCAAATCTCAGTGGCACTGCTTTCATCTGAAAACGTCTTGAGTGCTTAAATAATTGATCCTATATTGGGTCGACTGTTGGACACTCTTGTGGTTATGGGCCTAAATGAGGTGTGAAGGAACAGGCTCTGCTCTGCATATTTCCTTGTGTGATCTCTGGCAAGTCACTTAATTTCTCTGAATTTCAGTCCCTGACTGCACAGTGAGACTTGACAACTCCGTTTTTTTTTTTTTTTTAAGGGCATCCACGTATTATACGCCTTGCATGGTTAGACTGAATTATCCAGTGCAGGGATTCTCTTCTGCCACCTGTATTTGCAGTTTCTGATGTGGCCCAGAATCGTGGCTGAGACTGCTAGATGACAGTGGGATAGCAGCACTGAGAAATAACAACTTCAGAACGTGTGCTGAAGAGATATCAAAGGAAACCACACAGCCTGAGCTCAGGCAAGGGAAGCCGAGGCCAGGCAATGTGGTGAAGCCCCTTTTTGCTTCAAGGCCGCACCAGTTCAGCCTTAACATGAATGTGTTTGTCATTAGAGCACTCCATCAAGATGTATCACAGCACCTGGGAAAAAAATGCACTGTCCTGCAAATAAGGCTTAAATAGAAACTCTGCTGCCCACATCAGATGGGCCCAGGCTGCAAAGAAGGAACCTGCACACCTGCACACAAGTCTGCAAGTTCTGCTGCTGCCACTGGTGCTCCCCCCTGAATCTGACACCAGATCCACTGCAAGCTTTTGCCTCTGAAGTCTCCCATGTCTATCAGAAGAGACTGAGCTGTGCATCACCTCCACCATTGAAATAAAGCATTGCTTCTATGTAGCAAAGGCTGGTGAGGGAAACCATAAGCTTTACGTTTCTGCTTTCTGATCTTTGTTCCATTCACCTTTTTTTGTGGGACACAGAACGGGAAGCTAGAAGACAAAACTGATGTATTAGAGGAATCACCGACCTACATATAACAACAGTAAAAGACAAGTCTGCATCACCAAAAAGCCTCTTTTTCTTTAATATCCATTACTTAAACTGCTAGACCATATTTTGCTGTTCTGCAATGTGCCTTATTTCAGCTGCAGTAAAGACTAAAATAAATTACAAAGACAATCCAGATAATGGGAGTCTTGGTTCAGACCCTGCCCCACTATTTTTACTAACCTGATCTGTGGGTGTGTAGTCATCCATGCTGACGCTGTCAATTCTTTCTAAAAAGCTAGAAGAAAAATAAACATGCACTTAGATATGTAAAATACTATCTAGTAGAAGACATTTCACTACCTTTTCTAGTTTACACTCCTGCTAAGAAGTAAAACACAACTTGAATCGTAAAATTAGGAGCCTGATGATTTCTTATATTGCTGTAGGTTACATTTTATAAGGCAAACAAACATATTACCCAGACTTTGTTTCAATATAGCACTTTTAAAGTTACCATTATGCAGTACTCACAAGTCGTTCAAAATGCAGTTAAAACCTTACAATTTTGGGAGGTCCACTAAAAAATACTGGGTCTAACCACAGATCTTAACATCATATGGTTGTTAAGACTTAAAAAAGATTTTGGGATTTAATGTAGAAAATGTGGTGAAGGGGTGCCTTAATTTAGCATATTGCTGATCAAGTATAATGTTATGTTAATTACAGTCTCAATAATGCTAGCAGAAATGCTTGTTAGTATATACAAAAAGCTTTGGACTGAGCTGCTGCCCTCCAACACTGCAACTAAAGCACAAAAAGTGGAGGTTAATAAATCTGATTCTTTGTGTCACCAAAATTCAGTGAGATGCACATAGTGAAAGAAAGACAGCTGCAGGGAAGGGCAAGAGAAAAGAGAACCAGAAAAAACAGAGGGGAACTACACCCTATGATTATTTAAAAGATTTTTCAAGCTTTAATTCTTTCCTAATATGTGTTAGAATGACAGGACTTAAGGACATAAAAATGTGATTTTATATTTATTGCTAAAAGAGGCAGGTTGTCCTCTCTCAATTCCACCTGTTTCTTAGATCTCATGTGAGCCTAGGTGGCTCATTTTCTCTAGACTGCCCATATGACTTAGAAGCTTTCTTAAATTTCTATATTGTTATTTGGTATTTGGCAGTGAATATCCCATTGGCTGACGCATCCCACTACAATATTACCAAGATTTCTTTATCAAAAGGCAAGTTCTTCTTAATTTAACCTAAATGTGCACATGGAACACATGTCCCACTTAACTGCACTGGGAAAGAAAAAAAACCCCAGTGAACTCTTGACTTAAAATGTAACTCACTGTTAACACAGGGGTCACACACACTGACCAGTTGAAAAAATAGCCCCCTAAAAGCTGTTTGTAATTCTCATAGCAGTTTCCCACGGATATGAACTGAAATGAAAAGAAAATACACTGCATGTGTATTTACTTATACTATTTTTCCTTTTCAAATCTCCACTGTTATAGTAGGGAGACAAAATGCAGTATCTACAGTTAGAATATCCAGCTTTTCTTCTGGATGATCAAGGTGTGATGGCTAAGCACAGGGTTTTTTTAAAAAATCACTGTTAGGCACAACCCAATGGGTGCCTGATAGCAAAACTATATGGAAGAAACTAAAGAAAAAGCATCTTTTCTCAAATCCTCCTTCCTTGCCAGAAGTCTTATAAATTTATATAAGAATATAAAAGTATATTTTTATAGTAAGCTACAGTCACCATGGGAAAGCAGTTGTACTCAGGCTGAACCTTTTGGTCAGATATTTTCATCATCTTGAGAACCGTGACTGAGCAAAGTTTAACTTCAGTTATCCCCACAGTTCATGCAGACACCAGAGCAGAGTGATGCATTTTTCAGTGACAACCTATTACCAGCAGAACTCTCATCTCATGCTTGAAGCACAGGACATTAAAAAAAAGCCCAAAGCAAAAATGCCTCCAGGCTGAAACTTCCTGATCACAGAGTAATTTTCTTTAACGCTGCTATTCTTCTCAGTCTGTTCCAAAGTACGGACTATGGCTGACACAGAAAGGGATCTGCTTAAGAGTGTGGATTGAAGTCAGTGTTTGTGCACAAATACAACTCCATTACAAACCTTGCAAGACAGTGTGAGTTGGCTTTTTTTGCAGAAACATTTCTTGTTAAGTTTGTGTATTAATCAGAGACAATACATCTCTGATGTCCACAATACCAGGGCCATTTTGTCAGAATTTATCTGAAATGTTTAAACACAGTATTTAGTGCCAACTCACACCTTTCTCACCTATACAACAAGTACTTAAGGGAAGTTTTTGGTTGTTAGCACTTGCATGTTTCAAACAGGCAAATTACAGTAAGGAACAGTGGAGTGAGGAGTAAGGCAGTTACACTACACCCAAACCATGACAGGTTGGGAAAGAGCTAAATCTCCTAATTAGATGTCCTACCTATCAGCTGAAGTAATCTTCCACTTCCTCCCAGCAGAAGGACCAGTTTTGAATACCCTAAACTGCAACACCACAGCTAAAAGACAGCCAGCTCTGACAAACATTATGTACTTAAAAAATATCATTTGACACAGCAGCTGTACCATTTAATGCTTGTAAGGTTGCTGTCTGCATGTAAGCTGCATTAAAATAAATGCAATGATTTACAAGGTTTATCTGCCGCCTTGCTGTAACAAGCTGGAATATCACTAGCATCCAGTAAATCCACATGCAGCTACTATTAAGATTAGGATAAATTTTGTAGCTTTATAGAAAATTAACCTTTCCAGTGTGTGATGGAAAGGCTTCCTCAGATTTCTTCTGCAACTACATTGTTAAGTGTGCAATGAGATTTTTAAGACAGCGAAATACAGACAGCTGCACTCTTACCTTTTCAAAAGAAAATCAGTTCTTGAATATCCTTCATATGAACTCCTTACTTGGCTAATTAGCACAGCACCAAAAAATAGTTCTGACAGGCAAATGTACATACTGGGTATAAATAATGGATTCCAGATAAGATAAGGAGTCAGTACAGTCATTTCTAAACACACTAGCTTCATTGTCATTACTGTATTAGAATGGAAAAACTGAAATTACTTTTCTGAGCTGCCTTCCAGAAAATGTTAACTTCACCTAATCCTAATTGTCTTGAATAATTATGTTCTGAAAAAATATAGATTATTTTATACATATATATATACTTACAGATCAGCAAATTTTGAGTTTACACGACTGAAATTTCAATTTAAAGAGCTTAAAGTACAAAAAGATCTCTCAACTGTGGTAATGCTCATGTCTCAAAGAATCAACGTCAGGAAAACATAATAACAGACGAATGAACACAAATGGACACCAAGTATCACTTACTCTCTTTTTAGATCCTGTTTTTTTCAGCTCAGGGATATAATTATTTTCACAGAATCATGCCTTTTTACCATACTGACAGGTATTCTATTTATGTAGTGTCTATAGAAACCCATACTCAGGATTTATGTTAATTCTGCAGTGGCTGTTTTGCATGCATGTGCAACAAACTTCAAACTCACACATTCAATTCAACAGTGAATAAAACAATAACATGATACAATATTTATATTTCTATTTCCCACTCGTGGTTTTACTTGCAAAGAATTCAGTCAGATAACTAGTATGACATTTAGCTTCTTAATTTTACAGTAGAGTGTTTTACATTTCCTTACATGGAACAGCAGAAACTACCCTTTTTAAAAGAAATTAATTAGGCAAGATGTTGGAAGGAAGGCCTCCTCTGCTCTGTTTGGAAATGCAGTGGTTTGGTTTGGCAACAAATTAAAGCAAAGTAAAATGGACTGATAAAGTTAAAAAAATCATGAGCTACTGACATTATTATATCTATTATTAAGCTGATCTGTAGTTTTATAAATATCTTCAGTGAGTTTCCTAGGAAACTCAGCTGACACTTAGTTTGACAAGCAATCTCTAAATTTTATATTATGCAAGCTGTGAACAAAAAAGTACAGGTTTTAGATGTGCCTGCCAGTGCATGTGGGAACTATCAATAAGCATTATTCTCTTTAAAAACCACAGCAATTTGAGCAGCAGTAGCCGCTATATAAGAATTTCTGAAAAAAGGATTCATAAATGCACAAGTAAAGAGGAGGTAATCGTACATGAAAATCCTTTTCTCACTGAATAAATCACTACATGGCTCTGTACAGATATTCTGACTCCAAAACAAAATGACAATTAAAAGAAAAATCGTGTCTTGAGAACAATATGATAGACAGAAAACCCATGCTATATTTATAAGAGTACTTTGACATTCAAAGAATTGGAAAGATGAAGTGCTAAATCACAGATCAATACAACAAACTAGGCATTTCAATAAATCTTCATCTACTTCAACCATTTTTGTGCTCTCACCCTAACATTTCAATGGCCTTATATCAAAAAATTCCCATGGAAAACAAGAAATCAAACCCATTCAAAATGCTTGTCTCTTTAAAAGGAAAAGCTATTGTGGCAAATTTTAATGGTTTTAAGTTCTCAGAGTGAAGAATCTCAAAATTCTCTTCAAGTAAGTTGTGGGGTCAGCAAACCTTTACAATTCGGATGGACCATGAAGAGCTTTGCAAACTCCTCAGCCAGGCTCAAATAAACATATATATATATGTTTGTATATGGAACCATCCAGAACTAGGACTTCTAATTCCACTCTCCTTGGTTAGGAAGTCACAGGTGAGGCAGACACTTCACAAGAAAAACAAATACCCCAAGTCTCTAGGGAGGTGAAACGGAAAAATTTTTTTTTTTGTTTCTGCTGCAGTTCTCAGGGACATCAATATTGAACTTTCGCCCTGCTTTTCCCCCCCATTACATATATATAGATATATATTTTTTTAATCAGCTAAGGTATTATAATCCTGTTAACTCTTCCTGCAACATTTGAAACAGGAAACTGCGGATTTCTGTTTTTGAGAATACCTGAATACCTTAGGCTCCAAGGTTGGGCTTCATTTCTTGGTAACTGAGAAAGACATAATGAAAACAGCCTCCAGTAATATTCTAACCCCTAAAGGATTCATTTTCCCAAGTCATTTGCTGAAAATATCTGCAGAAATCCCTCAGAAAGCTTGGCAAAATTTAGCGGCTAAGGATTTTCCTGCCAAATTTAAATCATCACCATATTTTAAATACAGCTTCCATGTGATAGAGGAGTATCCTTCTCTCCCTCCACACCACTCTGCAGTCACTTCCCACCAGGAGCCAGCATGCGTGCAAGGGCACAGCAGGGCAGAGGGAAAAGAGAACCAGACCTGTTGGGATCTACCCCGGCTCACAGATGCTGTGCCCCAGTTTTGAAGCACCAGTTGCTGCAGAAGCTGTTACGGAAGAAAACACCCCAAACAAACACACGAATACTAGAGATGCTGCTGGAACAGAGCGCCGCCTCCAGCAGGGTTGGGAACCCATGGGTTGGTGCTGTGCTTGTCACACGGTTTTGGCACCTGCTCCGTGCCCCGTGTGCTCCCGGCTGTACAAAGTCTCTGTTTCTGCCCGACCCCGCTCCCCGCGTCCCTCCAGCCGCGGTGACACGGGCGGTGACACGGGCGGTGACAGCCGGGAGGGGGCGCTCTCTGCCCGGCTCCCGCTCCAGCTCCTTTCCCTTCCCTTCCCTGCCCTTCCCTGCCCTGCCCGGCCCCTTCCCCGGAGCGCGTCCGCAGGCGGAGAGAGGCTCTGCTGGGTCTCGCCGTGAGGTTTCTGCTCAAACACAGGTAAAACTTGAATTTAGCAAAGGTCTTCTGAATTCACCCCGCGTATCCCTTTTTTCAGTTTTCACTCCCGTACCTCCCCACGGCCTGCCAGCCTCCCAGCCTCCCAGCAGAGCTCATGCTGCGCTGGGCTGGCAAAGGGCTGCGTGGGGATGACCGAAAAATGGTGGGGTTCATCCACAGAAACGCACCCTCACCCATCCGCAACTCCCAGCTCGCCTGCAAGGAGAGCCTGCTGTGTCAGGAGATGAAAAGGTTAAACAGGAGGCCAGGAGGGAGAGCAAAGTACAGTCATGCCTGAAAACCGCCAGCTCCTTATCCGCCCAGGGAAGTTTGAGGATCTGTGGTTCAAAGCGTCTGCCCAGCGCTCTGCTCGGGCCAGGGGGGACACAGAGGCTGGAGGTGAGGCACCACAGCCTGCTGGGGACCACGGACAGGCGACACGATTGTACAACCTTTGGCAAAGCCATGTGTTTTCCCGGAGCAGCACCATCCACTGAGCTTGCTCCAGAGGGAGAGGGGCAACAAGACTGGGCAGGGTCTCAGGCCACCGATGGTGATCTCTCCTGGACACTCAAGCTTTGCTGCACAAGCAGCTTGACTGGGAGCATGTAACCCGTCTCGTTCTGTCACCCCGGCCATGGCTGCTGCCAGCTGTGGCCCCAACCACCATGAAGTCATCAAGAGCACTGCTGTCATGAGAGGCTTTACGGGAACCAGCCATCAATGCTCCCCAGTGATCGCACGAAGCAGGAAAACCTTATTTACTGATGACAACTTCGGCCAAGACACTAAAAGCAAAGACAGATGATGATGGCTGCAACCAAGGGCTCATATACCATTCTTCAGGAAACCCTCTCTTTCAAGAAGCCAGACTGCTGGTGGCAACTGGGGGCACATTTGGCGAGAAGAAAGAAAGATGGCCAAAATCTGTAGTTTTCCTGGTCTACGGGTTTGGTTAAGGGAGTTTTCTAGCAAACATCCACTTTAACCTCACTTTCTCCACTGCTAAGTATGTACTGCAGAACATCTCTAAGCTTCACAGGCTTTGGCATGTGTCCAGCTACTAACCTAAACAAATGCACAAGTAGTTCAATTGCATTAAATGTTTCAGATATATGAGTAATACCCCCTTTCTGCTTAATAAGAGCAATCTAACTTTTAACTGAAAATACATGAACTAAACTAAAAAATGAGTAAACAGTATGACTTCCATAACTGCTTGCCCCCATTGGTTCCCTAAATTTGTTAAGAAGCAGTGTGAATTTTGGGAAATGCATTTCTTCCTTCTAAATTTAGCAAACTAACCACTTCTTGGCTTAGCAGATGTTTTTGCTTTCTGAGCGAGAGGCCTATGGGGATCATCATTAACCCTCTTCTTAACATAAACACTGACTAAGACTTAAATCTGGAAAACTGTCATTCACACAGAAAGGTTAACAGGCTCCAGCAGAAATGAGACTCATCATCTGCAACTTCTGCCACACGGGATCTCAGAGAACAGGAAAGATGACAGGCAAAGAGAGAAAAAAGAAGAAAGGTAATTTATTTACTTATTTTAAAAGGGACATTATTTTTCTACTGCGTGTGTTCAGACGTTTTATTCCCAGGGGTGCAAGTGGTGGAGCCACTTGCAAAACACAGACTAAGAATGAAGCACTGATAAAATCTAAAGCTTAGACTGGCACATGCAGACCCTCCTTCTGACCAGCTTGAATCCACTGAATTCAGTATATCTTCTTCCTTGTGAGCGGATAATCCTAGGCAGACGATCGTTATGTGCACATTGATACACCCATGGAGTGTTTATACAGACACAGATTTGAGTTCTGCAATGTAAAGGCTACACAGAGCACATCCTGCAATTTTAAGAGCAATTTTGAACAGGACCCACAGATAGCTCATATTGTGGTATCCAGAGAGATCTGGATCTTGACTGCTCTGTGAGCTGAGCTATGGCAGATAGGATCTCTTTATCCGCTGTCTGAATGAAACAACTGTTTAACATATCCCACCAACTACACAGACTGGTGCTGGAAGGGAAGCGGAGAATACCTGAAACATCAGATGAGACACATACAGAATGCAGCTGTCCCATCAGGACCTGCAGAATGTACCTTTTGACAGAATGATAGATCAAACCCTTGGGTTTATGTCCCACTAACTAAACTGCATAGAAGACCTCATCTCCATCTCTTCTAGTGAATTCTTCTAAAAGAACTTGGAGTTCTATATTCAGGAAAGCTGAGCTGTGAGAAAAAGCCTTGGTAATACTCAAAGCTATAAAATGCATCAGGTTTACAAGCATCAGATACATACCATAGCATTGCTAGTGGATGTCAAAACTTAACAAAACGTATTTTCACTGGATGTTGCAAATAGAGCTTGCCCTGTTGCTTACAAGTTTATCTTGCTGTCATAATGGAAAAATTATTTCAGTGCATCTTACACATTCTGGTTTATGGCTTTGTTTTCAAAAATGGTTGCACTGTAGGTATCTTCCTAGTGTACACAAATTCATCAAGTACTATGAGTCCTGAAGAATGCCAAATCCAGGTAAGAAACTGCAATGGTCATTAGAAATTGAAGATCGCTTATTCTGGTGGAAGTGGTTTGGAATAATAAATCTGTTACGGTGCCTGCCAAAATGGAAAAACCAGTTTGACCGGAGTTTTCTACAGAAGAGAAAGCAGAAAATCCCCAAACAGGAGAAGCAAAGGTAACAAAACACAGACTGAAAAGGAAGTCACGAGAAGTTTGTGTTTACCTGTGGCACCAGTCCAAACACAGTGCAAGAGAACTTGTTGCCAAAAGTGCTCAGGCCTTAAATCAAGCCAGATGATTCCAAAAAGAGGATGCTAATACTCTCTTGAAAAGCCAGATGAAGAAAAGTGAATTCTTTAGGGTGGTGAACGCTCCTGGCCAGGAAAAGCACATACGCATGTTTGTTACTGTTTTCAGACCTGTGCCTTTCTGCTGACACGAGAATGAAAGGATCTGTGTGCTAGAATCCTGAGCAAAATAAGAGTGTATCTGTTTGCTTTCACCTACGGTGTTTGTCAGGCATTGACACGACCCAGAGAACTGACATGGCTGGAGTCCAGGTGACTGCTGGGGTTAAACAGGAGAACGGCAGTAGTTTCAAGGATTAACATTTGGATCACAGAATCAGCTCTCATGAAAATGTCTTGGGGGCTCCAAGACAGAGGCAGGATCTGGAGTTCCTACAGGTAACAACCATTTGAGGAATATGAGGGCTCCTAACAACTATCCTACCAGAGAAGAAGCTTTCTGGGATTGCATGTAAAACCTGAAGTATGGCATCAGTGCAAACCAAGAAAATGGAAAAATTTTTCCATGAAAAAGTCAAGAAGGAGACCAGCTTCCTGCACAGTGGGAAAAAAGAAACTCTTAATGCTGACCTTGTAGAACACCTGATAAAATTTCTTTTTCCTTACTGCAGTTTATGAAGTGCAATGACAGATCATTTCTCTTCTGCACTCCTTAATCCTTGTCCCAGCTCTAACAGTGCACTCTCATACCTTTACCTCGTGTGAAGGACATGCTTCACAAAAGGTAAGGGTCATGCTGGACACAACTCTGTGAGTAATCCTGTGATGTGCCGGGCTGCTGTATGGTTCACCAGCTTCTTCTCAGAGTTACCGAAATAGAATATTACCTTGTCAATGTTCAAGGCAAGAAAACTTTCACAACAGGACAAAAATTAATGGCTCAGGAGTTAAAGGACAGAAGGATGACGAGGACTGACATCCTTCCAGCAATTCCTGAGCATTTAAGCTCCAAACACCCACCAGAACCACTTCACCCAACGTTCAGAGGTAAGCCTGTTGCCTTCCCTCTAGCAAAGCAAAGAGACATGGCAACCATTCACCTTCAACGGGAAGGACTCAAAGCTTGCTCTTCCCAAACTTGCTCATGCCAGGCACTAGAATTTATTAGGGCCTCTCTAATTGTAGTCTAGAGCAGATGGGTTATCCTTCTTATTCCCATGCACAACACACTCTGGAGCTGTTAATGAAAAACAGTATCAGGTAAAAATCTGTATATGATGACCTGCCTTAGAAATTACCAGGCGAAAGTAAGAACATCAAGCAGAGAGAGGTCTAACAGTACAGATACAAATGCTAGACATAACCATTACAGTCATAAGAAAATTCCTGCATCTTTACAAATGCTGCTGCTGAGACGTTTTCATTAAATCACCATTATCCTGCCCATTTTAGAACTGGATATATTTAACCACTGAATGTATTCAAGCAATTGGTCACACCACCTACGGCTTGGCTGAGTGATTACCTTGGGTAGCTGGAGGAAGGCAAGGAGCTAAAGCAAGAAGACGAATTGTTACTACAGAAATGGAGGGAGAAGAATGCAGTGACTATGTCCAGCTTGCAAATAATTGGCCTAATTCCATTTAGCAGCTGTGAGCTATTTAAACAAGGGTTATAAAACTTAGTGTTAAAAACTAGCCCTACAACCCTGCTACCTGTACATTTGAGAGGAAGTCACGTTAACAGCTGTTTACTATTAATAGAGCATTTTGTGAAAAGCATTCTAATGCTGCACTCCCTGTTTCTTTACAGTCTCGTCCATTTTCCTTGACTCTTACAGTGTCACAGTGCATTTGTACTCTTAAAACAATATACAGTGAGCTGAGTTTGAGGAATGAGGAAAATAATTATGCAACAGCCTGATTATGTCCTGCTTCAAGTTACTTTAAATATTAGGTTACACTTCTCTTTTTAATCTCTCTAAACTGTAGCCAACAGGTGGTTGTCATTTCGTGGGTCTGGTTTACAAAAAGCTGGAGCAAACGGATCTTGGCTTTACAGAGAATTTGGCACCCTGGGCAATCCCTGCTGCTCCCTGCGTGGACTCCACGCTGAAATGTTGGCTGCCAGTGCTCACACACCATCTATGACCCGAGGTGGGAGAGCTCAGGAAGGAGGGGACTGAGCAGCACTGGACACTCAGTGCATGGCCCAGCCAGCCTGAGGACCTGCAGGGAGCCACCTGAGAGCTTGGCAGCTGCAGCTCCTTGCAGGATCGTGGCCAACATCACCAGCCCTGAGGGTATGATGGTGCTACTGTGAGAACAACTTTGGCCTTTACAGCTGAAAAGTCACCCTGCCACTTCCTAGGAGCTATTGCTTTGTACCATGTTTGCATCTGCAAGGAAGGGCAGAAACTTCACAAAAGCCAACTTACTGAAAAAATCCCCTGAGGCCGATTTTGAATCCTGGACTACTTCTAAAACTCCTACCAAGAGGCACCGAGAAGGAAGCTGAACTTCCTAATTTGTCTTCTCCACCCATACAGTTAGTGGAAAAAACGTGGAAGATTTATGCAATAGCAGCTGGAGAAGGCTGAAAAGGAATATACAAATAAGGCATAAATGTCAGAAAACTCAAAGCCACTTGTCAGTTCAGATCTCAAAATGTTGTCTTTTCTCTCTTTTTTTCCTTTTAAAGAGAAGATTAAAAATACCATTCCCAGCTTGAATGTAACCTGTGGAAATGAAAACCAGGAATCATTTGTTCTCTAAATATGGAACCATCACTCGTGTTTATGTTATGATTTATAGCTGGTGATATATAGGCAGGTCATCCCGTGGTCAGGCTCTGAGGGCAGGTGCAAGTTTTGTATTTTCAGGGAGAACAGTAGATGCCTTTTTATCCTTTCGCTTTTTCTTTCTCAGCTGAAACGCGGGGATGCCTAGAACAACAAACTCCCTAACAGGTTCTCTTTTCCCCATCAAACTATGTGTGTGACACTGGGGCTCAGATGCTGGAATATGGTCTGAGAAGGAGCGTGCCCAGCACCTGTCCTGAGGGTGAGAACGACTCTTGTGATGGGCTCTAAGGATGAGACCTTTTTTCACAGAAGGTCAAAATTCAACCGGATTTGTAGTATAAAAGTTCTTCAGACTATTGCTCAGGAGAGTTGGTCGCCCTCAGGAGGTGGAGGCAGAAGGATCCAAAGTCAGGTGTGAAGAAGAAGGACCTTTATCCTCTGGGACTTTAGCCTCTGGGATCTCGGCTCCGCAATGAGATGACACGCTCAATCACACAGAGTTGGACATTTTTCAAACAAGAAATCTGGGAAGCTTCACTAAGTGATACCAGACCTAAACTGCAAAGTTACAGACAAAGCCTCAGCCCTGTGCAAAGGAATATCCTACTGAATTACTGTCTTTGCTCAGTACCTAAAAATATGATTTTAAAATTAATGGTATATTATTTTTAAAAATGGTCTTCCCTCTCCTTAAAAAAAAAAAAAAAATCTTTCTTCAAAAGGACTTTCAAGAATAAGGTGCACTGCAATTCAGTGAAAATTTATTAGGGACTAGACATTGTATTGAAATCATCACAGAAACAGAATCAAACCACAAAGTTTTGATGTTGTTTGTTTTTTCTACTTCCAATCAAATGGGATTTCTGATCCCAAATACCAGAGCACAGGTATGGCAGCCAAATCTGCAAGCATTTATTTTAATCAAATAAGCACACAGATAATTGCTAATCTTATAATCCCTTCAAATTGTTAGTAACCTCCTTAATTAGATTACACATAATCCAGTCCTAACACCAGCACTATAAATACTGATCTCTGGCCCTTAACAAATGTCTGTACTGCAACAAGGTATCATGTATTAGATGTCAAAACATCCAAAGCTTACACTTCCTTCAGAAAATAGTAACTTTGCTTTGTGGGGCATTACTTTGTTTGGGGGTGCATTAACAAAAATTTAAAGTAAATCCAAAAAGTAAAGGTTTACAACATAACTGTGATATTTTGAAAGCAAAAGCCATTTGTTACCTCAGCAGACACTGATACTTCATCCATTTTGCAAGATGTTTTTCTGAGGAGGTCTCAAGGCAACTCATTCAAGAAGTGAAAAATACTCATATTTAAAAGAACAACTTTTGACTACGGTTTTAAAATTTCAGTATTTTTAAAAGTATTTATAATAACTTGAAAACCCTACAACAAATGAAAAACAAATCAAGAAGTGTAAGTAATGAACATTTTTAAGACATCCATCTTCATTTATTGGTTATGTGCTGGATTTGGGGCTCCTCTGACCTAAATTCTGCTCAAGCACTGCAACGCACTTTTGAGCAGATTTGGTGTGAAAACATTATGTGGACAAAAGCCAAATCAGAGAAGTGAGAAAATGGGGACGTTTCCAACCTTTTTTAATGCCTTGTGCTTGTGTTTATTCCCATCTCAGCACTGAGAAACTGCACGATGGGCTCCACCACCACCCTTTGTGGATGTCCCGGGCCATCTCTGCCCCTCTAGACAAGACTCAGACATTATTCAGACTGACAGCCCACGCCAGCAGGAAAGAAATGATGGCCAAAATTAATCAGGATCATAATAAAATTGCACTGAAAAACTGCCCACCCTTTCCTCAAAACTGACACCACCTTTAAGGTAAGTCGTTTTCTCACAGAAGCTACAAGTAAGAGGGAATTTTAATAAATGTAGAACAAAAGTAGATAAAATAAACATGAACAAATGGCAAGATATTCTGACTACATGGCAGTTTTGAGCTTCCCTGCACTTTTTTTCTTATGTCAGAATGGCTAAATATTTCAGATATACAGAAGGACTAAGAAGTTCAGAGCAAGAAAAATTTTGATTCTGCCAAGGCTCACTCACAAGCATAGTTTTAAGGATGTAAGTAATTCTACTGAATGCAACAAGACCTTGGAATTCAACGGGACAGCTCACATGCTTAAAAGATCAGTAATGTGTGCAAAATTTTGGATGTCTGGAACCTGAATGAAGGTTTTTCCCTCAAAGCAAATGAAGACCCGGCTCTTTGCTCACTGCAGCCCAACTCCAAACCCCCCAGTCAGAACGACTGCCCAGCTGTGTCACCCCGTGACATCACACAGCACGTCTCTGTACTTAGAAAGTACAGAGGTGGCTTTTTATTCTGGGGAATGATCACAACTATGTCATTCTCCGAAAGTGTAATTATCTTGCTATTAAGAGTAACCTGTAATTTTTCTAAAATCCAGCAGCTTTAGATACAGATTGTTAGCCCTCTCTGGTATCTTCCAATGCTTAGCACAGGATATAATAAATACAATAAAACCACCCTACCTAACAGTGGGTTTGCCTGCATGTGACCCAAGGGAACCATCAGTGCACATCCAAAACCAGCACTGACAGGCTCCTCTGCAACCTCCCTCAAGCCACCAGGATCAAGCCAGGCTCTGGCTTTACCTCCTAGTGTGGCATATTGTGTTTTCAATACTTCTCCTCATTCTAATGTGGAAGATCCTATGAGGACACTGGAACACAGACACAGCCTAGGTCACTTTCTAGGAAGTGCCTGCTGTCTCTCTGGTGACTGCCACAGGCAGTATCATTTGCCACACCAAAACAGGGGCTGGCCTGTAAGGTGAGGGGGCCCCAGGACACTCACTGCTTCCTAGAGCGAGACCTGCACACTGATTTGTTGAAACAACTAGGAAAACCCCATAATTTGCCATCATTAATGCCAACTTGCCTTTTGAGAAGAACAGCCTCACAAGTGCTAAGGAGGTTTTGTTAATTATGCATGCAGGATTTGTTTTCCAGTGTAATTGATTTTCTTCAGCAGTTCACCTTAAAAATGTTTTCTGTTCTGGCAACGAGCACAACATCATGCAACACCCATGCCCTACTTAATTACAGCAGAAGAACAAAAAAAAAGACAAGAAAAGTGAATTAAACTAGAGACGCTCAGCTCTTCACACCCCTACCCCACCTCTATCCTTTTATAAAGTGTTTTTAAGTTAAATTTGTTCACTTTGAGAATGTGAATGACTATGGTCTTTATCGTTAAATGTGACAGAAGAGAGAGGTGCTGGAAGTAGAATACAAGAGAACAGCACTGGTGACCCAACTGGATTTATTTGTATTTACTGCTTCAAACACAACTATACTGATTACCAACAGAAGTCTGGTAATAAGCTGGCTACAATTCAAATTTACTATAGATACCATATAGACACCGATTGTCAAAGACATGCCCATGCATAACACTGAAAATATAATTCGGTACAAATCATGAGGGATTCGAAGTAAAAATTTTACAAAGGAGCCAGTGCACTGTGGCATCATAATTTCTACTAAAATGACCAACGTTTAAACATTAAACATGACCTACAATTGTTAAGGAAAGGGATGGAATGAAAGATATAATGAGAAAGCAATGTTTTAATATTAATAAATAAAATTAATACTGCCAAACTACACCCAACTGAGAAAGCGAACGATGACATGACATGAAATACAGATGCAGTGTTTTGAGGGGAAAAAATGCATTTCCCATAAACCCACAACCAATTATTTTTAGGCAGTGCATATTCTCTGTAGTTGTTAATAAACCCATTTACCTAGATGAGCACCAAATCTAGACAAGATGTCTTTTATTCTAACTATTCCCAGAGTACACATTCAAGTGATCAGGACTGCCCCAGCTAGCCACACAGCATGTTTAGAGTTTTACAGATATATACTGATATACATTTTTATTGGTGTTGAAGAGATTTGTTATTTACATCATCTACTGAGCATCTGAAGGAACATCCCTGAACACAGCAGGACAAAGAAAATTGTGGAAGGAGCAGTTTAGGTAGAAATATATCAAAATTGAATCCATGAAAGAATGAAAGGTTTGCTTATTTATAGTACAAAAGAAATTCCATCTGGTCAGGCTGTGGGTTTTTCTCATAGAAATTAAACAGGAAATTAATTTCTCCCCTTTCCCCCTCTTACAAAGCAAGGCATTTTCACTCATGATGCCAAAAGCTTGATATTTGTAGATTTGTCTGCCATCAGTCATTAATCAGCCTCATACAGTTTATAGGTAGAAGGATATTTCCTGACAGATACAGAAAACAGATTTAGAATTGAAGCTGAAAATTATATAAAGACAGATATATAGATACACATCTTAGCACCCTGGAGTACATTTCCAAAAATAAATCAGTCAAATGGTTATCTTCCTAAAAAAGCTGATTGCATAAGCATAATTACACTAAACACAAGTACCTGCACTCTCTGTGCATGTTATAAATAGTTCAAAGTTACATTATACAGTCTTATTCTAAAACGCTTTTGTTCTACGTTCACGCCTTCTCTCACAATCCTTTCAGAAAAGGCCCTCAGCTCTGACCACTAGCTCAAGTGCTATTTTCTGTCACTGCTACGGAACTTCTTAGAATCCAAATACACTACTCCCACTTTGCAACCTGCACTCGTTATCCAAAGAAAAATCCCAGCAGTTAGGAAAGTTGTCTGATCAGATCACTCTGTATCTACTGATGACCAGGATTCCTCTGCTTGCTTACAGGGTCTTAATTTTGTAATTCAACAACTTTTTGTCATCTTGGAAAAAACAACTGAGAGAGGCATAGTATTTCAGGATACAATTTCTTCAAGATCCTCTTCAGAGATCTTAAGCTGAGAGCGTTGAGAAGGATATTCAGTTGGATTCAAGAACTGAAAACACCTCCTGCCAAGTACTAGATGAAGGAAGCACTGTCTGCTGGATGCACACTGAGGAGACGATGCTGGGGCTTTTTTTCCTCACCTGTCTTGCATTGTGACATAAAATTCCACTTACTGAATTTGTGCAAAAAGGACCAAATCTCAGCCTAGCAACAAGTAGAAAGTGAGCATAAAAAGCACCTCTGAGAGGAGGCAGATGAACCGGCAGTGCCAAGCACTGCCATATAACACAGTTCATCAGTGCCAACGCAGCACTCAGACAATCACCATCGTAAATAACACAGAACATGTATATTTTTCATTAAAGTGGTTAAATCCATCAGCGATAGGCAGTTGCTTGATAGAAAGTCCATTTTAAATTCATCTGCCATTTAAAGGTTAAGACCAGGGGGGCAAACCTAACCCCAAGGAGGAGGCCCCCTGTCAGCAAGAGCAGCTCTCCTGAACGACACACGCATGACAACGCATGGGAGGGGACCCTCTGCAGGACGTTTTGCTGATAGCTAGGGTTTTGCTCAGGAAGAGGATACAGATGAGCTGTAGTTTGTACCAATGAATGACAATTCAGAAAATACCATCTTCTCAGCTCCATTTCTGCATGTTGCATATGCAGTAGGTAATTCTTCCTATACATGGTATATAATGATGAATGTAACAATTAAAAGCAAGCCAGCTGATATTACTTAAAGTTACTGAAGTAACTACGTATTTCTGAGAAAATGCACAGAGACTCAAAGAAACAAAAGACAATTCACAACTGCAGAAAAACGCCTGTATGTTTTACTCAGTTATTTTACACAAAATAAGGATATTTCTGCCTTCTCTTGGGTATTTCTAACAAAGTTTTTTTGATGTTCAATCTCATAGGGGAAGACTTTTTTCCCCCCCGTGTCTAGCTTATGAAACAGGTGCCTGCCCATGTTTCAGATACTGGAGGGATTAAGTAATTTCTTAGAGTGGTCAAACATTGAAATAGGTAGCCCAGAGAGGTGGTGGAGTCACCATCCCTGGAGGTGTTTAAGAGGTGTCTGGATCTGGCCCTGGGTGATGTGGTTTAGGGTTTACAGCGGTAGTGCCGGGTTCACAGTTAGCCTTGGTAATATTAAATGTCTCTTCCAACCTTGATGATTCTTTGGCTCTAGGTAAACAAGCAGCTATGAGCTTATTCTACTCCCAGTGGAATTAATGCAGCAACCTGACCTTCTTTCCTAGAATGAAATCAAGCACACTTTGCAATTTATCTTTGGAGCTCAGCAAGGGGTGTGGAGGCTCCTAAATACAACACATTTGTAGAATAAGTAAGAGAGGTTTTCCCTATGTGTTAAGAAATATGATTATTAAAATCCAGTATCGTTATTTCAAATTATGAGAGTTGAGAATAATGGAGCAAGATGTGGAAATGAAGAAAGAAAAAGAGATAAATATCAAAGAAAAGACCGTTTAGACAAGGAAGAGGAAATGCTGAACTAGAGCTTATGAAACTCACATTCCAGAAAGAAAAAANAAAAAAAAAAAAAGACTCCCACAGGATAGGTACATGACTATGTATTTGAGAAAATTATACTTCAGACATTATCTTCATGGTGATCCACAGGCATACAGAGAATCACTGCAGACATCTACTGAAATTTAAATTAGCTAGCTCAGTTATGGATAGCAGTATATCTGCTATGTCAAGGCTTTAGCACTTGAGCTTTGTATTTTAGAAACCTGGATGTATTTAAGCTTCCTTTTTCCGCACAGGTGCCCCAACTGGTTAGGTTAATGGCAGGCTGGGTGTGTCCACAAGGGCTGCAATTGCACCTGTAGTCTGTGTCAAAAGATTCAAAGAGTCTGAAAAGGAGCTGGCAAGAGAACAAATCCGGAAAAAAACTTCTGGAATACATAAATCAGTGGTAAGTTAAGACTCATGTCTAGCAGCTTCTTCACCAGAGACTGTGGAACAAGAAAATTACAGCTATTACAAGCTGTTTACAAATATTATATCCTTGCAAAGGTTTTGCAGCTATATATAAGGCCAGCTTTGATCTGGTTGTATTTAATTCACTACCTAATTAAAACAGTTCTATCTGCCAAAGTTAATTTAAGCAGTCATATGTTAACCCAGCATAATTTTCAAGAAATCTTCTTCCTTTACAATTATATTGCCTTATGTTAATATGATGGCTCTTAATAGATTTTTTGTTTACATTACATGTCATAACTGACCCACTGAAAGCTTGTATCCTAGTATCCAAGTAAGGTAGCATCTGTTGTGAGTTCCCCTGTAGTTAGCAGATTCACAGCAACTATTACTCCAACTTGCAATTTTTTTTGCATCACTAAGAGCTCAGTGCAATTACACCCTAAGTGTGCCATCTCTGCTCTATGCTTCATTCAGTAAAACCTGTTTTATGGATGTTTTAGTGGCGAGCTGAGCTGTAGAAGCTATAATTTGTGAGCTGGATGTGACGTACAGCTTGGCTTCATGATGCCTCGCAGGCACACCGATTTATTTATTTTGCTTACTCCTGATAACACTGAGGTGTGTGTCTGAAAGGCCGGCACGGCATCCAGCGAGCAGGAGATTCCCCACCCTTGCTGCTTGCCTCGGTTTCCTCCCAGGGCTGGGACAGGAAATGCGGTGGTTGCACTACACACAACGCCCAGCCCTCCTAAGCAGTGTCAGCACTGCAAAGGCTACTTAGTTTGGCCACAAACATGTAGGTGATTACTGACTTCTGTTTTAGTGTGGCAGATCGGCTGGGAATAAACAGCAAGTTATTTGTTACAGAAAGCACATCATCGTTCGCCAGCATCGGCCAAATCACAATTAGCTCCTGCTCTGCAAATTCTGTTGTTCTGAGACCTAAACATATCACAAAAATTCTAGCTGACAACCAACCACTTTCCTGTGATTTATAGTTACTTCAAATCAAAATGTTTTCATCTTATTTGTGTTTTGAGGTTACAGTGGTAGAAGCCACTCCAGCAAAACCAGCCATGAGAATGTGTGGTGGCTTGCATTTTAAAGAGGAAGAGATGGGTATTGGAATAAGGAGGCAGTGTACCTTTGAGAGGGAACTGACAAGAAGTAAGTTCAGGGGTTTATTCAGAGATATTCATGGCCATATCTCCTTACTGTAGCTTACAGTAAGGCAGCATGCTATACTCAGATTCTCAACTCATGCAGTAACTGGATTCTGAATTCAGCTGGATGTTCCCTTGGCTTGCCTATGGGCACTTGAAAACCTGGCCCCAAAATGTCAAAATACTTTCCTTAAAAAAACCAGAAATACTAACATCTGAACAAATTGTTTACAAACACTTGGCTCCAAGTGTTGAGTTACCCAAAACGTTCCGTGAAAAAAGACTTTATCATTATTGAACGAATTTAGAGTGCATGAAACATTCTTTAACAATTTACTGTCTCTACTCTTTAGCTTTTCTTACTCTCCTACATTCTATGTCGATTTTTTTTTCCTGGCTGCAGCTTGCCTAAGATAAAAAATAAACAAAAATGTACAGCCAGTGGTTCATATGGGGCTACAGTTCCTCTTTGATATCAAAGTCCATTAAACTCATAATCCCAGGAAGACTCACATCACCTGTACAGGACTCATGGCTGATGAGCCTAGGAACCTGTATCACTGTTCCTTCCAAACCCAGATGTCAACTTGAGTGACTCTTCCCCCAGCCCAGGGGGAAAACCCAGTCAGGAGCAGCAGGGAGGTAACAAGAGGGACTCGTTGCACTCAAGAGCTCTTTCGTGCCATTAGTGACACAACTGGCATTGATATTTGCATTTGTCTTGATGTGCCTATTGTGTATTAATCTCATCTAACCCTGTTTTGCATAGGCTGCTATTGTAGGGAAATCATATAATTCAGCTTAGGCTGACATCCTTTTCCCTAAGTCCTTTTTCACAGCTTTTGCATTTACTGTAAGACCAACAATCACTCTCCCACTTCCCAGGCTCCTGAAAGAGAAACACCAACAAATTCAAGCCCTGAAGTTCATTAAAATACATGCACCTGTAGGACCAACAAAGGATGCATCACCTGGACAGGTGATTTTCAGAAAGAAGGGAGGCAGCCCTTTTTTTTTTTTTTTTTAACTATCAATTGAAATGAAAATTTTCAACACCTTTTTTAACCTTTATAAAGGTTGTGTCTCAACTGCTTGAGTAATAACAGGCTAATGCTACAGATTGACCATAAGCTTTCGTGGCATGGCCTTGGCAAGTGATTCTGAATAACACATGGTCTTGACACTACTGAGTTAAAATCTATTTGTGCCTCTGATAACATGCAGACACATGGAAACCAAAGTAAACCAAGTAAAAGTTAATCTTTGAAAGGGTCAGTGAGTATTTACTCAGGTTAATGTATAATTTCTGAGGACAGATGCATTTCACACAAAAATCCCACAAAATAAAAATACTAATTATGAATGGAAAACCTCATAGAAGAATATGTCAATCCAACGCATGTGTAAGAGTGAAGTAATTGCTCATATTGCTCTTCTGCTTCCTGAAAAACAACATCTCCCATGCTGTAAAGCAGTGCTTTCACAAGGACATCCCCGGTGCAGTGGCACTGCAGACAGCTGCATCTGCTTCTGCTACACTTACGTATCTCAGACAATGACTACGCTCTTGATAAAAGATGGAGAGAAAATTAGTACAAAAAAGAGAAAATTTCTAAATAAAATGCCTAATGGTACAGACTGCATCGAGTGAGACAATGGGACAACAGGAAACACGGGATTCTTATTGGGCTCCCATGTTTGCAAAATAGGAAAATCTCCTAAGAAACAAGAGCTGGTGCATTTGCGTCTCGTGTGAGGCTTTGATTTGGGTTCTTTCAGTACCTGAAGTTTGTTTTTTGACAGCGCCCTTGTTTTGTTTACAGCACATTGCTGGGATACTCCCTTTGATTCAGCCTGACACACGTGATGCTCCGCCAGCTTCTGTTCTGCAGTGCTGCTGCTGCTGCACTAAAAATAGCTTTCGCTTGCTTTGGCTCCACATCTAATTTATGGAAACTCACAGAAAAAAAGGCCCCCGTTAGTGGGTGAGCGACGTACGATTCTACAGCTTGTGCTGTTCATCTCACTCGGCCTCCTGAACTGCATCACTGAAAATTTAAAATAGTAACCTGCAGTTAATGGTGGTTAAGGGGAAAGACAAAAATACTTAATATGCTTAATTTATTTCTAAGGTGCTTTATATGATAACTTAACTGAAAATGTCAGACAGTTGGACTATGCTAGGTAAAAATGCCTAGAATTTTGAACAGAAATTTATAAAGCGCTACTAGTGCCCACTTGTTTGGGCAAAGTGCAGTAAGGATTTTCTTAATTAGTTTACAAATTACAATAAGATTACAAACCTCCTGTTTGCTCTAACAGCTTTCATGTGTTCTGTACAAACTACTTCACTGTGCCATGGAAGTCATCATGTAAATATGCCCTTTAAGAAATGCTGATTTTAAAAACTTTGCCACAGCACTCAACTCTGTGTGAAACATTTTGCATCAACATAAATCTGACATAAAGCTTTCTCTGAAAAAAATCCAAGTTTATGTTAAAACTCAAAATCAAAGTAAGTTCAAGCCAAGTGGTTACATCTCTTTCTACAAAAGAATGGGTTTAATGTTCTTAATAGAAACTTTACAGATGTTCATTCATAGCACCACATCTAGGAGTGTCACCAGCTGAGCTGGAGTTAGTTTCAAGGGAAAACCAAATTAGAAACAGGGATGGCTGAAGTCTGCTATCTGTATTAATGCACTGGTTTTTTAATGGTTTAAATTTGAAGCACTAAAGTAATGAATAAAAATTCCAAAACTGAAAAGGAAGGCCTGTTTTAAAAGTTTTTAGAGTGAGTAATGAAGGCCGTAAGGAAATTGGGACTCAGATTTTATTTTAGATACGAACTTTAAGTTAAGAAAAATTCAGATGGCTATCAGCAGCTTAAGCAGAAAGAGATTTCAAGGCTTTCTCTTGTAAAAACCAGCAAATAAACTATCTGGCTTTGTCCATAAAGGCTCCCTGCATCAATTTAGCAGTCTGTATGCAAGCTATCAATTTAAGGATTGGTGTCTAAACTGCTATCCAAGTAGGGACATTACTTAGCAACTACCACGGCTAAAAAGGAATTTTCATAAGTCTCAAGAGAGGTTATGAGTTATTGACCAAAAAATTCCAACAGAATCCTGAAACCAGTTTAGGCTGGCTACAGTTAGCTGCTTATGAGTTACACGACTAAGTAATGGTCACAGTGAGTCTGTATCAACCTATTTATGCAAAAAATACTGTGCTGTGTTACCATTAAAAGGTCTTTAATTGAACAGGCAACTAATAACTTTAATAAATCTTTCGGGGCAAACCCTTTTTTAAACATCCTGCTGTGGCAGGGGGAGGAAAGGACAAACAAAACCCGTTACATGTGTATGTGTTCAGAAGAAGGGTATAGTCTACAAGAAGAATGAAAAACAGCGTCTCTGCAGCAGAGTTTTTGTGTGCAACTGTGTGTGATGGAGAGGGAGAGGAAGAAAGTGAGGAAATTTTATGTTTGCAGGAGTGTCATTTTCCTTTCCACCCTAACAACTGAATTCTTTTATTTCCAAGGAGCTCAAACCACAGTTTTAAAAGCATCATTTTTTTAAAATCTAGGGCATATAAACATGAAATTCTGTTTACATTCACAATTATAAACATATATTGAAAATCCCTGGTCTATCTCTAACCTCAAATCAGTTTGATAGCATTCAAATCAATGTTTACAGTCTGGCACTTGTTGCCTTTGCAGCCTCAGCTCTGTGCCTCTGTGCTGCTGATGGAAGTGTGAAGCATAAAGTCCCACAGCCTCACACTGCAATTGCTAGAAAGCAAATGAGAGATGGGGTGTAGATGTGAGGTCTTAAGCTTAGGAGAGGAGAGGGAGCAGGGGCAGCCATCCCTTTCACCATCTCAGCCCCCGCTCTGCTCATCTCCCCTATCAGCACCAGGATAACAGCATGTGAATACAAAGCTCGGCCCTGCCTTAATATAATTCTGAACGTTACATAAGTGCTTGATAAACAAAGCAGGCAGCTAGAAATGAGATAACCTAGCCATGTGTATATTCAGCTGACTACTCACTTAGATTCCCAGCTCAAATGCTGTGATTGTGATAAAGGGCAAGAAAACGGCCATAAATACCAACCTCTAAAGGCATTCTCAGTTCTTTGAGGACAACGTAGTTTTTAACACCATGTGCAGGATAAACATGCCAACGTTTTAAATATGGCCAGACTACACTTATTTCCTTTTCCCTCCCCTGCTCCTAAGGAGTAAAATGGTTGGCAACCCAGGAAGCGTTTCAAAACCATGTTCTGGCCTACCCACAGCGACACAGGACAGGTGACATCTTCTACGTGCACCTTTAAAAACGTGCTAGAAACTACATGGTACTTTTTGGCTTTGTGAACTTAATTCCAGGCAATTAGAGTGAAAGACACATTATCTAAATGTCCCACTGCACAAAATACATGTGCAGTGTTACGGAAGATCCCAGGAAAAACCTCAGACACAATCTCTAATGTACACCCTTCCTGGTCAGGTGAGAAGTATAAAGCAATGTCAATTGCATCTCTTCTCTTATTGATGAATGAAAACAAAAGCATGAGGCTGTGAAAACAAAGGCCATGAAAATAAAAGTGACACAGCTTCACGCTGATAAGCAATGATTGAACTCAGTATGTTTCTCGTCAATTAAAAGCTATTTTCAAAAACTTTATAAGTACCTTTAAACAAAAGCATGCTGCTCCAGAAGAGCAGCCAGAAAAGCCAGGGAAAGGAAAGAAAGAATGCATGGAAAGTGCTGATAAAAACCCCCGAAGAAAATGAAACAAACCAAGAACCCCAAATGAGAGTTTAAACATAAGCTACACTTCTAGAAATGTTATCTTAGCTGTACTAAAAATATACATCAAAATGCCCACTACTGCTATCTGAAGCTCCCTTCTGTTGGGCCCTCTTCCTTTAGAGCAAACAAAGTTGTAGTAATAGCCAGCTTTCTTCCAACTTCCCCTGTGAACAAGATCCGCTGGTGGATATAAGCGGTCAACCACTGCCACCAGTTCTACAAACTTCCACGTTTCTCCAATCCTGTTCATTGTCTTGCCTTATTATATTTCTAAGTGGTTTAACAGCACATGCCAGTATTTTTTGTAACTCCTTGGAGGGGTGCCTGTTACTTCTCACCCATCACCACCTCAGGTCCGACAGGAGGCATTGTCCAAATGCTACACTTTTCTTATGAAGTCCAGACGAAAAAGATGATCCTGATCTTTTATATGCAATATGATTGGATTTGTACTTTCTCAAATACTACACCTTTTTTAGAAACACAAACCATTTTTGGCTGCCCTACACTAAAAAAAAGAGAAGCACATTCTCCCACCTGGCACATAAAGCAGTGTTTTTTGTGAACACAGTTTTCAGGGATTTTTTTTTTTTTAAATTGGGAAATAAATCTAAATTTTGATGCATGTGTCTGATGTAACTGATGGAAGGAAATTGCTTGCCATGAGATTTCTCTTGTAGCTACAAAACATGCCCTGTGGCCATCTGGTCATCTGCTGCAGAGTTGGGGTTGATGAAGCAAAGGGAAACAGAGACATATTTAATGACCTCTATCCTTTGGGGCCAGAGGAAGGCTTTATTGACCAGTTCTATGCCTTGGTTTATCTCAGGCTCAAGCATGGGAAGAAACAGAGACAAAATTTATCTATGCATGCAATTCTGAAGGATTACCATGGCTCGTCTAATCACCTGCACCAGGGTGTATAAGGACCTTTTGAAATTATTTGAAGTTTTCTCAACTGAGAGAATGTAATTTTTTACTGTACTTTGGGACTAAGTGTCGGGGTTTGGTTCCAGAGGAACAGGAACCATTCATCAGAACCAGAAAGTCTGGCAGCAGCTCTGACATGGTTAAGAAACTGGCTGCTGCAGCAGATGCACCAGGCAGGTCCAAGGACTTTCCTCTCTGTCCCCTCATAGTTCACACACTGTAAGCAGTAAAAGAAAAGCAAGTCAATACAGCATGCACAGTGGTAGTGTATCATGCTGTGAGATTAAAAATAAGACATGGCATATTTGTGAATTACAAATGTTGGCTGGTTCAACTCTGCAACATGCAATCAGCACTTCCCATAAATAACTAGCGTGTAATTCAAATATGTTACCATTTGTGCTATATCTTTTAGCTCTCAGAAATTATTCTCAACGTTATCTGAATTTCCAGTAATATATTTTTTCAGGAGGACTAGCTGCTACACATACAGGCAGAACCTCCTAATATCAGCTGGAAAATCCACATTAAAAATAGCAAGTTTGGTCGAAAATCCAGTGACAACTCTGGGAACTGCTTAAATGTGAACCTTAAATACAAACATGATCTATGCTAGGACTACTCACTTCATGACAAAAACAGTATAAGCCTCACCACTGGAAAACAAGTTTACGTTAGGAGTTGTTATCGTTATTAATTGCTTTCCTTCCTAGTTCTATCAGATCACAAATTAAATATGTAGATCTTTTTCTAACAGCTTTCAACTACCAGCCAAAGTAACTAGAAGAAAATACTTATTTTAAGACAATGAAGTATACATGAAAGTGAATGCCTACACTGTTTGTGTTCTTATACCATATTGGGTTCACCTATAAAAATCACAGCCACTCGAGAGAGATTTTTTTAAAGGTCAGATCAAGCAACAGACCTAACAAAAAAAAAAAAAAGGAAAGTAAAGAAGACTGAGCCAGCTTAGAAAAGGGTATTTCTGAACTACAAAATAAAGAAAATAATTTGAGCCTTAATGATAGGTTTTTCAGTTCTTCTGAAAAGTCTGTTTACTTTTTGCAATTCTTCTTCTCTAACTGTAGGATTTTGCTGCCCTGTCTGCAGTTGATGGGACAAACAGCAGAGAGTGGCTGCACTGGCTGCATGAAGAGAGATTGCAGTGGGGCTGCTCTACTGCTAAGAACACAAAAAGTCATCCCCAGCGCAGCCTGTGGATGGAGGAGATTACTGAGTATGCTTCTCCAAAGCTTTTCTGGAAAACCCTCTTAGGAAGAGCCCTTGTATCAATGCAGCTATGTTGATTAAGGGTGTGACTCTTCCCACACTCCTCTTCCAATAAAACCTCAGAAAAGGCCAAGCCTTTCTGTAAGGCACAGTCCACTCAGGTCTATTGCTTTGCATGCATAAAATGGCCAGGTGGCAGATGAAACTGTAATATAGTTTAATCAGCAGGAAACTAAATAGCATATATAATCTTAGCAGTCAATCCTACAGGACACTCCATTCAAACACTGCCTACCTGCACTGTGTTTACTGAAAGAAGAGATGCCCTCCTGTACCTATTCTAAATGCAATAACCACAGATTACACTGAGTTATCCATTTTAGAGACAGATTATTGCATCTAACAATTCAGAACCCTGAATGGTCAGTTTCTCCCAAGGCTACTGGATCACGAGAAGTCCAACCAGCTCCTGCATGAACTCTTCTAACTGATACGATGGATATGCTGGTCTGCTGCCTTCACTGATCCTTGTGAAATGCAGCCTGAACTAACTACCAGGCAACCTTCTGAAGACAGTATTCTTTTGCGAGTTAAACTCATATGGGCGTTTTCTTACCATCTAGCTTGGCTCCTCTCTAGCATCCTCCTGGAAGATACTCTTTCTGTTAAGAGGAGCATCTGACATTTGGATGGCTGTATTATGTTTGTTTTAGAGAGTCTAAAGCAAATAACCCTCAAAGTCATTACTGAAAAATATCTACATAAATATCTACATTGTTCCCAACAGTTCTACAAGCATTAATGTTGGTCATAGACTCACCACATTTAAAAGCTCTTTGGTGTCTGCATTTCACAATGAACAACCCAGGCTTTGTCTGCATTTGGCACACAGTATAAACACACTGACTACTGAACACAGTTGTACTGTTATTATAGATAGAGAAAATAGTTCTTAATGACGTTTGAACTGGTCACATTTTACACACTGGTCCTTATGCACATTAAAGACAAAACTATGAGCTAATCCTTTTCCAACGTGGTGTATTTTACCAGTGTGGATAGAGTTGAGTTGGTTAGGGAAAAATGTTCCTTAATCACTTTCTAAATGTCTCTCTGCTGTTTAGAGGAATTTGCAATAATCTCTGCATCACAGATTAGATAAACTGGGTTTGCTGCTTTACTTGTGTCCTTAATTCTAATGTAAAAATTTTTCTAAAAACTTGAAAGCATCTGCAATATTAAACAAAATTTAAAAATATTTAAATTATAAAGTGGAACTAAAAGATATTGGCTGCATTCATTTTACTTTCACTAAACCTGACTATTAGGATTCACATCCCACATATACAAACTTTTAATTTGCTCTCCTCTAAAGCTGTGGTGAAATGGAGCAGAGTTCATTTGATGTGCTGTACCATGAGAACTGAGAAGGACCAGACCTGTATCTGTACCACACCAAACACCAGGAAGTACTGAAGCTCTACCGATATTTTCTAGACAGGATAACGATGTCTTCGGCAAAGAGTGGCACCAGCAATTATTTCACAGCAATCAGAAAGACAAACTGCTATCTATGACTGCACTGTACTGAAAAAGCCTATGACTCCACAGTAACCTTTAATATCAAACACAGTAACAGCTTTTACAAGGTCTTAAGAAAGACACTACCCTTTTTATTCTCACAGACAGCTGAACTGAAAGACATGTATAAAGTACCCAAGGCCAAACCAGGTAATGTACTCTTGATTAAAGCTACATTTCAAAGCTCTTCTTCCTGATCTAGTTTGCCCTTTTGCTTCCCCTGTGTAAATAAGGAAGACAAAAGTCATAAGAAACTGAAGTAATGCATAACAGATACCACAAATCAGCATGATACATGATTGCAGCCTGCTGTGAGCAGCTCACAAATTGAGGAGAATTCAAACAACAGCACATGTTCTGTGATTTGGACATTGAGAATTCCCTTGACTCTTTTTCCTGTGAGCAAGCTATTGAGAAACACTGACATTTGGGCAACAAAAAACACACCAAGAGAACACTGACCGCCCAATACAACTGCCATTGTAGTTTTCCTAGCTGTAAACTGATTCCTCCCCCTTCATCTCCACTGCTGATTCGTCATAGCTTCTTTAACCAGTGCTGACAACAGGCCATTCACATCACTGTGCATTGTATCACACACAGTTTCAGAATCATCCTTAGAAAGGCATCTAACTGTATCTCAAACTACCAAAAAGAAAACCAGAAAGCAACATGCCATAATTTGCAAAGGATGGTGAGCAGGGGATAAAAAAAATCCAAACAAACAAAAGAGGACGAATGCTTTCAATTTAGTCGCATTCTTTAAATAGAACAGAGTATTACACACAGAAGAGCCAAAAGGTCCTCACACCTATATACTTTCACTAAATGGTCTTAGAAATAAGTCTGCTGTAAAACCAACAAATAAGATCAGTGAAAAACCAGTTTTCATATAATCTTATCTCACCATAACCAAACAACTTACACCAGCAGAACAAAAATCAACCTTGAGCTTTGTGAACAGAACACAATGCAACGTGGGCACAGTCATTCCAAGAAACTAAAGCCAATTTACTCCTAATTCCATCTTGCACAAGAACAGAAAGTCATGCAGTGACCTGAAAGGATTTTTGTTTTAAAATGGAGAAACACTGCTGTTTGTGATATTCTAGAAATATACACAATACTGGACCATCATATTTTGTTTCTGAGTCTGCAGAATGCCTCTGGCATGATCTGACTACAGTGTGAAGCTGCAGATTTGGCTCTATATCACATTCAGCATACTCTTCTGAAAGGTATCCCCCCTCCCCAAATAATCCATGGAATATTTACAAGCTGGAGACTAAACTGTGCCTCTGAGAGAATGATACAGGGGAAGTGATATAGGAGACTGGAAGACAAGATGAGGAACTAAGAGGCAGAGCCCCATTTGGTGCAGGGGGAAGAAAGGGAGGAAGGAAAGCAGCTTGCTTCCAGAGTGCCCTTACCCTCTCAAGTCGATAGCAGATCTGGAAGTCATGACTCCGGGGAGAAATACTCTATTATTACTGGCACATGTGTAAAACATGCACTGTTGCTCACACAACTGTATATACAGAAAAATTTTGCTGCAGAAAACTGCATCTGGTAAGTCACTTCTGGCTCAGAGCATCAACCAAGGCATGCAGAGGAGTGAGTCACAGCTCTGAATTGATAACTGCAACTGTCTTACATTTAACTCAGAGGAGATAAACGTTGAGAAAGGTCTTGAGTTTGAACATGTGAGCAGCTCCTGGGAAGAAATGCAAAACGCAAACTGGGGCCCCATAATGGAATAAAAAAGACAATGAAACAGCTGCAAATAAAGGGAAGCCCCCCTTGTGCACAGCCACAGTTGCCCTGCTTGTGTTGTGCTGTCTCCTGGCACAGCCCATGTCACTCAAAACCTTCCACTGTTGGTGGGAAGCATTTTTATTGTTTTCCTGTTTTAAGTATGTTGAAACTCAGTGCAATTCCATATATTTCCTTTCCTTCACACTTCTTACTGGTCTCCAGTGCACAACAAAGAGAAGATTAATTTCAATGCCCTCTTCTATTTTCATTTTGAAAAACAACTAGGACTTGATTCTTTATCTCTTAGCAAGGGAGAAATAAGTGAAGAGTCCTCATGTTCCTCAGAAACGAACCCAAGTGCTTCATCCAACTGGGCCATTTAGGATTTAAGAATTTCAGCTGAGGCCATGTAACTGGAGAAGACATGCACCTTTGTTGAAAAGGCAGTTTCTTACAGACAAAGAGGACTTCATACAAATAAATATTTTAAAGGATTATGGTTCTAGGAAGTTTGTGTCCTGAAGCCAGGTTCTACCTGTTACTTTATTTCTGTCATCATCTGAGAAGCAGATATGTTATCTGCCTACTTTTCAACTATTTAAAGGCAGAAATGTATATGAAGTCTAATCTTTGATTTGTTAGTAGTTTTAATATTTATGAACAACAACACTTGGGAATTTCCAGCATACTTCAATAAGAGTTTCTGATGGGTTCTTTTCATGGATTCATGAAGGAAGAATGGATTTACCAAAAAGACGACAACATCTGTTCTGAAAGAAATGCCCATTTCTCTCCCTCTTCTCCTGCTGGTATGCTTTGTCTGATTACATTGATACATAAAATAGAAAAGGATGAAATTACTAAAAAGAGGTCAAAGGAGGATCGGGAATAGCAGATAGATAAGCCAACCTTACACACCCAAGTAGATATGCAAGACATCTCACTGTGACTGACAAAAATGACACATTACCTTCTATCTCAAGAGCCCAGAAGCTCAAATCATAGCAAATGGTCAATCTGTCAAGAATGAAACAATGAACAAACAAAACAGGGTAAAGCAAAGAAACGGATCAGATGTTATTAGTAAGTGGAGAGAAAAAAGGGAAATACGTCAGCCACCAAATTTAGATCACGACTGCAAGTAAGTCATAGGCCTGTGCACTGAAAGAGAGGAAAAAAGGTAACACAAACAAAATCGAAATAACACAAAAAAATCCATGCTGGATTCTGCTCAGAAGACTTTCAGCCAGTGTTGCAATAAGTGTCACACATGTGTAAGGTGAAAAAGCTCCAGAAAATAAGCAGCTTTTATGCTGAAATCTCTTCAAAGGAGTGTGATAGCAAGATATGCCTCTGACTCCATTTTACGAGAGAAAATTGATAAAACATCAGTGATTCTGAACTTCTCAATGGTTGGAGAAAGCCAGTAAGTCCCCTGAAGAGTCCACGATCTTTTTCACAGGCTTTCATGGATTTCTATGTAGGTACAGGGAATTACTGAGTGTTGTGCTTAAAGACCACTGCTCTTGACAAACATTTTTGTAGGGAACTTATTTTCAGGCAAAGAGGACAGCACCACACTTATTAAAAAAGAAGCACCTGTCCCAGTGCTCTGAGGTCCACACTACAATTTAGACAACTAGAATTAATCCTATTAGAGGCAGTATGAAACTGAGACTTTTCACTTGGAAAGCCTTTCCTATTTTTCCTCTGGAAAAAAGTGTAGTTGTGCTCCTGGTCTACTATTGTAGATAATACCCATCTTCTATGGAACAATGGGGCTACATGAGATGAAGAAACCTGTCTTGCTTGTGAATAAAGACATTTGTATTAAGCTCATCCCACAGGCTGAAGCGTTTAGAATTAAAGGTTTTGGAACTGTCCTTCAATTATTTCCTTTCTAAAGAATTCACAGAATGCATAACCATTTAGTTTTTGCTAAATATTCTCCTCTTTTAAGGACATTTTTTTCTGTATTTCAGTTTTTGTGGTCTTCTGTATATTTCTGACAACCTCACAGTATCCATATTTAACTCATGTTTATTGTAAATGCCTTTTAGCCAGGCTACCTAATTGCTCAGAATTCAACTGTCTATTTACTCAAGTTTCTGAACATTCACCTGCGCTGTGCTCTTCATATGGTGTGGAAATAGAAGATCTCACCAGCAATGTCTCTTTTTGGTTGTTTCCAGGATGTTATATGCTGGGTTTTTTTTTTTCCCCTCCTCATATCCATTCTGCTCATTTCCATCAGGACACAACCTAAGCCCCCTCAACATTGTGCAATCCCATACAATTAACATTTGCCTCGTTAAAGAGACATAAGAGACTTCATTCCTGCCAAAAAGGCTTGTCGCTTTATTACTTTGGCTTTACTTGTGAATCTGTGTTTATTATCTTCGCCCACCTACCATCCTCTCTTTTTATCTTCTTTTTGTCCTCTAAATAGGTATAACTTGTTTACAACTTAGTAAGAGCATCCCTAAAATAATTCTCAATTATAATTTAATCATTCTTTCAACATACTGTATATTATGATGTTCTCCCTGACAGAGGTACAGAAAGGTGTATTTAGAAATAAGTTAACAAATTTCTACAAATCGTCTTTAATAGAGGTCTCACCCTTGTCATTTTTACGTAACATAATTTGCTGGTTACTACTTCGGAAGTACCATCAGGTCAAAACCCTAAATTTTGCCTGTGTTGGTTGTGCACTCTGCACCAGCATTAATTTACCTCCTCTGGAGAACCTCCCACCTTGACGTCAGACTCTACTGACATGAGCTGCCTACAAACCACAGAGGAAAGGGGTGACTAACCAGTGAAGAACACAAGTTAAAGCAAAACAAAACAAAAACACCAAACCCCCCAAAACAAACAGAAAATCTTCCATGTAGTTAGGAGAAAATGAAACTTGGGAAAACCAGTGACTACATTTGACCCCTTTTTTTAAACAATTGTAACAGTGCTGATGTAATGAACTATGGTTTACTATTATTACTTCAGTTCTGCAGAATGTAGCAAAATGTTTACTCCCTGGCATCTTCCTCTTTAGAGAAAAGCTTTTCAAACTCCGGATGTTTGCGGTGAAAATCAAGTTTATGGCAAACTTGCTACAAAAAAAGGCTTCTAAGATCCTGACAATGTAAGGAAATAGGACAACCAACTAAATGAATATAAAAGTCATACTGGACAAACAAGTTCCTTTACCCTCAAAGCTTACTTCTGGCATTCCCTGAACACAATAAACCCTCATGGCAACACTGCTCTTTAGCATTCTACTGCTCTTTAACAAACCGTTTTTTAGTAATTAGTATAGTAGCGTTGGCAATTACACATCTGACATAGCTGTGTCAATAAATAAGTGGAGACCAAGAAATTACACCCATGCTGACCATTAAACTTCTTCACAATGTAGTTGGAAAGAAACTTAATAAACAGTAACTATCCGAAATCTGTACCATGGGACTTTCAGGATGCTAATGCCCAGAATGCATATCTTCCCAAACTCATCCTTCCAAACCAAAAGAAAGGCAGTGAATCCTTCTTAAAGAAAGACAGAAAACAGCAAGGAGGCAAAGGCAGGGAATAAAGAAAGGTAGCAAGAGATTTTGCTCAGAAAATGTAATTAAGGGTTATTTTGATTTTCAGTCCAATTTACACGAACAAATTATCTGAAAAACAACAGCAACAAAAAAAACCTCCCAGCCTCCCCGCCATGTTCATGAAAGAAAACCAAAACTGGAAAGTTGTTCTCAGAAAATCCATACAACTGATTCCAAGATTCACCTTTTCCTGCATTAGCACTTATATGTGAAAACTGCTTAAACTCATCTCTCCTTTTTGATTACAATTAATGGAATTATCAGGGGAGTAGTACAAGGAGGAACAACTAATTTTTGAACCAATTCTAGAATTCATGATCTTTCAGAAATTTCATTATTTGGTATATCCATTAAACAGGATGTCTACTGATACGTCTTATACATATTTTCTTTTCCACTGCTTAATTTAGGCTCAAATTAAACTTTGTGTAGAACCCCACAATGTAACAAACAATTCTAATTAAATCAGAAAGAACACTTTCACAAAAGACACAACTGAAACAATTTCTCTAAAGTCAAATAAACCTTTTAAAAATTCTGGCAGCATCACTGTTGTCTTGTACTAAAATGAACAAAATTAGCTTTAACTTAATTATGAGAAGTAGAGAGACACCCTTGAACTGCTTAGTTTCCCAGTCTGATTTGTCTTAAAATTGGGATTACAACCAAACTGATAAATACCATGACTCTATTTTGGTTTAGTCTGAGGTGTAAAATTTATTTTTCAAGCATAGATGCTTAGTCTTTAGCCTTCTTCAACACAGTATCAACTGTATTTTATTTTCTTATTTCTTAACTTCTGCATTCCACCATCTTTCTTTTTCCAAATCTGTCAGTGCAGCGTTAATTTAGAAAAACACCACCACCCAAACCCTGGCTTCTTGTAGATCCTAACATAAACAAGACTGTGTACATATATTAGTGCAGAGGAGCCTGTGTATGCAGAGTCTGGCCAGTGAGCAGTTTCTTAAGGAAGAAATATGACTCTTGGCCCTTCTTCAGCCTGTCATGTGAACCTGACTACTTGGAAAAAAAGAAAAACTGACCATCTCTAAGTGAAAAAATGCATGTGGCATTTAAGAAAACTCAAACTTCAAGTGCAAATAATGTTACAGTATTCCATATAACCAGTCATTAAATTTTCAGCGCTCTTCTTTCTTTTGTAAGCATTCAACTCACAGTTATTATACAGTTGTTTTATTAAGTATATTATGTAAACACACGTTTCACAGTAGGTTAGGTTTACAGTAATAGAATATGGAACACATCTTTTCTATAGGGCATAGTAAAAAAAAAAACCCACAGACAAAACTTAAAATACATTTGTTTTACATAATGATAAGCTTATTAATAGGGTGATGGATTCTTTAACCAACTAGTCTCTACCACCGAGAACATGCACACACTCAGCAATGAACTGTAAATGAAAAGACTGAATTAAATTCTGTAAAAGTGGAATAAATATAAGTGACTCTTGATGTTCCCTACAATATAATGAAGCTGGCTTTGGTCATAGTTTACTCTTTCTCCCACGCATAAACTGAAAGAGTCCTAAACCTAAAGAACAGCATATAAATAACACCACAACCGACAGAATGACCCACAACTTCCTTCTGAAATCCACTCATAAATCCTGCATGCAGATTCTAGATAACCAACATCGGCAGTTTTACTTCATTTGAAGACATTTTGAGATGCCGACGCTGAACAATGATTCATAATCAGGATTTCGGGAGTTAAGCTGTATTAGCATGTTTACTGTATTCTTTCTTTAACTTGCCATTAGGAATACACATGTTTTAAGGTTCTCTTTATTGGCAGTTATCTGTACTCTAGATAAGAAAGAAACTTTCAAGGCAACTTTCAAAGTATGCTGATTAACTTTGCTACTTTCCTTTCCTATGTTTTAATAAGACCACGTATGATTTTAATATGCAAAATTCAAACAAAATGTCCTTAAGTGCAGTCCGGTCTTACAGAGAACTCCTCCTTTCCTGCTGCTCAGTATACCAGAGTCTGGTCATTTTCGCCATCACACTGGTCCACTGTGCCAGCTCACTGATTCAGCCCTGTACCAGTACCTATTCACGTCTGTCCTCACTGCTGTGATGCAAAATAAACACAGGCTTTTCTCCTTCAGTAATAAATGCAACAGAAGACTCTTTCTTTTTTATAAAGGATATTGATGCTTTAAGAGTGTATATGCTGAGGGTGACACCGAGTGTCTCGGTGCTTCAGGCGCCTTTTGCTCAGGCTCAAAAAGCTCTTCAAGTGTTGTATTGCAAACACAATTGCAAAAGCTTGCAGTTTAACTCTGTAGAAAGGATATGGAAAAACCTCTCAGGATATTAATAGAGAAGAAACTAAATGCAGACAAGCTCAGCTGATGGACCTACTCGCAATCCTCCAATTTGCTGAATGGATCACATTTCCAAACAAGGCTGAGTTGCTATGTTACACCAATATGTCCCGCACCTATTATTGTGCAAACAGTCAGAAAAAAAATGTAAGGAAAACATTCATCAGTTGTTCAGGAAAAACTGAAAAGTTTGATGACTAGGGGAGGAAAGAACCATTTCCTCAACAGAATAATGCCAGCTTTGCTGTATTTTTTCAAAGGAAACCAACACTGTCTAATAAAACATCTTAGAAAGAGTCAAAGTGTACTTTCATGTATTTGTCATAACTCTGCCCGGTCTTTAGATTTTATTACTCCTTTAAATTGAGGTTAAGGAGTATTTTTTGTTTTTCTGCCTTCCACTTTCAACCTTTTTGCTTGTTCTAAAACCGCAGGAAACAGACCCAGCCATACACAGAGAAGCATGTGGGAAAATGTATGGTTTAAATTTACGTTTGAGCAGCCCATCTAGGGCTGCTTAAATGGCTCTCCAGTGGTGACTAGTTAATAAGAAAAAGTAGTTGTCACATTTATTTTAAAAAGCTCAGAAGGTGCTGTGTTTATGAACGATCTTCTATCTTATTTTTATATTTGAGAAGTGTTATTGTTTTCTCTAGGTATGGAAGGCATTTGTGAACTAAAGTGTCTTAGGCAGTGGGGTACATGTCTGTATGCCATTCTGGCTATTTGCGAATCATGTTTTCACACTGCTTCATCCTCCAAACTGAAAATACAAAGGCATTTTGGAGGTTTCTCCAGCTGTTTTTTATTCCGTATTTTTGTACTTCTAACTACTAGTACTATAACATCATGATCACATTTTGATTACCAAAACTAAGACAGAAGTAGTTAAATCCAGTGATTCTTGTTTTGTAAGTGAAGGAAAAAATGGGAACAACACCACCAAAAAATCACAGCAACACATGAAAAGGTTATTTCATAGAATTCCCAGTGCATATATTAAGAAATCACAATTCTGCCTCTCAAGAGTGTGGTCTATTAGTTAGTAAACAGTGAAAAATGCAAGCATTACACACTGGAGAATGACTTCTGTCCTATCTGGCAACCACCTCTGTTTAGAAGACTCATCAGGGAGGCTAAAGTGATTACTCTATAAATATCACCTCTTCTTTTTTTTTTTTTTTTCTACTGTTAAATAACAATTTACTGGTTGATTAAGGCTTATAGTTTAGATCAGGTGAGTGGAGAAAACTTACTCATGAATTAACCAAATAAAATTTGCTTCTAACTTAAGCAATGAATTTTTAAAGTTTGAAAGTGATACTGCATAAGAAATCTTGAAAGGAAAAAATGAAGAAGCTTTATCATGACAGTGAATTGTTTATATATGAACCAGAAAAGAATTTTAGATGGAAGAAAATCATATCATGGTTTTCCTGTATTACCATAAAAATTTAGTTCTTGAAACCTAGTTACATGAAACATTTAGAATTAATACTTTTCCCTCATTTTTTAAAGGAGAAAGTATTTGTCCTATTTAATAAGCAGTTACCAAGTGTGAAAAGAATCACTGCTTTTAAAAATAATGTTCTCTAGATAACAACAGCAACAGTAGTAAGAGCGGTTTAGCTTAATTTGTCATAAATCCATCCACACTTACTTCACCACCCCTTACGAAGAAAGAACATAGCAATACACCTGACTGCAATGCCACGCTAGACATGAGAAGCAGGGAATGCCAAGGTAGCTTTTCTGACCTCGGACTGTAAGAGGGAGTTTAGTGATGACTATGTGCATGCCAACAATTAAACCTTATGTCTAGAAGAGTGCAAGGAAAGTCAGAAATATGCTTGGTTTGAAGAAGTGCTGCTGTTGAGAAAACAATTATCTTTTTTCTCACATCAAAAGTTGAATCTGTTGACAACAACGCAAAGATTTGTTTGGTTTTTTTTTTACTCTACCTAATACTAGAATAGACATCTCAGAAAACTGGCTGAAACCCTTCTACAGGACAGAGTCACTGCAAAAAAAATGAACATGTCTGTCTTTTCCATTTGTATCAGCTCAAATATAAAATCAATTTTCTTTGGCCAAGAAAGAAACATCCCTTGTGTTTGCTTTCCTGAGAACTTGCATAATCAAGTTTTATTAGCCCAAAAGTTTGCACAGAGACCAATTTAGGCCTTCACACTTAAGTATCTCAGAAGTGGTATATTTTAGCAGGAAAAGAAGACTGATAGACACACGGGACAAAGTACTGGTTGAGGGCAGGGTTCCCTCAAATCCTTGGTCTACTTCCTATTCCAAGGAACTCAGTGACCTGAGTACAACCCTTCCAGCCAGGGCCACTCAGGCACACATATGCTGCAATTTCCACATGAATACAGTGAGATAAAATTCAACTCTAGAACCTTCTAATAAACCGAAAAAAGGAGCTGCTTTTTTTCTGCTAACAACAACACTTTGAGCAAACTATGTGTGACCTAAAAAGAGAATGGAATGTTCTGTTTTTGTATTTTTTCTCCCCTTCCCAAAGTGCCTAGTTCTCTTGTGTTCTTATATACCACCTTTCCCTGACGATATTTAAGCACTGTAAGCATCCCCACACCTTTTTTTCGGATCACTAAAACTAATTTTAGCAAGTAAACAGACAACTGAGTAACCAAAACTAAGTTAGCTCAATGCTTACTTTATTGAAACAACAGATGGGCGTCACCAGACTGAGGGTGCCCAATATCCCCCAAGGATGACTGATGCTCTGAATTGAAATTTTATACCTCTTTATTCCCACCTAAATTGATTGACTTAAATTTATGAAGTTTTAAAAGACATAATCAACTCACTAGCTTTTTTTTCCTTTCTCATCTTTCAGTTGAAGGCCATCATATCTGAACATTTATTTGCTTTGATCTGTTCTACATTTACAGAACTTTACTTTGAGGTTTCCTTCCATGAATACAATAGAATTTGGGTACTTGGTAACTGGTATGAAGAAATTGAAATATTAAAAATGGAGCTGTATTCATCTTATAGGAAATTAACTTTTAGAAAACTGTCCTAGAATCCCAGGAAAATTTTAATTAACATGTTTCTGCCTACTGTTTATATACTAGACAGTTCAGTGCCAAAACTGCACTAAATCACAATCTGAAAGTCCTTTATAGACCTAGAATTTGCTGAATTTAAATTATGTGAATACAGACAAAAATAACAGTTCGAACAGAGTTCAAATAAGTTAAAGTTAGATGAGAGATTTATCATCATAAACAACAAATCTGCTGAAATCTGGCTAAGTCAAATGGGGACACAACTAAATAAAATGAACTTTTCAAAGTAAGTCTCAGTTTTTGAGATTAAACTTGAAATTTAACTTGTAAGAAATATTAAATCAGACAACAGGGAAAACAAGAACCTGTCAGTTTTATGATATTAATCTTGAAGAAATATATGAAGGTCGTTAAGGAAAGAAGACGGTTGATGGCCATGCAATAATACCCTCTCCAAGAGTTACATAAATGTCTTTGTAGCTAGTGATAAAGAACAATCCTGATCTTTGCTGACCTCTGGCTTGGTCACAGATTCGTATTTGTTACAAATACCACACGATGCACCAACATGATGTGTGCACTAAATGTATTCCTTAACAATGAAAGAAGTGCAGATACATGAAGACTCATGTAAGAATATGAAAATGATTAAAATGATTAAGTGAATGAGAATGAGGGACAAGCAGGTCCTCATTCCCATGAAGGAAAAGTATCCTGGTAATTTGAAAGGGCATTGAGGATCAAGGAAAATTAACGTTCAGGCATAATGTAAATAAAACATTTGCCTTTGTGTCTTTCTACTACCTCTGATTCCAGCAAAATACTTCTCCCACAGCAATAAAGAAAATTAGGTTAAGATTTAAAAATACAGAAGCTCTGAACTGTAGCCAAATTAAACTACTCCAAAATACACTGTATTTGTAACTCATTTAACAGTCAGCAAGTTTGGCCACTGACATTATAATTTGCTAATAATTCTTTTCAGTATTTTTAAGTTAGCCACCCAACTTGTAGTCCAATGATACTTATAATACATGCTGGGATTTTTTAGGTTTGGCTTTGAGCTCTTTTAGGCTGAGAATTAAGCAGTGGCCTACTGATAGTGTTCTTCTTTCACTACCAAGCTAAAGATTAGGGTTTAGCTGATGGCAAGGCATGCTTTCTCCTACTGCCAGTGTAGTGGAAACACTGCAGATGTTTCAAAATGAACATGTGTATCAGCATTACACTCTTTCCCTTTTGCCCTTCACCAGTTAAGGTGACCACGGACAGGTTCTGAGAGAAATGCCACCAGCTCCTGCTGAGCCAGAAAACAGCACCCTCACCCTCAGTATTTTCTAACTGCACGAAAGAACTGGTGTGTGGGTATTGGAACTGTATTTCCAACCTCTGCTCACACGCTGTCAGTTATGAGGAGGATGTGACCCCACCACCCTGACAAACGTCCATCCAATGCTAGCACAGAAATGTTGTTCCGGGTAGAGGGGCAAATAAAAGTTGGGTGCAGTTTTAGCATCCTTCTTTCTGTTGAGATTGTACTTCAGTGTTTTAAATCATCAATACCTGTGAGAAAAAGGCTGTTTGATCAGATCAGTGACACAGCTGTTCCTGAGTTTCAAGTTTCTGCTCTAAGACTGAAGGTGTGTAAACAAGGATAAGTCACTCAGCTGTTACATTTTCAGGTAGATCATGACATGAAAAGCACAGATACACTCAAGGAATATTTAAGTATCAAATGATACTTCATAAAGGGTCTTGAAGGCGAAGAACTATGTAAATGTAGTTACTATTATAACAAATAATCTCAGAATAAAGCAAAAGCTATCCAGTTAGAAAATGTGGAGGGAAGAGCCATAGAAAAAACCATATTAAAATTCCTTTAACCTTTTACAGAAAAAAGGTAGTAGGATTTAGTTTTATGCTTCAAGACCGTGGACTTAATTCTAGATCCAATTTTTTTCCTCATTTGTGTTTTGGTTTTGGACATAACATGAGACCTAACATTCTTCCTGTCAAAGCCTGTAGATAGGCATCATTTTTTTAAAGGGAAAGGACAATACCATTAGCACTATAATTTAGTGTATTCCTGGTTTTGTCTGGCCCTTTCAGCACCATTTTTCAAAGCAGGATTGTGAAACACATTGACCCTTACTGATCACGGAAGTAAGGTTCACATTCACTTACTTTAAATATGTACCATTATTCTATTTTCTTGGTCTGATGTTTTATTTGAGAGCGTGAACAGATATGATAAACAGTCAGTTTGCACTTTTCAGCAAGCACAACTCAGATCTTTACTATGGTGGTGGTGGTGAGTGAGGGCAGAGAGGAAACCCACTGATTTCAATTTAGGACAGCTAAGTCTCTCCGTGTACAACCACTGCTTTAATCTCCAGCTACTCTGACTGTGAGCAAATGCCCAAGTTTTGGTAAATGCACTGAGGTCAAATGAGTTCCTTCATACACATATCTAATTTTCCCTTGCTTCCATGTGCTGATGAATCATTTTTTCCCAAAAATGGTCTGGAAAGAGGGAAAATAAACTATGACCTGCAACACTAAAATTCCCCACTGTGGCAGAAGTGCGACAAGTCCTTTCGCTACATGGACCTTTTCCTCTGCTTCAGGCTCAGCACCAAGAGCAGAGAGGAGAGAAAAGCAAAACACTGAGTGCTAGAAAAGACTTGTGGCATTGCTGCTGACCATACTGCCAATTAGACAAATCATAACACACTGGAATGTGTTCTCTGAAAACCCTAAATCACATAGCAACTGTATGAGTATAATTTTCGCAATAGCAGTTCACATTAAATGTATACTTTTCAGTCGAAATCTAATTCAGACCTGTGTTACTATCAAGGACATCTGAGTCTGTAGCACTTGCAGTGTTAACAGACTGTTTTTTGATTAATACATTTTCATTGCTGTACTATGTATTTATGATTTGCACCTTCACAATCTACTACACTTCTCAGAACATTTCTGACCAGACTGAACCTGCTTACAGATTTTGACTGTGTTACATACATGTGTGCTGCTTCACTTTGAAGGACAGAATACAAAATGCACTACTGTCTTTAAATAAATACTGCTTACAATTTTTTTCCACCTAGAAAATAGATTAATAATGCAGGTATGCATCTGGTTACGTAAACGTCTCAGAAGTTTCAATGGAATGTGAAAAGACAGAGCAATTTCAGCACTGTCTGGGTCTCAGAATTTTAAACAAAGGATTCCCTTTAGATTGACTCAACATTTTTCAAAGTTAATAGTTTCAACTGAAATGATTTTATGTAAATCAATCTTGAGTGGAATAAAGATACTTAAAGTTATTTGATTTTTCATACTCATCTTTATTACGTGTGAAATATTTGAGGAAGAATATTAAGTTGTATAATAATGGCAAACTGTGAGAATCAATTAATTTTGCTATACATGCTCCACCTATACAGACAATGAAAATGTTAATTTTTACATTGCAAAGCTCCTGAATCTCACTGATATAAATATATTTTCTAACTTGTTAGAGATGATCACATTCTTGGCTACAAATTTCATAAAAAGAAATACTTACTACTGTGCACAGTCAATCAGTTGATACTCGTTTGACCTCTCGAAGCATGCCTTTACGCCTTCATCATCCCAGAGCTTTTTCGCGTGTTCAAAGAACTCCTGAAAATTGGAAATGCAATAAATGAGAGAACATTTCTCAATTTTTTCAATCCCCAATCTGTGCTGTTCCATCCCCCAACCTTCATGCTTTATGCTTTGCAGAATGATAGATTATATACTTACAGAAGAAAAGCTATAAGCATTTATTTGCAAAATTGCAGTAAAATATACAAAACATACGGCTGCTGAGAGTTTCCAGCACATGATATATAATGAAGACTGTCTTCAAAATTCATGCCAGTCCGTATACAAAATTTATTATCAGTACAAAAGTTACTTAGAAGCATGTTCACTTCATTTTTAACTGAATTTATGTTTCTGTCATGGAAAAGGCATAAAAGTGATGCAAAAAGCTGCTCAGCTTATAAACATTAGCTTCCCAGAGAAAGAACCAGCCTGTAACTTTAAAAAGATTGCACAATTTTTCCTGAAAAACACAACTTTCCGCTACTTGGTATTTTCTCATACAGTACAATAATTTGGTTGCAAGACTTTCAGAGTCTTTGCTCAACGCTGCTTCCTCCAAACAGCTGCCTGGCACAACGTGCTTTTCCTAGCAGCTATCCCAGGCTACCCAACCCAGAAATACCTCCCAGCAAGCTTACTTCAGAATTTTTTGAAAGAGGAATCAAAGCTGTCCTTGGTGCCTGTGAAGCCACAGCCACACATTATGCAGAGAGGTAGGTCCAACCCTGCCTGCTGGCTCCTTCGTTTCTCCAGCCCCAGCTCTAGACTCAAGGATCCAGCTTGTTTTAAAGCTGGGAGTCCATTTTATGTTATATCATTACTGGTAAGTGACACTGTAACAAAATTTTTCCAGCTACATCGTTCTAAATTCAAATAAAGGATGTTTAGACGAATTAGTATCGCCTTTATTGTATGGCTCTTTTCTCCCTCAAACAAAATTGTTAAAGCAATACATCAACTCAAACACAGAAGTTGTCTTCTTAACACCTCAACACTGCTAATAAATCACCGGAGTCCTTTGGTTAGTCACAAATTTGTGAAACCTAACAAATTGCTTTTCCACAGTTCAATTTGGCTCTGTGTAAAATGGGTGTAATACCACTATTCACTTCATGATCCTGTCAAAATTTTGCATAAACATCTGAATTCTGAAACTTTCTGAAACTGCTTGCCAGTCTCTCCCCACATCTTTTCAGGATTAAAAATTTTTCTCAAAAGACAAATCTTACAGTGAAAGATCTTGGCAGCACAGTGAGTTCACTCTTACTCTATATGGGTTTCCCAGCCTTGCATGCCACCCCTGTAAGGTGTCCCAAAAGGTGACACTTTGCTCATCAGCCAATGCCTCTGACCCGCTGGTGACAATTTCAGGGGAAGACAAAACACAAGATTTTTGGAACATACTAGTACTGAAAATTTAGTTAGGCTTTGAATATGACTAGAGAGGTCCTGAATAACCCCAGAAATGCCCTTTTCCCCCCACCAGCTATACCGAGCACAATGTAGAGAAGGAGAAAATTCCATTCTTTAAGAACTTTTGAAAATGTTAGAGAAAAGAAGATCTTAAAGCAGGCACGAAAAACCTTTGCAGAAAGTCTTGGAAGAGAGGAAGCAACACTAGAGATTGGCAGATGCTTATACAGTCCCTGAAATTTATTTCTTCACTTGGTGAGAACATGTTTATTTGTTAGTCTTTGTTATTTTAATGACTTTCGTAATGACTGTTTTAAATGCTGCAGATCCACCTTTTGAAGTGATGCTACAACTATTATAAACTCTCTGTTCCTACAGCAGAAGAAAAGCAAAAAAAAGCTCAAGAAAGAACAAGATATCAAACTAAAGTAGAAGGAGAAAGCGGATGCACATAGAGAGCACGACTACAGGAAAAAGAAAGACTGGAAAAGTCAAAATGATTAATACCAGAAACCATGGTGCATTCCTCAAATATGAAGCTTATGCTTGATTGATACTTGGGCCATCAGCTGAATGCATCTCACTTGCTGGCACCTTTGGCCAAAGAAAAGCACTGCCTCCTCAGTGGAACGAGTGAACTGTGGGTAAGTGTCAGGTCCTGAGGCAGAAGGAGCCAGCTCTCCATGCCCTCAGACGGGAGCAGGGTCCAACTCAGCCCTTCCTCCCACAGGCACTCGCTGCTGCAGGTGTGGGGTCTGAGCACAGCGCGGCTGCTTCCCCTCCTCCCCATCTGGGGGTGGGAATTCCCGCCCACCCGGAAAGCCATATCTAACGGGAACAAACATGTAAAAAACAGTCCCATTCAGCCCCACAGGGCCTACAGGAAGAAGAGGGGATGAGGAGGAGGTCAGTGTAAAGGTATCCTTTTCTGCAGGGTGGGATGAGTTGAGAGATCAGTTGAAAATGTATATAAGAAAGCAAACAATCAAACAAATAAATAAATAAATAAAGTTGCATAGCTACAGTAGTTCCTAACTTCACTTCTGCTTTTACATCCTCTGTATAAGCTTTATTTACTCTTAAAAATCTCATCTGAAAAAGAGGCAATCATTTCAGCTCAGCTTCTTGAGACCCTACAAACATCTTGTAAATACAGGGTTTCCATATCATATGCTTCAAATATTTCCACCTGACCATTATATCTCAAAGCAGTCTATTTAAAACAACTTTCAGACTTCTAGTCCAAAGCAAATCCTATAAAACAGAGCAAATATACTTCCCTCATTAAAATGTACCGATCTACTGCAGAGGAGTATGCTTGCCTGCAAATTACCTCCCACACAGCTTGCTACTCGATCCTTCCTTCCCAGGTGACTAAAGCCTTCCAGAAAAATCCTGCTTCATTTCAAGATGCCAAGTACCATGATCCAACTTTTCATTCTTGTTTTTAACCCCTCCCTCCTCTACTGCAAGTTCTTCAGTATTTTTTTGGCTTATCTGCTTAAGGCCCCCCATTGACAAACACAGAGGAGGGTTCTGCACATGGCAAACACTCTGGATGCCAGCCCCCTCTCCCTCACAGGACAACATCTAGACAGTAGTTACCATGTCAGCTTCAGTCCCGGCAATCAAGACCCTTTTGTCTGACCAGCCTTCCATCAACCCCTCCCTTCCCCTCAATCCTTACGACTCATTCCTTTGAATCCTGATGCTTGTCACTTCTTCCTCCTTCCTCTGGCCATGGCCACATTGTGGCCACCCCAATGGCACGCAGGCCCTGGTGTGGGCTTTGGGCTCTGGCTGCCCTGCAGCACCTGCTCTGGTGCTCCTTGGGTGGCAGCCACAGCTGGCAATCCCTGCCACGGGGAAGAGAGCCAGGGTAGTTCAAAGGACAGAGAATTCAGATGTACTCCAGCTGATAAGGGAAGATGGACTAAAACTTTTTAAAATGTCATCTTAGGTCAGGAAAACACAAATAAGGTTTTTAAGATTAAGTTGTGACCTTAGTAGCTTTACATTCTAAATTGGCCAAACCGAAGACTTTCTTAAAGGTGTGACTTCTGGAAAGTGGCTTTTCAGTTCTTAGAAGTCATGAGCCACGTCCTTTAAGAAACCTCAGCTGGGACAGAAGAAAACTGGGACATGGTAAATCACTCTGGTAATCTGATGCACAGTATTTGCAACCACACACAGTTGACTTAGATCAAAGTCACTGAAATTTACTAAAAATATTTAGTATACTGAAGAGTAGCAAGAAATCATGTACTGTGCCTGAAAGCAGAAAACTACCTATGTCATGACCAAACAGAACAGCTGCTTCACCCAAACCCTTCCTTAGGGACAGAGACATACAAATAGTTGCACCTATTAATACACATATAAAATAAAACAATCAATATATTTTTAATATAGTATTTTAATTGGAGCATTAAAGAAGTAAATGATAATGCTTTAGGTCTCATGAGTTACAGGTGTTATGAATTACAGGTACTTTTTACATTGCCCATATTAATTTGCACCATTTATCTAAAAATTTGTAGTGATCACTAGACCATACGAAACCTTGATGTGATATTTGGATGTCATCAAAATAAAGATGTGACACACAACAGCTCAAATATTTATTAATATAAAACTATTTGGAAATTTTCCACTGTTCCTGAGACAATCCAAAACTTCAGCCCTGCATTCCTGACCCGCCTTCTCACTAGAAGATAGATTTTGCTATAAATAATCAAACATCATCTAAAAATCATGAAGAGCCAAAAGCAGGTTATGATGACTTTTTTGTTTTCAGAAGAAAATAAGCTAAGATGTACATAAATGTAAAAACACCCTGAGCTGATATCACTGATATAAACAACAGACTATTTTTACTGTGTTTTAAAACTATTTTTACTGTGTTTTAAAAGGTCTTGTAAAAATATTTTTACTCAATTCAGGGAAAAATTTCTAGATTCAAGGTATGTATTTTCATACATAGCATTCCAAGAAAACAGGTAACAAATGAAATGTACTACAGCTAAGCCTCAGGGCACTGTTTTTCAACTTTGTCTTACTAGAATTTGCAGCTTGTTCTAGAAATTCAATTTTCCTTATTTTGGAAATAAACTTATTTATTGATAGGTCACCTTAGAAACTTTCTCCCTCATAAGTCCTACAAAAAGTTTTCAAGTAGCTAAGAAATGGATTTACTTCACTTTTTAGATGCCTAAATTTGGAATAAATACTAGTGATGATTAAACAATGACATATCTTCATGAACAGATCTTAATGTATTTTGGAGACAGAACTTTTCATCTAACTTCTTTGCAAACCACAAAAGTTCATGTTAGGTCAGGAATACAATTTTTATTCTACTAAGATTGTTTCTGCCTTCCTTCTGGATGGAGCATACATTTAATGGCTATCCTGATGTCACCTTTCAGTCTCCCAGAAACTGAAATGTGGAAGGTTCCACTGTATTTTCTACTTCTGTTAATATATTGTAAACATGGAAACAACTGCTTAGATCAATGTGAAATTGATCTCCCTCAAGCCAAAATTTATGCTCTTATTCTCCTAAGCTTCAGGACTGTAAGACAATTTCTCATTTAAAACCCAGATTAAACCTGTCTGATTTCCTGACAACCACTTAAAGAAGTGGCAAACGTTACACATTTTTATCATTCTGCCATTGTGGGTGTGAAATGAAGTCATCACTTCTATTCTGAATTTCAGTTACTACTTCTTCTCTCATGTACTTACCAAACAAAAAGTAAATCACACAATGCATTAAAAATTCCCACCTAACACCTCCCCAACTCCCAATGATAACTGCAGTGCAAGATGATCCAGAGAATTAAATCACACAGGAAGGGTGGTATGTGCCTCCCTACCGAGCAGGCTACTTGTGTCGCTATAGGACACGAGAAAAGACACTGGCACACCTCCTAGGTTGAGCAGAAAGAGAAAAAGCAACAAGTTTATTTTGAAATGCTCATATTTATAGATTTCTTAATTCCACAAGGGATTGGAGGACATTGTCACCTCCACTTTCATTCAGTGGACAAAAGAAGTGTCCGTCAAACTTTTCCCTCACCACAACGGAATGAAAAACAAAAAGAACAGTTAAGTAAACATTGTCTCATATTTACATGAAATCCGTGAGAAAAATTATCTGACTCCAAATTACAACAGAAGGCTAGCAAAAAACAGGGCAACACACTTGTACGTCCGAATGCATAGTGCAAGGGACACGTATATGTATATATATACACATACAGGCAGTCCCAACCTCCCATCTACTGAACTATGGAAACATTTTGCGGAATAAAAGAGTGACAGCTGATGGGAAACACTTTAATACCATAAGGATGACACCCAATGGAGTCAAATGAAGGGTATATAGGCAAACTACCTGCAGGGTTTTCTAAATGTGGCATGTTTGACTCTGCAATTCTAACAATACCATTTGAAGCATCCTTTTCTGTACCAAATCTGAGGTCAAAACTGAACCAGATCCATCAGCCTGCAGCCCAAGTCACAGAGCATGACAGCAATAGCAAACAGCAGGATGCCTTGCTGCTACAGGGGAGGACAGACAGCAACATGGTCTGGGAGAGATGACTGGGAGGAAGAACTCTAACCTACCACTTTCATCACCTCCCATAATGCTGTGAGGAAGCCTTTTTCCATGTGGTGCCCAGGGGATGGTCAGAGTGAATGCACCGTGGGTGAAGGGAAGCTCAGCTGAGCTCCCCCTCATGCTCCAGAAAACTTCATGGCTCCTGGGGCTGTCTGCTGCCGTCCTGGCAGATGTCACAAATCTGATCAGTGTATCAGTATTCTGCTGGGGTTTGCAGCATAAGCCTTGTAAAGTAATAGAAGAATGGCAATTTTAAAAAGTTTATATTTGAGCCAAGTAAACACCTGGAATTAACAGTATGTAGCAAAAACTACTTCCGTGGCTGCAGGACTCTCTTGCAAGCCTCTACAGTCTCTACTCACTGTAGACAGTCTTCATTTTGAGAGCCTGACTTTAAACTCGAATCCTAACCCAGCGTTTTACTGAGGCGATTGCAAACTGATGTTCCGAGAAACCCGCAAGAGACAGTGAGCGACAATTTGCCCCAGTGACTCCAATTATTACTGGTTTGCTCCTACCAAGTATAGCAACTAATTTTCTATTAAAACTGCTCTTTATCCCCAAACATCTACTGAGTGCTAATGCAAGCTGTGTCAACAAAATTTTAAATGGATTTAATGACTGGCTGAAGTACCAGGTAAGGCACCCAAGAGAGAAGGAAGCCTGCTCAGTTACCTCTTCCACAAACAAGTACAGTCTCTTGATAATCAGCCTCTTGTTTACAAGTTAAAAGTGTCCCTTATGGTTCAGTCAGCTCTCCTTAATCCTTTATGAAATGTTCTGCCTAACAAGGGAGCTGTTTTGCTGTAGGTATACAAAATGCAGCTGCTCAAACTCCCAATGCCTGCAACGAAGACAGGCAAACAATTACAATTTAAAAACAAAAGCAGAATACATGACTTGAATTTTCTCAACTGCAGTGTTGTCAAAACCTTCACTGTCACCAAAGCAATAGCACAAGAAACCCTGCAACCACCTAGGGAGGGGTGGCCAACTGGCACACAAGGACCATGCTCAACAGTAGGGTTCAGATGTTTCTAAAGAACCAGCGCTTACAGTACATTAATTATACAGAAACCTTTAGGAAAAGTACAACCTCCAGCCCCTGCAAAGTATTTTCTGTTGTAATTTGTGGGTGTGCAATAATCAATGCAATTACTCTGCTAGTTAGTGACTCAATCTGATAGGCACAGCAGCAGTTTGGCCTCTAACCCTCCTCCAAAACCTAACTTCAGATCTGTCAAGGAGAATTACAGGATAATACATCCAGATCTACCTTCTATTCCTTTTCATTGTACATATTTTGCCTTCTTTAGGCCAGATGCAACAGTCTTCAAGCATGATCAGTCTCCACTAAGCAGAGTTCACTAGAGCTGAACTTGGGAGGATGGCAAATACCACCTTCACAGAACACAACCTATGCTGGGGCATCTTATATTCCATGAAGACAAAATTAGTTTATTAACTCCTAGGAGAATCTTATCTGACTTGCAAGTATAAGGACATTTATAAATGTATAAAAGCACCATTTTCACATAACCACCACATGCCACCATGTGACACCATTAGACAAAATGCATCAATTGTGGAGCTCACTGACAGTGTTCAAAAAGCCCGAGTGCAACTAGCACAGATATATTCTACATTCCTTTCTTGAACTATTTCTGTGACTTCACTTTTAAGCTCTTACTCTGCACCAAATTTCCAGTAAGCACGTGCAGCTGAGGTATCAGCCTGATTGCCCTAGCAAGTTCTATTTATGCCTGCTGGAAACATGTTTCACCTGCCATCTTATTTTATAGAAATCAACAAGTTCAACTTCTGTAGATCACAAAACTTATCTGCAAGGTATGAGAAATACATTAATACATGCTTCAAACTTGTATCTGTCAAACACTAAAAAAAGGTCTGAAAGGTCTTTGGATCATACTAGCAAAAATAACAACATGATTTTGTGCTTTTGTAGTATTTTGAGGCCAGCACTGTGGATTAGATATGCCTTGAAAATAAGAATGGATTATAAGTCTAAAAACAGTTCCATGTTTTTCCTTCACTACCTGTTAAATAGTGGCACTTTTTTTTTTCTGAGCTAGACAAGAAAGCATTTATCATACTAAAACCAAAAACTCTGATTCAGTCTTCTAGTTTCCATTTTAACTGTGTACTTCAAGTTTTAGTCTGCCATCACAAATCCTTGAACGTTGCTGCCTACCTGCTATTTTAAGGGGCCATCAAGCTCTCAACTAAGAAAAGCAGGAGAGATAATTTAAGCAAATTACTTAGTGTATATAGTGCCTAAAAAATTTGTAGAGGATGGCAAGCTCATGCACATCCTTTTCCTTGAAATTATGTTGGTTTCGGAGAGTCAGGACCTCTCCCTGAATGTACATAAAAGCTCTTCATTTGAAAAAAAACCCCACCTCTCAAATTATTTGTGGAAGTAATTAAAGGTGCATTACACAATCCTACAACATTGCTGCCCTTTGCATTTCTGAAGCACTTGTGAAAAGAAGAATGTAGGTACTGTTACAATTCCCTTGAGGAGAATTATTTCGTGGACAAGAGATGATGACAAAGCATGAAATTAATCTGCAAGTGCTGAACAAGATGCAAAAAGAACGAAAAATATGTAATGACTTGACAAAAATTTGGGACCAGGTGGTTTATCTCTGTTATTAAGATGCTGCTTACACAGTTGTCTTTGTAGAGCACTGAGCCTTGAAACTGGAAAAAATACTGAAAACCACACAATCTGTATGTCACCTGTACTGAGAAATGTTTGCTTGCTGTTTATTAAATGCAATAATGGCACCACGAAAATGTACAGATTCTGTATGTCAAAATTTGTATCTTTATCTGACTAGGTAAGACTAAACAGAGTAGAGTCCGTGTGGAATACAGGATGGCAAACCAGCCCACAGCACTTTTGTTACTGCTTCTGGTTCTGCAATCATTTAACTCCTGGGCCTTTGCAGTGAACACCATATTCAATTTTAAGTCAATATAACATCCAGTCAGTGAATCTGTACAAATCACTCTGCAATCCTTGATGAAGGGACTGTTAGGGAAGTGAGAAGTGCTGCTGTTAGGCATTTATTATAAAGTGGTAAACTTGAGGCATTTCATGACAGGAAATAATATCAAGATTTTTATTTTCAAAATACTGGCCAATAACAATAACTTACATGCTGTAACATGGCAGAATTGGATCTGAATCCTCCCCGATTTTAAATTTCAAGTAGCATTGTATTAGATCACATTTTTTATTAACTGTATAGTAAGGCAATCATCTATTCCACGCTGTTATGGGTTAACCCACAGTGTGTTTGTGTTGCCTTGTTTTTTGTAAGCCTTTTGTTTTTAACCTTGGAGTTAGATTTTTTTTCATAGTTTTATGTAAATAGTAGCCGATGTTTACTTAACGGCATCTTCTGTTTTTCATTCCTTTTGTGATATGACCACTTTGATGAGCATCTTTCTTCTCCAGTGAAATGGAGAAGGAAGTGACATGCTCTCCAATCCCTTGTGGAATTGGAATGTGTATAAGAATAAGATAATGTCAATAAATCGACGTCATATCCTCCTTTCTGCTGAACCTGGCAGGTGTAGAGCGTCTTTATTGTGTCTCCACGGACACATGTTTGGGCACAAATCAGTACAAAAAAATGGAGATCCTCCAGTGGATTGTTATTTGACTGAGTAGTGAAAATCATGAAGTTACTTCTCACCTGCTGTTTTGAAGACAAAAATCTAAACGTGTGCTTTGTCACCTTTTGACACTGAGAACCTGACCCCCTACTCAAGTTCCCCCTGCGTGCTTTCAGCCCTTCTTACAAGTCTGCCTCTGTTGTCATTACTCAGAGGGTGGGGACTCCCCCAAAGAAGTCAAACCAGTGGAGTACAACGCAGAGGGACTGAGCTCTTCCCTGTCCCCAGGCAATTCCCCTGCCCTGCCCAGAGGGAACCCATGCTGCTTCTGTAAATACAGTTTCAGAGTGAAGACAAGCGTCCAGCGAGCTATAAAAACACAGGACTGCAGCCTGTAATTCTTCCAGTATGAAAAGTTTCTACTACTCCCAGCTTCAACTGTTTTCCTTATACCAGTTTTGAAGGTCATACGTTAAGGAACTATTCCATGCTCTAATATGCGCTTTATTATTTGTAAGTGATTTCCTACCAGACAAGTGGTTTGCAAGGACAGAGAACTCTCATTTCCTTTTATAGATTTGATTCGGAAATAAATGCTGGCAACATCATGTGACAAAGGGGCAGCATCCACAACTTGAGCAACTCTGGTAATTGTATCAGAAAGTAATGAAAAAACCAGCCTGCTGCTGCCAGATCTATCTAGCCTCCTACTCCTCTGCCCAAGCTTTATCTAAATTCTTCAGCATTACCTTTCTTCTTTTGACACCTCTTCCTGTCCTTATTCGTGTGCAAAAACCTAGCTTCAGCACACTAACTTATTCATTCCTAAATATTTATAATAGTAGGAAAAGGAAATACAAGTCCTTATTATATCTCTGTGGCTAAACTAAACTGAGTTCAAGGAAACTTTTTTTTTAAATTAACAACCACAAGTGTAGATGTATGTATATGAATAAGGATTTCCTATGAAAAGGGAAAACTTTTTTGTCTTTTTTATCTGATAGCTGTTGCCTTTTAGAGCTATTCTGGGAAATGACTGGATACAACTGCATGAACTGGTAATTTTGACTATATGAACATACTATATTTTAAAAGAATCCCATAGTTTGAAGATGTGCTCACAACGGTTATGGATGCAGAATTACTCTATCTTATTATTCAGTAAGATTAAGCTATCTTAATAAAGCTCTTGAGAAGTAATCCAAGTAAATGCAAGTAAATCTTGACTGCAATTTACGTAACTTTCAACATTCTTCTAATGCTAGTTCCCACAAATCTAGTGCTGATAAGCCCCAGAAATCAACCTTTTCAGACTAATTTAGAAGAAATTTAGCTAGCAACTTCAGAAAAATAAGAATTTTATTTCCTAGTATTTGGTTCTCAATTTCCATTCTGAAGAGTACATAATTTTCAAGAGCTATGATAACAACATCCTATTATGTATAATATGGAAAGAATGTATATACAGTAACAAATGAAATTGTTGAGGCATCAGAAGCTGAGTATTTTTCGTTAGCCCATTGTCAGTGCCTGAATCAAGAGATGGGACTATTACGGCTAACAATGATTTATTACTTGAAAAAATAAATCAGGTAAGGCATCAGTCTCAGAGGTCATGGATTTAGAGTAGTAAGTCATCCATAGCTAAGAAGATAGTCACGAGTTTTCCGGTTACATGAAAATACATAACCTTCTAGCCCAATGGACAGTTAACACAAAGTTTTGTTTTGACTTTATCACCTATCACCTTTAGTATTTTCTACTGCATTGCATCTGTCTTTCATCCAATAGCTTGTCAACGCACGTACACACATACACTTCTACTATAACATCTAAATTCTTAAACTATAAAATCACATTACTATGCTTAAAAATCCTCACCATATTACCTAATACAGTTTCTTACTAACTTAGAGCATACTCTTACTTATAACTATAGAAACACAGGTTTATAATTTCTCTCCTTAATGTCTGTGTACTTTTATCATTACATCAACTCAAGCTCTTTCCAGGGCTGTAAATCAAACTCATTAGTGTCTGTGGAAGTTTCTACTTTTTTGTTTCCCACAGCCCATAAATATTTTTACAACTCAAGAAACTTCTTAGAAGTCAACAGAAATCTGTATCCATGGGAATAAAAACCTCTGTCTTTACAAATATAGATGACTAGAGACAATGGACGACTTGTGGATGGGAAATTCTGTTGGAATTTCAGAGCTGAAAGTCACTAAGAGGGCCCAGCTGTTTGCGATGTATATATTTCCAGGGTACCTGAAAAAATACTTTGTAGAGTCTAAGATAGCCTCTTCCCTTTCTTCCCAATCTTTTATTTACTATTTGCTGCAGGATTATTTCTCACTTCAAATGTAATCTAACATGAAAGCTGCTGGTCAATATTGTAAACAGATGATTAGTGTCTTGTGACTGCCAAAGAACTATTAATGAATCTCAATACATCATGCTGAAGCAGGGATGTGAGAGAAAGTAATTTAATTGAGAGAGATAATAAAACCAGGCAATTCCTTCAGTTTAAAAGGCAAATATTGCCAGAGCTCCTTAAACAGAAAGAAATTTACACTTGTCTCAGGAATGGTAGGAAATGCATTTCTTTGGATTAATTAAAATCAAGCTGCCATCAACTGCAGCACTGCCTACCTGAAGTAAAACACGGAACTTGTGAGTTTGAGGTCACTGATACTAGACCCTTCCAACCTGCAGCAAGTGAGGTGAGACACCAAGGAGCCTTCCTGCAACTTGTCTCCCTTCTCTTTCCTTCAGGTACTACTCTGTAGAGCCTGCCAGGGCCACCACAGGGCCATCAGCAACCTCCCTGCAAGATGAGTGGTTGCACACAAACAAAAAGGACCTACTGGATGTTGCACCGGGAGAACAAACTTAATTCAGCTGGATCTGCAGAGAAAACCTGAGAGATATGTGCCAGTTGTGAGCAAGGCCTTGAAACAATGTGAAGACAAGTCAGACAAGGACTTTTGCTGCCTTCTGTGACAAAACCCAACCAACCGACTTCAGAACGAAACAGAGAACTAAATAATGTCTTCTAGCAGCAACCACTCTGAATTTCTAGGGAAACTCCATTCCACAGACATTCAATCTTTCAGATCTCTTGCTTCCTGTGAATGACTGAAAGAGATGGCTGGGCAACAAAAGCATACAGGTTATTCCCAACTCTCTAAATATCTCCTTGAAGAATGCCAGGAACAGGTGCATTGCAGACTACAGACTTTAGGCAACCATAAATTTTTGAGAACTGAAGGTAGTTTATCACCAGCATTTACTTTAAATTAAACAAACAAATACAAGCCAAGCTTCTCTTCCTCTCTACTTGCCCACTGATCCACTGTTTATTAATCCATAGCCTTTTCAATTTTCCAAGTTGAAATACACTAGTGAGGGAAAGAGCCTTCTTCATTATTTCCATCAAAGAATTTTCTGGCAGTTAAACCAGAAAATGTATGTAAACACCAAAAGTTAAATTCTTGATCAGTTGTAGCAAGTCCAAACCTTAACACTGTGAAATAATCCAATATCTACATTTAAAGCAAACAATAAATACTTAAATGTACAATGGAAAAGCTGTTTATTTCCAGAAAAAAAAAAGGTACTGACTTGGAGAACTCAAAGACTCAAAGCAGTACTTCGATCTGTCACACTGGGTGTATGACACATTTGATTAAACATAAATGCCTTCTTCATATGGAGCTGTTTCTGTTTTCAAGCTGCGGTTTTCTCACCTACCTTTTAAAGATCAAGGTTTATTTTTAATGCAACATAATTTAATTAAACAAACATTTGATATATATTTTTAAGCTATTCATACAGATAAGTTCACGACAGATTCAGTGTGTAAGATGAGGAAATTCGTATAAGAACTTTGCTTTTCAGGATTTGCCTTCTACAGGACCACCCTTTGAAATTGCATTTACACTGCAATTTAAAAGGCAATTAAATAATAAAGCCTTTTGTCTATTATACTTTCATTAGTGTGATAATTTTTCACAAAGATTTCTTTACATGAAACTATAGTAAAATGCGGATAAAGAGCAGAGTGATCTTCACAAGAGAATAGTGATCCATAAACCAAAGTTTTGCGACTTTTCTATTCAAAACTAAAGGACACCTACGTCCTCTATATAAGCTATAGTTTTTTGTTGCTCAGAATAATTATAAAAATATAAGTTAATTCTCTAACACATTCCTTGACTTTTAGAGACCATACTGAAACTTGACAATAAGCAAGTATTTTAATTAACTGGATCTTCAATGCACTGTATTTATACAATTTCTACTTCTTATTGTTTACCCACACAGCTGAGTATTTAGCACTGTCCTTGGGTGCTGGATGTTTCCCACACAAAATGACTTCACTGAGCACACGCAGGCTGCAGCAAATCTCAGCAAGGTTAGAGGACATTTTGCTTGGGACCCTGACATTAATCTGAACCTTTAAAGCACATAAACTGTAACGCCTGTGCAAGGCTCCAATGGCCATCAGCACCTTCAGACATCCCAGATGGGGCAAGGCTTTAACCCTCATTTGCTCCTGGTGAGCAGGCTGGCAGAACTGTACTCTCAACAAAGCCTGAGCAGGCTGCTGCTCCCCTGAACAATTATTAAAAATGTAGAGAAAATGCTGGCTTCTGAAAACAGCACAACAGTTGCACTTCTGTTGATGGTGACTGTTGTGGACAACTATGAATACCTTTTTTCTACATTTTTAGTAGAAACAAGATGGCAAACACACTGCCCCAGTTGATTAACAGTAATTACAGGATCCATATAGCTACACCACATGTGAAGATGAAACGTAGGTCTGCAAGGAAACCTTAAAATAGCATAAGTAAACATAGTTCTATTGTCAGTAATTGATCCATGATCATCTTGTTTATTATACACTTTTAAATTACAAGTCAATGCTAATAGCCCCTTGATGCACAATTATTGTCTGGTTCATCACAACATATACTTCTAACGGTACAAGCTGGTAAACTACAAGATCCTTATTATCAAGAGAATACTGAGAAGTGGTTTTCCCTTTAGAAGCAAGCAACAAGATAAACATATCTGCTTCTACTAAAGTAAACTGGCTAGCAGGAATCAAAAGACATTTCGGGTTTTTGGTAAAGTAACAGGCAGCCAGAATATGTATTATTGTATTTGCCACGTTTCAATTATATAAATTATAAAGACTCATTCTAAAATAGATGCCAAATATTGGACAGCTAACTGAACTGAAAATATATAATATAGCTCACCAAATATGCTAAGTGGTTCCTGTTACTCCAGGTAAGATGACTAAACTAAACACTTCCAAAAAGAAAATTGCATTAAGTCCCTAAAAATACAGTAGACCACAATTTGCAACAGAAGAGGGCAACAAACATATGATGGAATATCATTAAATAAATATGTTCTTTGAAATAAAATAGGTATCTTTGTTAGGTAACAGCCACAAGAAGACAGTTGCTACATATTAAAAAAAACCCCAAGAATTTTTATAGCAAAGTTGTAAACTGTTCTGTTTATTTTTTTTCCTTAGAGACAGATATGAATTGTCTATCACAAAGTTTTGCTAGATTAATTACACCTGCTCAGTGTGTGAGAAATTCAAATCTCTGAATAGCAGCAGTGTAAGAGCAAAAACCTAATGTGAATGCAAATATTTCACAGGGGTGAGGATCTGATAGCTTAATTGCATCATTCAAAAAGCATGATTACAATGGTGGAAAAAACTCCTTAGGTCAGAATGCCTATGCTACCTTGACAGATCAATGCAGATACACTGCATTCGTAAGTTGTATGAATTTAAGAGATTCATATGTAATTGTATGTAATGTAATTGGCATCACATTTTCAGACATTATGCTCCCTGTGACTACAAGAAAATGGTTATTAAACCTTTTGGTGAAATTGTGACATTTATCAACCTCACTTCTGAGTTCTACATCTTGCAATTTTAATGTTATATTTATATATTGTTTTTATATCTTGATATATATTTATATATTTTTATGTGTTGATATATATACATCAACATATAAAAACAATTGATCCTTCTTAAATTTCAGTTCTCAAAATATATCTCTTTGCAAACATAATCCATAGGTACCAGTTTTAAAATGTTATTGAACTATGTATTTGATTGCTAATTTAAATCAAGAAATGCTAATGGCAACTTTTAGAACAATTAAAACATTCTTCTGAATATACAAAATTATTCTCCATTAGTGCAGTATAACTCTGGTACACTCCAAACTCCAGAGTCAATCCTCTGACTTGGAAATTTTCTGTTTGCAGATTTACAGCCACATCAGCAAGTTCCAAATGTAATTTACTGCTATAGATACTGTATTTGTATGCAGCAGCTAACACTTACCTGCTCATAACGAAGATTTCCAGGAACAAAGTTAGAAAACTACAGATTATCTAACATACCTCCCAGAAAACAGCTGCTGTGTGACCATATAATTCGATTACAAGTCATAAACCAGATGTAAGACTGTGTGTCTTAAACCATAGACGTAGACACATCCATCTCTAAGTCCTTTAGTTAAAACTAGGTCAACAGATAAAGAGTTGAAATCTGAAAGTATTTCCCTCATCATTTGTATTTTGCTACTTATCTCAGACCTTAAGAGAAATCAGAAATAAAACATATTGTAAAATAACATTAGCACATGCATGATTAGCACATCTATTTGCATATTCAGCATCCAAACTGGTCTTCCACATCCAGAGCATTTAATGCCAGCACTAACAACTTCAAAACTCTTCTAAGAAAAGCATGCACTTTATTTGGGGATGCACTGACTTTTCCCTAATGGCTTGTAAAACAAACCAGTCACCTCTAGTTTGACTTAGGGCTCCCATGCTGTCGTGCCAAACCACCGGGATGCCCAAGCCAGAGGACGACAGAGGCCACTCCTGGAGGCAACTGCCCACTCCCCACATGGAGCTGCTCCCTGAAAATGGTCACTCTCTCCCTTTTTCCAAGGGCCACTGCCCAGGAAAGGCAGCACCCGGCACAGACACCCTCCCTGCCTGCCTCAGTCTTGGGGTGGGAGCCCAGCTGGGGGCAGCATGAAGAGAGAGACGGAGACACCACAGGGATGGAGTCCAAGCTTTCCCTGGGCACTGACAGTGCCCAAGGAAAACACCAGCTTATGCACACGCACAGACTATGCTTTAATTGACTTCGACTTAAAACTTTTAATGGAGATAAATCACACACATCACTAAAGAACAGGACAAAAGATCCCATTCTGTTTGGCTTTACAAAACCAGTCAGAATTCTTATGATGCATGGAAAAAAAAAAATCTATATGTACTAAGTTATTTAAGTTTGACACTGGTACCCCATGGAAAACTAGTGTTTTCCATATCTCTTTCTCAGTATAAACAGTAAAAAAACCTCATGTGCTCTTCCAAAATGACTAAAGCACAGGTCATAAAGTACTTCAGCTGCAACTGAAGCATGTCATAGCTCTATACTGAATCATTACACTCACTTTTCACATGGTTAAATTTATCTGGGATTATATATCCTGCTTACACCACTCAGAGAGCCAGGGGAAGCATATAAGAGAGTCCAAATGCATGTTTTCCAGTGTACAACTCAATTCTTGGTTGAAAGAAATACAGCATGCCTTTGCCTTTTCTTCAAGAATTTCATTTTCTCTTTGAGACTTTTGTTTAAAAAAATAAGCAGTCTTACCTAGATCACCACAGAATTATAAAAAGAGGGAAAACCGGTGTATTGCTATCCATTTTATTGACTATTCTGTGTTAGCTGAAAACTATTAAATATTCTATCAAGGCAATCAGTTCCAGTGTTCCATCTTGCCTATTCTTTTTCTTGATAGTTTGGACCATGCAGTTTATGAATTTGCTATATTACGGCTACAATTTTTTTTTAAATGGGGGATTCTGGTAACACTTCTATTTCGGTATTTAACGTAAGTAACACTGTAATAAGCCAATTATGCTTCCAGTAGTATAGCACACTACTGGAAAAACCTGTTGATGGATGTGATTTGGATTGAGCAATCGGGTAACACTTTGGACAGAAATTATACAAGTCCCTGTTGGCACATTCAACATGAGTAGGTCAAGTATATGGCTAGATGTTGTGCTATTTTTTGCAATTCAAGAACAGTGCAAATATGAACTGAGAATATTTCTCCCATACAAACATTAAAAAGCAATTATAGCCATATGAACGATGAAAAAAATATGAAATACACTGTGAATGTTAGTTTGCTTTCAAATTTCCAAGCAATAATCCTAACAAACTACCTAAGAAAGTTTCAAATGTAACAATAATGGTTTTTGGAGATGATCTGGAAAACAAGTTCTGCTTACGAAACTTTTTTTGTGTTAAACTTTATATATTTGAGCCAGATTCTCCAAACCACTGAAACTATGGGCAACAGGCTAATGAAAGGGAATCATAACTTAAGACTGTGGTGTACTAGGACAAAAACAAATAGCTATTGCCAAAGATAAATCAGGTTTCCTAACCCAAACATCCTGGGGAGTGGAAGATTGCCTAATTGGGGATTTGGCCTGACAAAAGGGGTAGAAGCTGTAAAGAGAATTTCTCACTGGCTTCTGAAGGACAAGGGTAGGTAGCATCTGTGACAAAAAGAAACAGCAAATAAGGAAGGCGCTGCGGGAGAATGATTCCTTCCTTTCTGGAGGATAAGCCACCAACGAGGACAGCAGAAGGAGAAGCAACAACCTTACAAGCATCTGCTTTCAGCTGAGCAAATCCTCCAGAACTGATAAGGACACCCAATAGGAACGTGCTCACTGCAATGACTGTTTTGGTCCAGGTCTGTTTTTTTTTCCCTTTTTTTTAGATGTTAAAAGTACAGGTTGTAGGGAAAAAGCTTCTTAGATCTACATATGCACCCTCTGAGAAACTGCCTGAAGAACATGGCTGTACTTGAATTAATATCAGATGCAACATTCCCACATTTAGAGAAAGAGACATTTTGGAAACACTCCTCAAGAATGTGCTTAGGTTCCACACTCAAGTGGCACTGAAGTTTTGAATCAGCAGCATATTTCAACCTCTAGAACATTTAATTTCTCTCCTATTTGTAAAGCTCCTATGATACGGCTTAGATCTAGGCTATGACTAGATCTTTTGTACCAGAAAAGAGGCTCTTACCTTCCAGTCAAACCGTAGGAAAAAAATAAAAATAACTGGAAGTCTCCTCAGGTGGGGAATTCCCTCTCCTTATCATGCTAGCTCTCAAGCAAGATACATGTTTTCAACATGATTTTACTTGATGTACTGTTAAAAACCAGCTTACTCTAACATGAGGAGTAGATGGGGGGTTATTTTTTATTCTAAATTGCTTATCTATTTCACTATACAGCTGGGACAAGAAGGAGAAGGGAGAGTTTGGAGAGAAATAAAGCATTCCAAATAATCTGAATAGGAGAAAAAATAAAATAAATATTCCTAAACAGGAAATTAAGCATTCTTAAGAGAAAGTTTCGAAACTTGAAGGAAAAAAGGTCAGTTTTAATGACTAATTTCTTCACTTGACAAGAATTCCCAATCATTACAGCTAACCCTCCAGCAATTATAAAAATGCCCTGACTGATGCTGTCTTGTGACTCTGACTGTATTTTGCAAAAAAGTGTTACATAAAAGAGTGATTTAAAATTATTTTTCTCTAGCAGTCTAAAACCTTTACTTTCTTAATTCGATTTATGATATCCTAAAGACCTCTCAATCAACAAAGAGTTTTAATGTGGATAGTATTTCACTTGAGCCACATCAGTGTGTGTAACTCACTTAAAATCTGCAGCAGACATTCTGATTATTTTAAAGGGCAGAGGAACAAATATGTAAATTTGGTTAGGATGGCTTATCTTCAGATTTTAACAATGTAAAGTACTGAGGAGAAAATGAACAGCAAGAGACAAGCAAAAGCATCTCAGAATATGTCAGGAGTGAATGTAGTCACTGAAAATTTGTTTTCCTCTTTCTTCACAATTTCCAATTGGACACCCAATTAATCTGGTAGAGAATGTCATAACTCTGTTTCCTTGCTGATTAAAAAAGGAGAAAATTTGCAGTAGTTAAAATAGAGAAAATTTTAAAAATTGTAGACATTCCATGATTTCCAACATTTATCGGGGAAGAGATCTTTGCTCTGTAAATCAGCCACAGCACCTACCCTAAGCATCATCCTTGTAGTAACTATGGGAAAAGTACTCATAGGACCCATTGGTCCTCTGGAAATAGCATGGCAAGTAACAGGAAGAATGGTGTTTGACCTTAGAGATTTAGCACTAGAGTTACCTGTCCTTCTAGTTGTTCTATGGTAAAGCAGCAGAAAAAAGTGTGATTAATGAAAGCACTCTAGTTGAGAGGGACTAAAAGATCTACATTCATTTCTGCCTATGACTCTCTTAACAGTGGTCTCTGTAAGAAAACCCAACAAACCCAAACATTTGTACCCATAGTGTTCTGCTCTCCCTGTGCTGTGGGTTTCTTAAGGAAGCTTTTTTCACCTTAGCTCACATATTTTAATGTATCTTCATTTTGTCAATTAGGCTTTAAGGTATTTTTACTTTCTAACTTGTATCATCATTAGTCAAATTAAAAAATTATCCTTGATTTTGTAACAATAGAAGTAACAGAGAATGACTTTACACAATAGTCTGTGTTACTAATCCTAAAAGCCAAAATGTACCTATTATGTTTTCTTTCCACTACCAAATTTTATCTCACTCCTGAAATGCTAATTAAAAAATATTCCTTAATTATTTAACATTGAACTATTTTTCCCCTTTTGACTTGCCATTTTGAAAGTTACAATTATTCAATACAAAATAAATCAAAATTCAGCTGCAGCTAAAAATGACATTTTTCTCAATTTAGTAACACCACTGCATGAGAAGAATGTAAGCAATATCTTGATTTCTATACATGCCTGCATAAAGACAAGGCAAACATTTTGTAAAACTTTCACAGAATACTCAACCCAGCAATTTCTAATCATCCTAAATGAATTGCAAAAATGCACTCAGTGGAATGTACACATGCTTACACAAGTAGATTATTATGAATGCTATCAGTAAGAATGATAATTTGCAAATGATTAATTTGCAAAGATAAATAGAAGGTCAATTTTTATAACTTGATTCTGGCTTTGCCTCAAAAGATTGATGAGGAGCTGGTACAATTGTCAAATAAAGTCATGAATCCCCATTTTAGGCATCTATTTATTTCAACAAAATTCCTAAGAGATACTCCGTTTATAAGAATTAGTATTTTCTACGGTCAAGGAATTCTGAAACTATTCTTTATATGAACACAACTTATTTATTTTTATTCAGTTTCTCATACAAGACTTGAGACTTTATTTATGTGGTAGTTTTATTTAAGGCTATGTTTTTCTTGAGATTCAGAAACAGGAATGCTCTTACATTTTTTCACATTATCCTCCCAGCATACCCTAGATCCAACACTCATAGCCTCATCCTGAAAAATGCACTATGTCTATTCTACATCCCTGCATAGACGTTCTTTTGCTCTTTTAATTTTCTAACTTCTCTGCAAGAATGAAGGCCAGAACAGTCATTTTTCACCCCGCCCTTTACAAGGTGCTACAGTACTTAATAGAGCAATAGCTGAGACTATGGAATCACGTATGGAAGTATGCAGCACGTAAATGATTACAAATCAGCACAACACATCAGCATCCAGCCACGCAGCACAGGAGCCAAAACCCCACCCTTCTCCAACCAAAGGCCCTGGTGCGCCAGCTGTGATTCTGGGAGGAAACTAGCTGAGGGTGAAAGTGTTTTCTAGCAAGTGAAAGGGACAAAGAGCGTGATAGCTGACCTTGTTATTTCCTGGTTATTGCTCTTTGTGCTGAGGAAACAGGAATTTTAGCAACATCAGCTCAAGAAAGCTGAGATTGTCTGCTTTTTAATGGATTTAGATAGCTTTTCCTTATAGAGTGACCTTCATTTTCTGTTTGGACAGTAAAATGACAACACCATGAACTGCTGCTGTGTTCACTTTTCCTGCTGCAAAGGTTTTTAAGATACATGCGCTTAAAAATCCAGTATGTACGTCTTAAAATACACCAGTTAAGCCTATACTTAGTATCTAAAACAAAGAGAATTCCTGCAAATCCAGTGAGTTGGTGGTCCTGTCAGCCCTCTGGGAAAAGAGATATCTCGCTCTGCCCTCTGACTGAGAACCAGGCAGAGCAGAAACGCAAATTTCCCAGATGAGTGCTCTGACTGTCTGCCTTGGAAGCTCTCCTTGGCTGCACATTTAGCAGACAGTTTTGTCAGGAAACACTCTTCCAAGTTTTCTTGGATTCTTAAAAACTTTTTGTTTCAATGAGTCAGCATTTCCAGACGAAAGGCTGCTGTACTGAAAAATTAATGAGCAGCTGTATTTATAATAACCACTGAGATTATATTTATCAGTTTTGTAGTTCTGACTGAACGGTGTTAGCTGTGTATCAGCTGCTAACTTGACTGCTAGAACATGCCCTCCTCCTCTCCAAATGCACTTAGGACTTAAATCAGTAAGTTATTAAGAACTTTAAAATTTTACTGATTCAAATAAATTGTTCTTTCAAGAATGTGTATTCTTATGATGGTGATGTATTTGTGTCATTATGGAAAAGGGGAGAACTACAACTTCAATGCGAAATCAGTAGTTTCCTCACGGCTTCAAAATAAGGAACCTCACAGAAGAAGATACCCCACTGCGGTAAACAATCAAGGTATGTTTAGAATGACCAAACTGTACTCTTTAATTTTGTAATGTTTAAATACAGATAAACTGTAAGGGACTTAAATCATTAGAATGCTTCATTAAAAGTAGATATACTTCTTGTTGCTGTAGTAAATCAAGATCCACAGAAGAATGCTTACACATAGTTTTCTCACTTGACAGTATAAAATATTTATTCTTGATATGGCTAGCAGTATTTTCTGATCATGCCCAAAGGCCTGTGTAAATATTGAAGATTAAAGCCGTAACATAATTTTTTGTGGACTTCAGAATGCCATTTGTGGACTCTCAGAAGACCCACTGGGACTGTGTTAAGGCATTCAGCCTTCTGCTGCTTTGAAGATCCAGGCTAAAGCTCCTGTTTGCAGTGGTAAGAGGGCAACATACTGGCAATGTAAGCAGCAGGCAAGAATGGACACCTTCAAACATGAAACAAACCCACCTCTCTACACCTGCAGTTCACGAAACCTACTATTTGTGCCAGGACTAATTCAAGGAGAAGAAAGCGTGGTAATTTCAAAATACTACTTCAAAATCAGTGATGACTGGCATACAGATAATACATTTTTATACAGTCCCATCCACACTGGATATACAGTAATTACCTGGAAACTGGTTGGTGCTTTATGTGAAGAACAAAGTAAGTCGCTACAGTACTACTTTTCCATTGTTGTTAAGATGGACATGGATAAACACAATCCCTGGTAAATTGTAATTGCATGTAATACATGTATTCTCATGTTACCATAGGAAACCAATTCCTTAAGCCGCAGTAATCCTTTTAAACTTAGTTAAATCGGGTTATAGTACCTACATGTAGCTTGTATCTCTGAAACATCTGTTATCACATTACATTTATATATATTTAAAAATTATATATTAAATCAGAGTATTCAGAAACACAGAATACAGTACTACAAAACCAAAATCTGTCCAACACACTTCTACAGAAAAAAATCCTTCTAAGTACAAATATTTATTCTTACATTTCACTTAAAAGGAAAGAAAATAAAATTAATATTGTGTCATGGCACATAAAAACACTCTTGCACTTTCTCATATGACTGCCCTCTCAAGACAGCACAATGTTTCTTCAACAGCTGAATTTCTGAAAGCAAATGTAGGTACACAAAGCCACAGTTTCTTACAAAGGTTTCCTTACTACTAAAATAGCCTCAAGCAGCAAAATCATGTTCAGGTTTCAAGTGTCCTTCTTCAACTGCAGTGGTACATACTCTGTTTTATGAAGTATTCTCAGAGCATGCATTGCCTGCAAAGCACAGTTGTGACACATAAGTCTAAGTGACATCCAAGTCTAAAAGAAATGCCCAGTACCCACACAGAGGATACCAGCTTACATGTTGTATTAAGAAAACAATGAAAGTCATTTAGAGAAGTACCATGAAAAGCCCAGTAGTTTTTCACACAGACACACAGACATACACACAGACACAGACACAGAGACACACACACAAAAAGAAAAGACTTGATTTATTTCAGAAAGACTCAAGAGTATTCCTAGAACTCCTTCCTATCCAACTCCTCTCTGTTCTGATGGATGCAGCAGAAAAAAAAGCAAATATATGGTATTGCTTTCGCTGATCTAACTGCAGTTATCAGACTGAAGCAATTAATGTAATTCCTAATCTTACAATGTTTTCTTTAGATTCCTAACACAGATTCCCCTAATCAACACAAATACATCACCCAATTTTCAAATGATCCCACAGAACACTTCAGCCACAGTACTCCATGGATTTCTGTGGAAAAGGGATATTTGAAACAAGCAACATGATTTTCCTAAGTTTTCCGCCTCCCAGGGAAGTTAAACTCTCAAAATTTTATGCTCAAATATTAATCTTTTCTTTTGCAAGCTGTCCCAGACTAATTTTCCTGAGTCTTAGTTCCTGAAATAGTTTCATACTTGATCACATCATATCTGTACTTGGCCAATAATATTACAACAAACAGAATGCAAATTGAGAGATTTAAGTTTTTAAAGAGGAAGAATACAGAGTTTTGCTCTACTTAATTAAACCTAAGCACATTTTTAAAACTTGAAAGAATGAAATATTTAAATTATGCTGGAACATTAAATGATCACTAAAAATTACTATACCCACGCAGACCATCAAAACAAATTTTTTCACAATCAAAATGAAAGTGGGAGACTTACTCTTATTTGGCATCATAAAACAATTGAAATAAGATTATTTCAGGTGCACACAAACAACTGAAATTCTCAGCTATTCATTTTCAAAGCCTAAAAGAAATGGTTCTGCCCAGGAGAAATGGAAAGCAAAACGAAAAACTGTGTAACACTAATGAAACCTAATTCGTACCTATTTCTAAGGAAGTCTACCTTTACCTGAAGGAAAAATGAACCAAGCAACCCTCCCAAACCAAGCACAGTGTGGTGCTTTTGAAGTCAGATGACAAAGCTGGCTAGCCAGCTTCTAGACCAATTCTGAGTACAGAGACTCTGTTTGCCTCACACTGCGAATGCCAGTGGCAAACTCTTGAACCTGGAAGCAGCAGAAGCAGCTCTGTGTCCATGGGCCCCAGCAAAAGATCACAGACCTCCTGATGAGAAATGCCACCAAAACCTCCGCTCAAAACAGTGAGGCGACTGCACACTCCTAGCATTCATGACCTTGGGGTCAATCTTGCCTGATTCCTATTTGAAGACTTGACTAAAATATCTTTTGCCACAGCTGTAACCCTTTCAGCAGGTACATGTCACAAGCATGTCGGCTCACAGTCAGTGTTTGGGGTTTTTCCCAATAAGAAGGATCTACGACAGAGAAAAGAATATAAACTCAAAAATGCTGATGCAGTTTTTTACTGGCTGTGCCATTCCATGTGACTGTGCCTTTCAGGATAAACCTAAAATTTCTCACGTCGTAACAGCTTCTGTAATAATTAATCTATTTAGATACTGTTTCCTCCATCTCACTCATAATCCTAGCTTTAAAAAAGAGCATAAGTCAATGAAAATAAAAAAATAACGAGGAAACAGATGCCCCCTTTCAAAATGTTAGCATTAATACAGAACAACTATAAACTGTTTTTCAAAACAAGCAAAACTGTTCTTACAGATTTCTAACGAATTCTTAATTAAAATCCACTAATTCACAAAAATCTTTGTAAGAAAGCCCAGCAAGTCCAGTTTCTCTTTCCTATAGAGGAACAGACTTCAATACAAAAAAATCACTTGAAAGAGCAGTATCTGATGGATAAAAAGAAAGGCAGTAAGAGGCACATAAAAGACTTTGCCATTATTTTGTCAGGAATTCCAAAGAATTAGATCAACTCCTTCCAGCCTGAGTAAAAACCGAGAGAACGTGCACTTCCACATGTGCAGGGGTGTGTGTCACACAACACAGCCACATGAACAGTGTCTGTTATTGACTCGGGCATCTTACGATTCCCTGTGTACTCGGTTCACAAGATGTAGATTCCATGCCTTGAGGAGCGTGCCATGTCCAGCACAGCACCATCTGTCTGCACAGCTGACTGGGGGACACTCCTCCCTAACCATTCCCATCGTGTGCTGCTATCCCGGGGTTGCCCACAACAGTCCTGCAATGGTGGAGATGAGGTAAAAAGGTTTGACTTGGCAGCAGCGTTCTCTCAAGTCTCGCCAAGCCTGGAAGTGTTGCGGCAGGAGACGTGAATGAAGTAACACTTAAAATGCAGCTGGGAACCAACTGTGTCATCCTGGCTCAAAAGAAGTGACCATCTGACTCCACAGATGCAAAGTGCCACTGAAGTCCAAAAGAAGGAACTTCTTACTAACAGAAACCTGTATCATCAAGAAATCCTTCAAAAACCATCTCTTGAAGAGAACATCTACTTGTGCACCGAGCTGCCAGCCATGGTGAAAAAGAAGTTAAGAGTGGGGAGAGCAAGTGTGTCTCCTTCCAGGCTACCCCTAACTCTTGTTTCTGAGAAGAGAATACACAGTTGTCTTAGATGGTATTTAGGAAATCTGAGTCAGGAGCTTAAAACTATGACAACATGTAAAGGAATAATTATATATCTAGTGAGAAAGGAATGTATGAGGGAGGGTTACTTTGTCTGGGTGCCAGCACCAGTGAATAACAGCAAATGGTTTGAACTGGAAGGGCCTTTCCCTTAAAGAACCAGTTGGTCTCCTTTGTTTGGAGGATCCCTGAGCATTTTGCAGGTTTAGGTCTCTGCACGAATCTGCTCTGCAATGTCTGTGGATACTGTCTGATCCATTCCAATCCACTGAATCCAGCCCCATCTACTGTATTCTGGAGCTTTGAGATTTAAAGCCACAAACTTTTTTATTTTTGTAATACTTAGGAATCATCTCACAGAAATAAGGGGAAACGTCACAGGATAAACATGTTTTTATTGTGCTACTATGTACAAATGTACTGCCCTGTAGCTGCAGTGTTTTTTACCTCATGCATCTTTACATCATTATACTCTCCATTTTTCATGGTGTCTAAAAGAGTAAAAAAAATACATCTATGTTCATCTCTCACAGTAAATGGAAATTTATCATAAGGATAAACGTAATAAACTACCACAGTCAATATTTTTCTTTAAATGGTCACAAACACATTTTACCTTGCACTTATTTCCTATATTGGAAGGATATTATTTAAAAAAAATACTTTTATTAGAGGTGGAGTTTCTTTTCCCAACAATTCATACTGGTAGTCTGATTACTTCTGGACTTTGAACACTAAGGTCCTAGAAACATAAAATGAAACACAACCATGAAGAAGCAAATAAACAAAAACATTCCAAGTAAGCATTGTCTCTGATCTCTGTATCTTTCTTTACAATCTGGGCAAGAAATTCCTCTTCTTTTTCACAATTACTAAAATAATGGTCTTAAATTATTCAATTTTTCTCCTTTATATTCAGTTGTAGGTGATCTCTAGTTCTTTTAAGTTTTGTCAAAGCAACAGAGTGTCATGAGATGCATATATGACGTGAGAGTAGTGGGAAATTTATTTTAGATTTCACTGAGAGTTTTCCTATGCCTTCAAAAACCATCTGGAGATTTTCCCTCTTTATGGATACCTATCATTTCACTGGATAGAGTCTCCAGATGGTTCAGTTGTCCAACACTTTTGATTTTAGAATAGGAACTTTGTCTCCTAGATCAAAAATTTTTTTTTTTCATTCCCTCGCTACCCAGTTCAGATTACCCCCCATAGCAGGAGGTGTCCTGAACATACTGACATAAACTCACAGAGTTTGCTTTCCAACCATTTAACTTCAGACAAACATCACATTTAGGCTGTGCACCAGAGTTTACTCTGGCTGGAGCAGTTCTGCAGAGAGACCCTCTTGATTGCTGCTGCAGCCCTGTTTGGCAAAGTACTGCTGAACTTCTTTTTATTTACAATTGTTTTTCTTTGACATTTTTTATAATATCTTACAGATTTTCATTTTTTTCTAAATATTTTCTTTGCATTTGCTGTTCAGATCATCTCCATCAACTGGAACTTCTTACAGATATCTTAGGTTCTGCAAAGTAAAGTAACTTCGCAAAAAAGGATACCTAACAGACAAAACCCCTCAAACCCACCACTTATACTATAAAAACCTTATGGTTTAAAACACTTAAAAATTTGAACTGCTTTTGAGGGCATCTGGTGCAACAAGTCCACTAGGCAAAATGAAAGCACCAGCTAAATTTCTTCTGCTCTGTTCTGTTGATAGTTTTGCATTGCCTCTTTTTTTCCTTGAAGACAACATAAAGTACAATACAACAACTTAAAGATTTGATCTGCTTCTCACCAATACTGTTAGCAAAGTATCTTCCTGTCCATAGACTTCTCTACACAATGGTTTAAATTCCAGTTGTTCACCTCCCTCTCTGAACAGTTACACACATCAACCAGGGCCACACCACCTGAGGGAACTGAAAACTAATATACTATATTTGGTGTCATTTATCTGTGTTCCTGATTACTTTTTCTACACGTGCAGGAGTGAGAAGGACTGCTTTCTCTTGTTTCTTGCGTTTCCCCAGAAACAAAAATACGATGTTGGTGTTGGAATGATAAGCTGGGATCACTTTTACTGGCAAACCTCGGAGACTGAACTCTGACTCCACCTGATTTTCTTAGCATTTAACCTAAAAAGCAGTGGAGGTCCTCTGAAGGGATGAGGAAAGCGGGACTTGTTTTTTTCCAGGCTGTCTGGTCCTTTAAGTTAGGATGACTTTCAGTAGCATACCACTGCTGCCTTCCCACAGAGAAAGGAAAGTACTTCTAAGACCTTTTTTTTAAATATTATTATTTTAAATAAGAGAGATGTGGAAGTTGGTTTGTTTTTCAGTCTGGTGATAGCTCAGTTTCTCAAGATGAGTTAACAGTTTTGGACGGAGCATCACCATTTGCTGAAGCCTGATCAGTGGAATCCCTCAGATATTTTTTCACATGTAGTGTGCAAGGATCCTTTTAGATAGGAGATCTTTGAGATCTTTGGACATCAATAATAAAGAAGAAACCATGCAAAAAACTATTATCTTTATTATCTTCAAAAAGGAAGCAAAAAATTTATGAATGTGGCAGACCTAAGTAAAGAAACAGATTCAGGAGACCTTGCTGTCAAAACCTCTTTCACAAACAGCACTTTGAGTTTTGTGCCCTCTGCTCAAAAGCTTTGTGAACTCAGCATTTTCAATGAAGTGTTCCCCTTCAAGCCAGCCTGTGTACTTTGCAGAGGCACCAGCTGCCAAACAGAACCAGACATTTTAAAAAGGTGAGTAGCGCTTGACCCTATAAAATCAGGCATAGGATTTTGGTAGCTGAAGAAAATACCTGAAACTATGCTCTTAACATCTCTCTAGAAATAAAACCTCACACTAACTGGTGAATCACTAAAACCAAAAATCTGAGCTTAAAGCAAAGAATACTTGAAGGTAAAGGTTACAATTTAGAATCCTTAGGGGTTTTTTTAATCCATGAGAAGTTGTAAGGAAGAAACCAATGAGGTTATGATTTCATCTTCCTTTATGGCCTCAGATTAAAAATGTTTGGGAACAGTGAGGCATATAGGGCATGCATGTATATATTTCTGTTAAAACATGAAAATGAGAACTGCTTTTGAAAGGCTCTGCAACTAGGATCATGGAGAGGACCAGAAAAGAGGAAAAGGAGAAAGGAGAAAGGAGAAAGGAGAAAGGAGAAAGGAGAAAGGAGAAAGGAGAAAGGAGAAAGGAGAAAGGAGAAAGGAGAAAGGAGAAAAGAAAGAAAATAGTAGCCTAGATGCCAACTACTGGTTATCTGCACTGCTAATACAATAGGTCCAGTGTTTTTAGTGGACACTGTCAATGTTCTTAGTCTTAAATNAAAAGGAGAAAAGGAGAAAAGGAGAAAAGGAGAAAAGGAGAAAAGGAGAAAAGGAGAAAAGGAGAAAAGGAGAAAAGGAGAAAAGGAGAAAAGGAGAAAAGGAGAAAAGGAGAAAAGGAGAAAAGGAGAAAAGGAGAAAAGGAGAAAAGGAGAAAAGGAGAAAAGGAGAAAAGGAGAAAAGGAGAAAAGGAGAAAAGGAGAAAAGGAGAAAAGGAGAAAAGGAGAAAAGGAGAAAAGGAGAGGGATAAAAGAAAGAAAATAGTAGCCTAGATGCCAACTACTGGTTATCTGCACTGCTAATACAATAGGTCCAGTGTTTTTAGTGGACACTGTCAATGCTCTTAGTCTTAAATTAGAGCAAGCAGCTGTTTTAGTGTACAGCTGAGCGTGACATAAGCCTGTGTAAACACTTTGCTCTGTCACATTCTTCTAAGTACATGAGGGTTGTATCTTTCTCCCTTCATGTAGAACAATCCTCTTCTTCAAAAGCTCCAAATAACTTGTAAATTGCACTTCAATTCTGCCATTAGAAAACAACCAAAAGATCAGGGGGACAATATAATTTGTCAGGTGGGTGTGTGTATCATGCATCAAAATGTCTACTTTTAAGGCTAGCAAACTTGACAGCATTCCATAAACACATTATCCCTGTTCTCTTGAGCCCACATTTTCCAGTGTCAACATACAGCAGATTCCAAATCCAGTTTTGATGATATTGATAGGAAATCCCTACCTCTTGTTCCTATGAGTTTCATATATAAAATAGTCATAGAGCATGGTGATACATGTCTGTACCTACAAAGAAACACACTGCAAGGAACAGCTGATTTGGTTTCATAGAATTCCTTGCTGTCCTCACATTTTAAGCGGAATCAGTTACTGAGGATTTTTAAAATTGAAACATTAAAATTCCATAACAAACACTGGTAAATTCTGAAAATCTTAGTAGAGTTTTCAATAAATATCTCTCTCCCTTCTCCTCCTCCTTCCTTCAGTTTGCATATACTTTTTGGGGCATCTAGAGGTCAGGCAGAGAAACTTGAGAACAGACTGCAACAAATGAACAACAATTTGCACAGTACCAAAATTATTACGTTGAAACCGTGACATTGATTTGCATGAAAAGGCAGCTGACCTTCATCTCATGACTTATTTTTAAACCAAATGAACTCTGAAGCTGACAGATAAATTGCCCTATCTTCCAATTTTCAGGTAAAGCCTATGGAGATGGCAGAACTCATAGCAGACTAGCCTGGCTCCTTCACTGCAGAGACACAAAAACAGTGGTTGAAGACAACACCAGCCAACAGATGAGACCAAGAATTCCTGGAAAAACTGCAGCAGAAGTGACAGGTCACTGGGGAGACCTCGCTAACCTGGAAATTGTTAAAGCAGCCAGTTTAATACTCAACTCTCACTCTCACCTTTACATGCTACATTTTAAAACAACCTATCCCTTGACGTGGGACCTGTAATTTCTGTGGTATGTGATTTCTAGATTGTTCTGGCCCTGTAAAACTGGGCATCTTACTTCTAGATGAGCTGTCTTCAGGTTGTTAAGGATGGTGGTGGCCAACACCCCCACAACAGGCAGGACGATACACGAAATGTCCTTGCAGTGGGGAACAGTTTCAGCCAGGCTACCTGAAACAGGGGAGCAAGTCTGACACCAGTCAATGCCTTCTCTTTCTGTTACCACCTTATCCTATCATCACGCTGGCCACTTCTTCACAGGCATACCTGGCTCATGTACAACTGGGATCTACCCAGCTGAGTTACAACAGTTCATTCGATGCTAAGCTAGATGCTTTTTGTTGGTGATTCCATCCATATAACTCAAATGTTGTTTCACAACTGTTCTTTCTCTTTTGCCATGGTCAGGAAGATTTATAAACCAAGAGAACAAGCTCCATCTTCAAGTTGTTCAAGCTCTAAGTTTAGATGAAAACAAATATATGCAGGCTGCTTACTGCTTTAGACTTTGTGACTGTGTGACTTGCATTATATGAAGCTGTACTTTCTTTGCAAGAAAGATGTAGATCAATCTCACTGGTTGCAGGTGCTCCGAAGTCTGTCACCCCACAAGGACACATATCTCTGGCATGAACCAGGTATAGGCAAAGAATCACAGAGGAATTTATATAGGAATTGGTTTCTGGATCACTCAGTCCAACTTTCTATTCAACGCAAGACTCATATCACATTTACAGCTGAATCTTGAAAGTCTGCAAGGATGGGGATATCATGGCCTTTCTGGACCACCTGTTCATGTCTGTCCAAAGTGAATTATTTTTCCTAGTATGACCTTCCCTTGTTGCACATGAACCTGTTATCTCTCGTTTTACCCCTGTGCACCTCTGAGAGGGGTCTGGCTCAGTTTCTGTAACTCTCTGTCTCTTTTAAATGGGGGCTGATTGTTATTAAATCCTGCCTTAGCCTTCTCTTTCCAGCTCAGTCATTTTCCTCACTAACTTTTTTTGTGGTTCTTCCACTGGACTTGCAGCAGCCTTCTGAGATTTCAGGGTGGGTGCAGAATTAGACACAACCACTAGACAAGGTCTCATGAGTGTTGTGTAGAGAGGAATAATCTCTTCTCCTGACCAGCTGACACTCTTCCTAGTGCTACTCAGTATGCACAAGACACTGCTGACTCAATGACTCTGCCTCCCTCAGACCTCCAAGGTAACTTCCAGTGGAAATGCCACTTGGCCCGTTGGTCTCCTGTCCACACTGATACTCAAGGGTTTTTTTGTCCCAGGTGCTTTGACACAGCACTTCTCGTTGCTGAACTCCTGGAGGTTTCTGGCAGCCCAGCTCTGCAGAGTGTACCAAGGTCCTCGTGAATGGCAGCCTTGCCTCCAGCCGGTCAACTGCTTTGCCCAGTTTTGGGGAATACCAGTCAGAGGTCCATTCCAGTCAGCTGGCTCATCCAGCCTGCAGCTCATGCAGTGAATTTGCTCCTGCAGCTGTCTACTTTGGAAAAAAATAATTTTTTTTCAAAATACTGGCAGCACAACGATGGCAGCAGTGTGAATTGAGAAAAGCTGCTGTTGGCCAGCATTTAGACTTCTGCTAGTAAACTCACCAATACAACAGTGGCACATAAAAGTTAGTTCAGACACTTCTATATCAGGCACATATTATTGTATAGGCAATATTGTGAAGAACTGAAGAGCCTTGAAAACCCTCAGCAGAACAATGATTAAAGAAAAGGCCTACAAACTAGGAAGCGAATAAGTGCTTTAAGAGAGACTAGAAAACAGTTTGTTTTGTAGTCATGAAGCTCCTCTCCCATCTGGTATTTATGCTACACACACACAGACACATAGAGCCACAAGTGCATGCATATATGTTTCTACCCACTGAATTTCAAGGCACACAGAAACAATTAAGTCACCCAGATTTTAAAAGCAGATAAAATATTTCTTCAGACACTTTTCTGACATCTGCAGGCAGTTATCAGTTTGTTTTTTTTCTTTAAATCAGATTTTTGCCTCAAGTATACACAGAAAAGTCTTACACTAAAATATAAAAAGTTCCTTGAAATGAAGAGAAGAACTGCTCGAAGGAGTGGCAGAGAAGAGATTGTTCTGCCTGGTAAAACCAGAGAACCTGCAGAGTAGAGGATTGCTCAATGGGGCCAGCTACAGCATTACCTGCCAAGTCAGCCACTCTCACAGACTGGGAACTAGCAAGCGAGAGACACAGCCAGTTGGCTTTGGCGGAATATTTATGGAGGATGCAGAGGCTTATTTACTGAATAATCTGGAGACCATCTGGTGGTATCCAGTGACAAGAACACTGAGCTGAAAGTAGAAAAGCCTGAGCTCTATTTCTGGCTCTGCCAGCTATTCTCTGTGACCTCTGGTGGCTCAGTTTGCCCATATACAAATCAGAAAAAAAATCTACTCTCATCTCTAGGAAATTTTGATACTTCAGTAAGAATTCACATTTACTACCATTTTAGTAGTACGTTTATTTATCTACATTATCCAAAATCACTTCAGAGTTAATTGCTGGAATATTTTTTGAATCTGAGTTTTCCCCCTGTATTAACAAAAAGATTGCAACCACCTCAATGGAGGCAGTACATAATGTGGAGTTAAATCGAAAGAATTTAAAACCAAACTGGACAGTTTTCTTAATTGGGACATTTCTAAAATAAAGAGATACTTTTTTTTCTTCAGAAGAAAATGTGCATCAACCACGTGAAGGAAAGATCTGTACATCTTACCGGACCTTCCCCACACCCAGCCTAATGCTCACTACCATAACTGAGCTGAAACAAGTATAATCTAAAATCCCGAGTTCTGAATTTCTTACCATTTTGCTGAACCTTTAACTAATCATCTGTAGGCAACAAAGGCAATTGAGTAACCAGATCAATATCCACGACATGCTGATTCCCTTCACCACCAACCTTCTCTGCTCAGAGGCCCACCGATTTTTAGACTGATTCCAGTAGGTGGGCTTTCTGAGATACATTGCTAGATTTGCTTTCTTTTCTCCAAGTTTCACTGACAAGTTACCAGAGGGGTAGTGCAAAATCAACCCTATGGGGGAATAACAAAACAAAAAATCCCACCAAGGAACAGCAGCTCTTTGAGAAAATCTCCAGATGACTAAAAACTAGCACTAATCCAAACCCCGATTCAAGTAAAAAGGAAAATTCCTGCTGCAAGCAAAAGCCTGCTATCCCCACTGAAAGTGTTTTGCTGGATTCCTCCACAGGTGATAACACAGTGGAAGGAAAGAGTTTCTGCCTACCAGGAGGATTCCCACGCAAACAGAACCCAGACACCTCCCACTTTTTTTGCCACAGAACTGGTCACCCTTGTCTAATCTCCTTATGTCATCTGGTGTCTCACTGGGGAAGTGCTATCTAGGACAGAGAAGTCTGTAGGGATGCTGGCAAGAGTGGAAAGCGAATCTTGTGACCAAGTGCACTGGGGCTGAGCTGCTCAGGAAAATGATAATGAAGTGGAGGAGCTCTATTTTTAATGGGGGACAAAGGCAGAAGAGTAGCAGGAGGACCCGACCTCCCTTGGTGGGAGGGAGAGGAAGAGAGAGAGGAAGGAAGAAATGCACTTCTTTTCACAGATATACAGGTCAATAACTAAATACATAACAATGAAGTTTAAATTTAAACACCGAGTTATTTTTTTAACAATGGCTCTGTATATGATAGGTCCAAACTATGACCTTTCTTTGCTGATGCTGGAAGAGATCCAACATACTTCAGGAAGAAGTTGGGTCTTCAGGTAAGTAGATTAACTTTTATATAGTACGTAAGATTTTCCAGACAATGTGTGGATTGGAAAAAGGCTTGTGTCAAGATCCACGTTTCTTAGGAAGTGGAATAAAAATAGCCAGAGGCTGCAGCAACTAAACCAAGTCCTGGAAAGTCAGCACTAGACTTCCAAAGTAAAAATAAGGCAGACTGCTTGGAAAGCATTTCAGTGGAAGAATAATACAAACTCATAAAATTGAATCTCTTTTCTTGTACTGCAATCATAAGACTGCCCAAGCCTGCATGATACTATATATTTTAAAATGTTTGCATCCCCACAACCTTATGCAGAGATTAATAAAGTATGGCAGGATATACTTACAAACTATTTATGCAGCTTTAAAATTTGACCAACCCTGCTGACAAGGGAATAGGAAGGGGGAAATCACTTTATTATTCACTCACTGGACTGAAAACTACTGTATGACATGGAATGTCATTAAGAGGTTACTAGGGACATACAAAAAAAATTTTTAACTGCCTGCTTGCTTGTATTCTTTTTCTAAAGGACTTCTAAATTCCCACATTAAAGTCTGTTTATAGTAGCATATTTTGTATCTATTATAGTAAGATGATATTAAGGAAGATGACAGTCTTTTAATGTATTTATTTTCAACTCCACTAAACTAAGACTAGTGCAATAGATTTTTGTGTATGTGTAAATCCATCTCCATGTTTTGTGAACTAATTCTCTCTTGCAAATAAACAATGCTAAAAATAATTATTCACTTACTGTTGATACAGCATAAGGGTTCAAACTCATAAACCCCATACTCTTCCTTTTTCCATCTCTTAGTTCAGTTGAAATTCCACTGTCCATCTTGAAGAAGTAAATCACTCCAAATACTACTGGGATTTTGGTTGTTAGTTACAGTATTGAATAAACACTCTCAGTTGTTATCGCCAGATTTTCACACATTTTCAATCAATATTTTCACTTTTCTAGCTATGCTGAGTGTTTTCAGAATAAGGTTTGCCCATAAGAAATTTAAGACTATGATAAGAAAACTGAAATGATACCTACAACTTTTAACGAAGAGCTATCATGTTTGAAGAAAGCATACCTTCAAACTACCTAGCTATGAACTGAATAATCGCATCTCAAAATTCATTAAGTGCTCAGTAATCTCAAAAGCACTACACTGCTCGTGTCTTATCTGCAACAAGGAAAAGCAGAGCTCTGTTGTAATTCACTGAAACACAGCGATATCATATTACACTTGTATTGTAAAATGGCTATTTACTTTCACTTACAAAACAGCGCTCTTAAATTACAAAAAAAAAAGTTATTAATTAAGTATTTCAGACATCAAAGCAAATTTTTAAACACTCTTCAATGTACTTAAAATATCAAACCATCAGTACCATGCAGGACAGAAGTTTTAAAACATTCTGTCATCAGGAACCCTCTGTAAATTTCCCTCCAGCAACAACAACTTTCCCCAACTTTGAACAGCACAGCATGAAAATGATGGCTATGCAACTCTGCATTCTGTACCACCCACAATCACTTTGGCCAGCCCAAGGCAAGGATGAATTCACACTACATGAAACAGACCTATGACAGTGTATCTCTTCTTGGATGAAAATAGAGCTTGGGTATGTTGCAAGCATTGGCTCCTGATGCCATTGGCAGTTTTGTCACTGGAAGGTGTTGCCACAGCCTTCCAACTAAAAGACATGGCTGAACTGCACCTCAGCTGAATAATTTTTCAAATAAAAACTCAAGGCATGTCTGTTTAGCCATTAATCTCTGCTTAATTTAGAACAGTTACTGAAAGTTATTTTAGTTTTAACACACCATTAGATCTCATGCCTTCTGTATTTTGTAGTAAGAACTTTTCACAACAGCTATCCTCTTTCCCTCTTATATTAATTTTATGAATCACAAGAAGTTGTTACACTGAACATTTCTATCCAGCAGCACACACTTCAACTGAATGTTTTTTATATGGATGTATACATCAAGAACTATCTTATTGTGGACTTAATGACATGACATTAAAGGGGACACCAACTAAAACGTAGGAATTCATAATTTGTAAAACTAGTTTAAAATCTCTCATTTTTCTATTTGAAAAGTTGTTATTTTCTGTAATTATTGTATTTTAAAGGTGGTTTAGAAGTGATGAGATCTTAAAAATGAGACAGTCACTACAAATCTCACTGGCACCGGTGCTGATAGATATCAACCCCAAATCCTATGCTGTTCTCCAGCAAATCATTCTCTCTATGTTGATGATACTGATGCAGTAAGACAGGATCTTCTGATGCAGTACAGGGCATGGAACATCTTCTTCTACAGCATGCTCAGGGAAATTACTTCCTCACCTAAAATACACTTTAAAACTATTTTTATAGTTAAAAACGATTCCATCTCAAATTAGCCATATACAATTTGAATGTGCATATGCTTCTGAAAATCAGTCTTGAGCTTTGTGCCTAACTAGAAGGACAGAAATCGAGATGTGTTATGCTTAACTGAAGCAGGCTGGCAGAAAAGTTCACACAAAAAACCCGAAAGGACTGAAATGAAAGCTTAGGTAGTCAATACAAACATTTTACAACTTGTTGAAAGAGCAAAAAGATATATTAACAAAGATGACACATGACCCACTTTTATACAGAACATTCTTCAGAAGTGTCTGTACATCTAGCAAAGACAGACTCATGCAGGAAAACACTGGGCAACGTTGCACTCAACATTCTGCACCTGGGTCCATCACTTCACCCATCTGTTCACAAGAATTCATTTATTTAAACTTATGAGCAGAAAACCTTCCATTCTCCTTGAGAATGAAAAATACTATGCAGCACTCCACAGTTCTTAAAAAATATACTGTCTTGAAGGAGAAAGGTTATTGGCAGCCATAAGCATAAAACGTACACGTCACATTTACATTAACTTACCAATCTGTTTCAGCCCTACTGCCAAGGTATGCCGTCTCCTCACCTTTGTTTCCTAAGGAATGGAGACTTACACTGTTGGATCACCAGTCTGACATGCAATCATGACTTCCACCTAACTCTGCAATCCACTGGCCAGTTCCAAACAAATGCCACAAAAAGGCAGAGGACTGAAAAAAGGCCACGAAGTCTAACAAGACTGCCCTTGGCTGGAGGAAGGGGTTGTTTTGACACCTCCTCCCTGAAGGGAAGTTTTTAGCATGATCCTAACAAGTTACCTGTTTGTGCTGAATTAGCTGCTGATGGACACAGATGGTCTGATCAGCCAACCAGCACTTAATCACCAAAAATGCCCTGACGTGCACTGCCTCTTGTCCACCTGGAAGGGGACTGGGACTGCTCTGAGAAGAGTCAAGCAATAGACCTGAAGGAGAAACGGGCTATTTACTGTCACTGGAGAAGGAGGCTGGGTGTCTACAACATCCAAAGACAACCAGAATTTATTAGCTCCATTACTTACAGAACAAATTACACTCTACAGGACTGAAAAAAACTCACTTAGAGCTCCTGGTAAAGACCAAAAGCAGATTATGCCAAGCACATACCCCATTCTGCTTTAGCTAGGAAGAAAGGCCAGAGAAGGAGGAAATGAAATTTAAGTTACTTGCTGGAATTGTACAGAGATCTGAGCTGGCTGCCAGAATATGCCTATTTTTCACATTAGGGACTATCTACTGACTCATAGTACTGGCTAGTACTATGTACCAAGGGTGACAATATAAAACTATGTTAGTTCCTTTGTAGAATATAGATATACTGAGTCACTCTTTAATATTATATTTTTTAATATTACATAATATATACTACATAAAACTTGCAGAACCTTTCCTCCAAATCTAAGAAACTTTTATGATGACCATCATAATCATTATTCCACAGAACAAATTTAAGATCTAAACCACAGCTTTTTTAGCAGCTTCAACAACCTCAGAACACAATAACTCTGGGCTGGCTATTTAACAGAAACTTCTGTAATCAAAGACACAAACATCATGGCAGTCCAAGATGAAGTCAAAATTAGATTTAAACTGGATTTCAAAACTCAAGTACCCACCAGAGATATAGTAGACTTATTGCTATACTGCAAAATGTTTGAAAACTCTTTTTTCCACCAGCAAATGTTTATTAACTGGATGGAATGTTCCCATCCCATGAAAAAAAGTATTCATTTTAGAGAGTGTTTAAGAGTCCAAAACAAAACATTAGTTTTGTGCTTACTGTCTAAAGTCAATTAATATGGATAAGCAGAAATAGTCAGAAGTTAAAATTTAGTTGAACACGGCTTGCTGCCACCACGTGCTACTGGCCACTCTAACTTTCAAGATAAGTGGTGATTGAAGACAAAAAGGGTCCAAATAGGTCAATGACAGAAAAAAAAAATGCCACCTACACACCAGAATAGCTAATAATTTTGAAGTCCACAACTATGTTTACAGGAAAATTAAAGCTGGAAGTTATTCAGTTCCATATTGCATCTAAGGGTATGAGTTTATAGCCAGTTTTTTAATTGTTCTCTTTTTGACAAAGTGTAAAACAGCATTTCTAAAATTCATCTACTAGAAAGGTGCAATTTCTTGACTAGATAAAAGCATAAATGTCTCCGTAAATGTGGGTGCTAATTTTTTTTCTAGTATCAAAGCCTGCTGTTTGTTTGCTATCTAGCTGTTCGGTTTCTTTCAAATACATTTTGATACTTTCAGAGGCGGGACATGCTTCCAGCTCCTAAATGACCAACAGTGGAATTTACTGTAGTGTGTACTGTACAAAGTTCTTTGGTATCCACAGGAACAGTTACCAGCTGATGTGAACTTCCTTCCCTAAAGAGCTTGTTTTGAATAACAAACTACTCCAGGGGGAAATACATTATCTTGTCTAATCAAATGTTCAAGTGAGGCTTATTTCATTCCAGGGTTTTACTATGCATTGTGGAAATGTGTGTGTCACTGACCTTTAATTAAATCTCAACCTTAAAGGAAGACAGTAAAAGCTTAGCAGCCTAGACTGTGCATATGATTTTAAAAGTACATTTAAATAGTTGAAGGAATTAATAAAAATCTCCTATTTTTTTAGTGACTATGTTCTCTAAGATTTTGCTTTTCTGTAATCTGTATAAAAGGTTTTCATAAATATCAGTAGTTATTTGTTCTTACTTTGGTCAATCAGGTTTAAAATACAGATGTTACTGATATATGGTTTGTACTACCAATGTGCTTCCTTTTCCTCAAGTGTATTTATCCAGTGCTTTTTGATTAGCTGGAAGTGTTTCACACCGAGAAACATGTACTTTAGCCAGAAAACAATTCAACAGGACAATATCACATATATGTAGGGCAAAAGTTCATTCTTCACGTCAGAGAGCTTGTGCCAAGTAAAAATATAACTCGGCCTCTTGTGATGTCTCCGCAGGTGGCACGAAGCAGAAACAGCCAAGCCATTCCTGAGAGGCCTTCTGCTGAGGAGACATCTTTGGGGGAGTCTACTGCCCAGGTCCCACCAGGGAAGGAAGCGACAAGTCAAGGACAGGGAGGAAAGAGGAGGAAACCAAGGGAAATACTGGGGTGCCTTCTTTAGCATCCTCTTTCCTTCACCTCAACCATCCTGGAGCAGATGTCCCTAGACAGGAGAAGAGAGTATCTAGAAGGAGAGAGTTGGGAAAGCACAGCAGGAAAGCCTTTCTGATGCTGTGAAAAGCACTAATAAAGAAAGAAATATTCTGATGAATTACTCAAGTATGCAGTGTTGATTATGTGTATCCATAAAAAAAGGAAAAAACCTACATAATTCCTGTTGGTAAACAACAAGTAATGCTGAAATTTTTTGCCACTTCTTTCAGACTACTGTCAGAAAGACAATATAATAACACTATAAATAAAATAAGCAGTATAATAAACAACATTTCAAAAACTGGTGCAATACTCAGGTGTATACATTTGCTGTAATGGTCAAATACTATTTTTACAGTAGACACTTTACTAATGCGTACATGGTATAAAGGTCTTGGAAAATCAGAATAAACCCATTAAACCCCAAATACTATTGCTTTTTTTGCAACTGATGCAAACCAATTAAATTACCTTCCTTGAACATTCTCTACTTGTAAAGTGAAGAGTCACAAGTTTCAGGTATTTTTAAAAGGGTACTGATGATTCAGTTCCAAGTTTTATTTTGTTTGTTTCTGATGTATTTTTGACACCCATTCATGTAAATGGAGAAAACAAGCTAGTTATTTCTTTTCCTCACTGCTAATTTTCAGTTCTAGTAGGCTGCAGAGGTTAATCCTACGTTGGCTGGCTTTCAATCACATTTTCTATCTACCACTTTGTAAACTTTCTTGGAAACTTATTCTGATCTTAAGAAAATAACAACATAACAAAACCTGTGTAAATTAAACCTCTAGCTTTGAGTAAACGTCATTATTCTTGTTTTGCATTTATTTTGAAGAATAAAGTAACAATATTGGCTTCTATTGTTATAACATTGTACTAGTTTTGAACACGTATATTTATAATTCAGATAATTTATGTTTAGACACAGATGGAGAACGGTTTTATTCTAGTCTAAAGCAGCTCGAGTTTTTTTTTTAACAAACATGGTGGCAAACATGCTCATGCCAATATTTTACTTCACATAATGAAGTGATGAAGTGATGAAGTGATGAAAATGAAAAAGTGAACTCCCTTTCCAAGTGTCTCTTTACATGCTCAGGAAACATCACTGGTACATTTTCCTTGTGATAAGAGAGGATTCGGATTTTGGAGAACTGAACATGGAAACTAAGGTAAAGGATAGCAGTAATACAATTTAAAACAAATTACAAATACTGCTAGATGCAGAGAACCCTTCAGCTTGCCTTCACATAGTACTTTTTATTAAGTATTCAGCTGATAAAATAATTAATATATTAAGTATTCAGCTAAGATGGCATTGTATTTTTGCAAAGACTGATATATTCTCTTTCCATTTTCTTCTCGTTACATAAATCCAGGTTGAAATGCAAAGGAGGTTTTGCTTTTCCTCTTTTTTTCCTCCATGAGAAAAGAAATTAAATAATTTAACGCTTGAGTTAATACAGGCACAGATACTAGAGGTCGTATTTAACATTTTTCGCAGGAGTTGAAAAGTTCAACTGAAAAACTTCACTGGATTTTATGAAGATAAAACACTAGATTGTACCATATTTGCTCTCCATTTATCTCCTAAATAACATGATTTAGCTTAGCTAAAATCTGAATTGACCCTCAGGCTTTTTAAGTGTATACACTGTGAAACTTCAAGAGCTCTGCTGCTCCTGTTGAGGGCCCTTTCCGTTCTGGAGAGCCACAGGCTCCCTCACATTATCAGGTAACACCTTTTACAAGGACAAGCTGGTAGGAATGAGCTGACGATTTTCTTGTGGTAGAAGCCTCTCTCACCTTACAGAAAGGAAACCAGGAAGAAAACCACTGTGCTTTCTGGCAAGAAAGGCAGTGTCGTCTCTCACACTTGCTATGGTGCAAGTGGAAAAATTAAATAAGGGTTAATAGGGGAATCTCACTGGCATGTAAGGCAAAATTTTCACCTGATCAACAGCTATGATTCATTTGTTCTTTTAGTTAACCTATTTAAAGATGAATCAGCATAGTCCTGATATGGGATTTATTGGAAACTAATCTCTTCTGGAAATGACTTCTTAAATCTTAAGTCAAGAAGGCTTCTGCAGGGTCACGCTAGAGTTCTTTCTAGCCCACTAACCTTTTTCCAACAGTGGATGCCCAAAAAGAGATGGGCAAGGTCAGGGCAGGAATACCTAACAACAGTCTTCTCAAAAACCTGAGCCAAACAGGCTTTCTACAAACTCAGGAGATTTCTGTTTTGTGAACTCTGAACTCATCCCATCTCCTCCAAAGGCCATGTGAACTTCATAAAATAGCTTTGATTCTACATACTATCGCTGACATGGTGTGCACTGGAACAGTGCTCCATCCTTACTTTACAACCACAGGAAGACTTACGCTGGCTGATCCAATACCATGGGAAAATGCAAACAGAATTTAAATGCATGTATCTCCAGGTATCCTCCCCTGCCACAACTTTTGTGGTCAAATGACCCCTCATGGGATTTCTGCATACCTATCTAGCGTATTTTAAGTAAAAATAATAGAGTAGTAGAGTGGAAGTGCCTTGGAGTTACACAACAAAGCCAAGAGGAAGAGTTCTTGTGGCATAAGGCTCAAACAGCCATGTCAGTCTTGTGTACACTCAAGTTCATGTGAGTCGATTGCTTTTGAAAGGCATCAGACTAAGCCTTAAAGCTCCAGTCCACAAAGTTAAGTTTAGAAATAACTGCAGTGAATGTAGCTGTGTTTACTTATCCAAAAGGGCAAGGGTGAGCAAGACAGACCTGTTCTCTTACCACCGAACCTCTGCAAGCAATGTCAGTCTTCACATCAGAAGAAGCAAAAGCAACACAATGCACTGGGTTTCTTCTGACACACAGATTCTCAGTGGCTTTTGGTCTGACTCTAATCTCTGCCCGTGGATACAGAGGTGGAGGAAGTAAGCCTGCTTGTTTAGACAGCCACCACCTTCCCATTACATCCTACTGCTTGTTCCCATCTCCGCTTTCTTCTTCTTCATTTTGTGCTACCCGCCCTCAGTTAAAACCACGGAAATGATCCGCACTAAAAATAACCTCTCCCTCCACCTCATTTGGTCAGGCCAAACAAACAGCTTTACCAGGACACAGCTAAGGGCACAGTGCAGGCATGTAACTGGGAAAGTGGAGTGGATAGTGATGGGGGAGGGTTGGAGGAAGGAGGACAATGGCTTAGCCTGGCAGTACTGTTGGAACAAATGCACATGAAACTAAACAGTAAGCACTCCTTAGCATGCGCTCTCAGAGCAGCGACATGATTCAAAGACTGATGACTTGCTTAAAATATAAAACCTGAGGAGAAAAAGCATTGATGCAGAGACTTGAAAAGGGTATCACATGAGCATAAGCATCTCAAAAAAAGTAAATTAATTCCAAAGTCACTTGACCAGTGATGTACTCTCCAGTTTTGAAACATCAGGTCCCAACAAGAACCCAACCTTTCCACACTGGAAAAACCTGCCCAGAGAGAGAGTAAGCATTGACACAACTGAGCCAGTCCTTACCTACAGCAAACAAAGAGTGCTCAGAGCAAACTGTGCTCTTTTGCTAGGAGCAAATGCCTGGAATTCCCCCCAAGTCAAGCTCACGGTTAGTCAGGATTTTCTCCCTACTACATCCTGACATTCCACAGAGCAACCCTCCATAAAGTGCTTAAACATTTTATTTTTAATTTCCCTCTTGGTGTCTGGAAGCATGTAAAACAGCATGTTTTTACAAAAAAATCCCAAAACAAATCCACCTGATTATGCTATTTGCAAAGATGTTCTGTTGTTTCTATTTCGGATAGGGAAAAAGTAAAAGAAAAGAAAACTTCGATTTACTGCATATTTTTTATCTCTGTATTTCCCCCAGGACTTCAACTCATAAAGTTTAAGTATGTTCACATTTATCATGTAAGCATGGATCAGGAATGGTATTAGCATGACATGTGGCTGTACTTATAATAAGCCCACCATTCCTAACAATTACAGAACCAAAAAAAAGATATCCCTTTTGATGTGACAATCCTTTGAGTCAACAACATTGTAAGATGCATGTCAGCATTTTTTCCCTTAAAAATTCACTCCATTAGGAAAGAAGAAATTACTCCTAGTGGAAATACGAAATGGGTGTTGTGTCTTTTTTCTACAGATTTTGCTATCACAAGCAGGAGAACTAATAAAACCTGATATACTGTGATCTGTGTCTGTAGTTCTTTGAACCTCTCACTAGCAAAATCAACAGCTTTGTCTTAACTCTGCTCTCAAACCCCTCTTCTGAAGACAAATGCAAAATGCACATCTCCAAAAGGCCTGCAGACTACCAAGGACGGCACTTGCCACAGGACTCCTGAGTTTACTTCCTTGTGGCGATAGTTGGGAGCTGTCACCAACACTTCAAAGCTACTCACTTGCCACCCTCCGCCTGGAGAACCTTCTCACTGATGCCAGAGACTTGAAACAAACTTGTTTTATTCTCCAAATTCTATTTTCATTTTCACATGCTCCAGGGGATAGAGCTGACAGCCTCTGAATGGGATTTTTCACCCCACTGTCAGCCACCAGATGTCCTAGCTCTTGAATAGATTAGAACCTGGTAAGGAAGTAGGGAAAGTCTTATACTTAAATGCACATATGTATGTCAGTGCACACACGGATGAAAACAAAAACTCCTGCTTGCTGGTTTTAATTGAAAATATCTGAAGGCATGCTCTTTGCTCCTTTGAGCCTTTAGAGATAGTACTCCTGACTGCATTACTTCCCTCAGCCATTTTCTCTGCTTTTAGGGAGGAAAACCTTAGGCCCTGTCCCATTAAGAAACGTGTGTAACTCTCCACAAGAAGAAGTGAATCATGTACATCTTGCCAGGAATTATTTTTAAAACAATCAACGTGTGGAAGCACAAGAAGAGTTTTGTGTATGCTATGTTATAGTCTGCCACACTGTCTGAAATAGCATCCTGGAAGAACATGCACTCTTCAAGAGAAATTATCACTGTCTGTTTATACAAAATGGCCATGACAAAATTAGTTAGATAACTAATGAAGTCCTAGATTAATTCAAGACATGATTACAGAAGACCTAGTTTTGTAAAAGAAGTCCCAGGGGCTTTCAACCAATGTTGCCCATAGAAGCTCTGTGAACAGAAAGTGGCAAATGTAAAAGACCTGACATGACCTTGTGTCTTCCAAAGTTTCCTAGATTTTCAGAAGTTTTTAACTTCTTGAGCATGAGGTGATTCATGCCACTGAAAATACAGACGTAAGTGCCTGAAACTGGGCAGTCATATCTCTATGTGTTTGTCAGACTGTTCTCATTAAATTCACTGTTTCTGAATATCCCAAACATGTGGACTATCATACATCACAAAAGAGTGGAATTTTCTCCTCTCTTCAACTTCATTTCCTCCCTCTGAAAAGACAGGCACAAGAATATGTAATTACGGCTTTTTAAATACTAAAAATTGTATTTGGCTCCCTTTCCCCTTCAAGTTGGAGTGTTCTCTTTCCAAGAGTAAACATATCCAGTTTACTTTGTCTCCTCTTACTCTTGATGCTCTCCTCTGGACTCCATTTGTGTACTTACTTTTTAAGTTCAGTTCCCAAAATTAGACACAATACCCCAGCTGAGGACTTACCATTGCCAAAGAGAATGGCATAATTACTTCATGCTTTTTTGTACAACAGCTTTGTTAATGGATCCCAGAATGAGTTAACTTATTGTTTGTGGTCCATTACTACAACAAAGAATTTTTCCTGCACTACAAGCAGTTTCTTTGCATCCTGTATCCTCTTCCATTCCCTTCCCTAGAGAGTTTCTGTTTATTCCTCAGAGGCTACCAGAAGGGGATGACTGGTTGACCTGCTGGAGACAACCATGTTTGACAGACTTTAACATACAGATTTAGTATTACCAAGATTGTATAGCAACTTGTTCTTAATTCCTTGTACTGCTAAAAAAACCTGGAAAGTGAAACAGAATTAACTATTTTCTTTGAAATGTGCTAGTCACAACTGATAGAGAAAATATGATGAACAGAGGTACAGGTTTAAAAATGAAAAAAGTGAATCAAAAAAAGTATTTTAGCAGTCCAAAGAGGCCTCCTCTAGTAGCCACTCCTTACTATTTTTGCTTCTTTAATCACAATCTACAATGCTTTTTCCCACAAACCACAAGTGCTGAATCATGTAAGACCTAAACTGACATAAAAATAACAAAATTCTGCTACTTGCAGCATTTCCCCAAGGGAGATCAAAAAGTTCAGACCATTTTCTCTTAGTGACACACAGCATTAGGAACTGCAAAGAAAAAAAAAAGGGCATTTTGTATTTTTAAACATTTTATTTCTCTAACGAGAAGGGTTCCAAACAATGGTGTTCTTTTCTGCTAAATCAGGCAAACCATAATGAACGATTAAGGAACTATGAGCAGATTTGAAAGGACAAATGTCCTTTGTGGTACTGTAAACATTGCCTCTCCAAAATCAGGCTGAAGAGCAATTTATTTTCCATTTTAAGAACAAAAATAAAGTGTGTTCTCCGTCTGTACGGAAGAAAATATTAGTCATGGTAGATAATTTTAAAAATGCATCTTCCGAAGTCATACATGGCAGTATAGCAAACGAGAAGACATGTCATTACACATGAAAGAATAAAAAATTGAATGCAATGGATTTTTTGAACAGACTAGTCAACACGTACAACAGATCTGAGAATACTCAAAATAAGGATAATTATCATTAATAGTACCCTTTGGGCTCTGCTAATGTTGGTACAGAGGCCTTCAAGCATACTCCTCTTACCTGCAACTGTGCTCAGGTTCTCGTGGAATTATAAAATAATCTACTGTAATTATACAAAGATATCAACTCAGTGTCAAAAACTCCCCAAACCCTACCACCAGCAAAACAACAACAAAAAACCCCACCCCACAATAAAAAAAGACTATATAATGAAAAAGAAAACACCTTGAACACTGTTTGTAGTTTGGGTTTCTCACTGCCGACAGGGTCTAGTAAAACTAGAAGGGCAACAAGAATGAGCAAAGACATGGAACAAGCCCTGTGAGAGAACCAGTTAAGGAGACTCTTTAAGTGGAAAGACAAATATTTCAAGGTATATGATATGCAAGGTATATGATATGAGAGGGGCAATGTAGGAAAGATGAAATATTTCTAATAGAGAAACTAGTGAAGACTAGTGGGCAGCAGGCTTGGAAGGAAAAAACCGAACAAAACAAACAAAAACCTCCAAATCAATCAAGTGGCACTTCCTCATACAACACATACTTAAACTGTAGAACTCACTGCCATAACTAAAAGATCACACAGGTTGGGGGATGGGGGGAAAAAAAAAAAAAAAAAAAAAGGAAAGAATTCAGAAAAAATCTACCAAAATTACTAAATCCAGAAAGAGTGCTCCCAGACAAAAAAACCCTCAGCCATAAATCTGTAGAGACTAGGACAACCAATGTGGGAAACATTACTATGCGTGTGTCCCCTTCTTAAACTCTTTTTCCTGTTTCACTATCAGTCACGGTCAGAGATGAGATCTGGTGGTAAATGAACCCATGATCTGAGCTGCTACAGTGTTCTTACGGTTTTATTGAGCTGTGCAAATCAATTTAAGGTAAATTATCTAAGACACTGCAAAAAACCTTTCCTTCTGCACAGAAAGTTATGCTGCTGCAGCCTACTGTTCAGCAACCCTTTTAAAGATATTATTATTAAAAAAACCCCACAATATGAAAATGAATCACGGTGATTGAAAAGACCTACTGTTCACAGCTTAATAGCATCCAGAGAACTGTCACTTATCTGAAAAAGATTTTGCTTATTTCAAGTTCTGTGCCAATCTCTAACCTACACAACTTTACCCACCCCCAAGAAAATCCATAAAAGTGCTCAACGACCTCCCAAATATAAAATTAACAGGGAAAAATGATTTGCTTGTTTTGTTTTTCAATTGAAAGTATTTATGATTTTTATATTAATATCACTGCACAACCGGAAGCTCAGCTGCATGAATGCTATGCTGGCAGTACTAGCTGTGCATTTAGGTCCATATATATCCAAATGTTTAAACCCTTGCAAGATTAGACCCTTGGGAATATAGCTGCTTAGGATGACTTCTGTATTTATGGAATATAAAAGTTCTTGCCAGCCTTTCATTCATCAGTGAGAAGAATCAAGACGTGCTCTGTAGAACTGAAAGCCAAGGATGAAATGTAATCCTTTATTTCTTCAAAATCCAAAATCCTCTGTGGTTTGAATGGCTGGCTCACAGAAATGTCAACAGCCATTTTCCTCTACTGACATGATTTTTAGTCTCTAAAATTATTTTTTAGTTATGATTTCTCACTTACACATTGCCTGACTAATTACTCTTCTGGTCCATGATATACCCACACTCTGCTGTTGGTTAGCATGTTAAGTTCGCTGCTGTTAAAATCTAGGGAAAAATTCAGCAGATAACAACACTGATTAGAAATGCTAATTCTAGGGGTGGGAAAAGAAAAGCTTTACTGTTTAACTAAAAGTATGCTATCCTAAATAAGCAACTCTTCTCTTCCCAAAAGGAACAGGCAGCACTGATATCCTGAGATGGAAAGAGAAACTAAAGTTAGGGGACACCTGCCTGCCAGAAAGAATATTCTCACTCAAATTTTAAAAGCTACAAATCCTACCATGAAGCCTCACTCTGCTGTAATACCTGCTAGAAATCTAATAATTAATGACATGATTTCAGTAGCAAGTGGTGACACCTGACCTCTTCCTCTAGTGACTGTGTATTTGTTGCATAGTTTTTTCATTCACATTTCTCCTCCACCTTTTTTGCTTGTTTATTTTTTGCCCGGAGTTGGTCACTCCTCAAGGCACACAGCCTGCACCAAAGGCACTCTGAAGCTGACTGACAACCATGTCCTGCAGCTGTTTGTGGTCAGCTGCAGGTTGGCGGGCAAGGGGCAGTTGTCTGCACAGAGGGCAGAGAGGACACACTTTCCCCTATTTTAGTTAACTATTCTTTGCCTTTTCTTGTTTTCCTACCTGACAGTTCTTAAATTTGGTATTATTTAGCTCCTATGAAAGAAAGTATGTGGGTGTATGTTAAGAAAAGAATGATCTGCACAGCTCTGTCACTTAACATCCTATGGAAGTGAGGGTGGACGTGATCAAAAAGCATTCACCAAATTAACAGAGATAAGAGGGCTTGCATATCTTTAGCCTATTTTATCTTGCTAAACAATTTCAGTTCAAAACAGTGGGATAATTATTTGCATTAAAATATATTTAAGTCCTACTGACAGCACCAAGAAAACTCAAATGTAATGAATTGGCAGAAGTGTCAGAAAATGTTTACTTTAAAAAGATTTAAAAGGCAAAGTTCATCTCTAACGTTGACATAACAGAAAAAATTCCAATATTCTTCTTGCCTAAGGATAAATATCCTTTCAAAACATCCAGCATAGGTTTTTAAAACAAATACTAGTAGATTAATTACAAGAGTACACTTTAAACTAACCAAAATTAATCTACTGATTTAAAGTAAGAAACCCTAATCTGCACGGTTCATGTGATAGCTGGCACGCTTACAACCAGAGGTAGCTCTGTTCCAAGAAAATATTACGAATTTCCAAAGTAAAAGGCAATATGAACTTGAAACTGTGTTGTACAAATTACATTCTCCTCCTGACTCCTTTTAAAGACGAGGCCCTGCAACTTGAATTGAATCTCTTTAACTACAGAAAAACAAATCATGTGACATGGGTGACGGAACAAAACCATAAACATTTTATGGAAACTTTTAGCAGTTAACTGCAAATGTGCATTGTTCTTGTCTTTTATCTGCTTTATGGGAGTCCTATTTAAATTTATTGTAAAGAGCTTCTTAAATCCTCAGGGGAAAGAAGTTGTTCATAATACGTTTTTGTTTTCAGCCTATTTACCTCAGTGTATGCAAGGTATACATAGAGTCTTCTGTTCACACTGTTTAGCTTGTTCTCTGTTCCTCAGCTCAGGTTGCTACCTTCTGCAAACAAAACATCCTGTCTGTGTATGCAGTCTTTGTTGACATTTAAAGAGGTAATCTGCTGCTGACAATAAGTACAAGCCATGGATGAAGCTATGGAGGTGATGAAAAAAACAAGCAAAGGTCTGTAAGCTGGCAATGCTCAACACTGTTGCAGAAAGAGAAGCTGTGATCTCATCAGGTGCTGAAGAAAAGGGAATGCAGCTCTTTGCTGTTGTGCACATGAACACTCACTTCCTTGCAACTCTGAATAATGACACTAACATTATTTGAGTAGGCGATAGTCTCTGTTCCATAGGACTCCACTGGCTTCAGTGACAAGATGCATATATGTGACGATTTATCCATGATCTGTACACTCTTACCATGGTCACTGAAGTAAAAAACAAAGATTCTTCCTGACTAGTAAACGAACTACTTTCCCAAAGCACTCAAAACTGGCAAAAGCAGCAAATCAACCTGTGATCTTTGGATTAAGAGATTAAAAGAATCAATTGATAATAAAGACAATTCTGAAACATATTCTGTTATGTCTACCTTTTCTTTGGTTGTGATGGAAAATCTGTTTTAATGTAGTTTATAAACAATGGCAATTCACTAAAAATTTCAATACCCTTCTTCCGAAAACTGCCACTTGTGAAAGTCTGAAATGTCACCATCCTTGGACTAAATGGACAGTGTGTCTTCATTAAGAGTGTGGTTACTTTTTGCACTTATGTACGTTTACTTCCATTATAATTCAGTTCGATTTACACATAAGGGGAAAAAAACAAGTGAACTTCTTGCAATCATTTGATGTTCATGTCAAATCTTAATATATAAACTACTTGATAATGAAATCTTTTACAGAGATTTCAGTGCAACTCAAGAGTAGTGGTAAAAATTACATGAATTTCTTTTGTTTCTTGCCTGAAGAAAGACTGGGAATCAGGATCAGTTTGTGATTCTGGCCAGGGTACACCTCTGTCAAGCACGACCCTAGGGATCAGTGCTACTCCACTGGCTGTCGTTCCAAACCTTGCCTCCTAGGATGGCACAGGACTGCTGCCACCTCCGCATTGCAGGATTGCTTTCAGAAGATACCCTGGCAGCAGCCACAGTTGTGAAGGAATTCAAAACAGCAGACCCCCAAAGCAACTGCATTTTTTAAGGTTTTAACTTATTGATTCTGCCTTTCTAAAATTCAAAACTAGGGTGCACACTGAAAAATACCTGATGAACAAAAATATTCTAATGCTCAGAAATGATCCTCTAAAACATTTTTGGTTCTGTGAGGAGAATCAGTCACTCCTACTTAAAATGATAATTCAAGTTATTAGTCTTCCTGTTGCCATCAAATCTAATATCCAAATTTAGATGTAAAAATATTTTTATCCTAGTAAAATGCAATATAAGTATATGAACTTTTCATCTCAGATTGTAGCAAAAAAAGGCAGAATAATTTGCAGTAGTTGACTGGATGATGGACTGACTAAAAAAACCCTCTAATAATTTGTATTAATTGGTACAGAACTTGGAAGTAATACCAGAAAGTGTCAACAGCTTTGGAAACCACGGAAATAACTTCGGTTTTACTTAGCGGCAGCAATAATAATAATAAATTATAATATCTTTCCAGTTTCACAATGAAAATCTCTGTGTTGTGTGATGAGAATAAATAAGGCAGGCTAGATAAAGTGTGAATACCACCTCACTGTCTGGGAAATCAGGCTCACAATATAAGATAGCAAACATTCAATTTGATGTTATTATGAAGATGTAATATTAAATGTAACATTGAACTTCCTTCACAGGCAGCATTGTTCATAAGACTTTCTCAAATAACTGCTTTTTCAGAATGAAATTAATTATTTTACACTGTAAGCTATGAAAAAAATGTACTCTAAAAATGCGAAGCACTCAAGAAAAAGGTGAACCTTTTACAGATATTTCAAAGTTGAATTGGTTCTTAAAAATATTGAGATAGGAAGGCTTAGAAAAAACTCAAAATTTAATATCTGCTTCTTTTAATTTTTTTTTCTATTTATTAACCTCGGATCATTTGTGACCATGTACAGGATTTCCTATGGCTCCCAATCCCAGTATTTCTACTGTTAATTGTTGGGGGCCTAAGTAGATCCCTGAGGTCCTTTCCTGGGATACAAATTTAATTCTTTACTTATCACTGGTATAAACTGTTGTGGGTCAGTGAGTTTGGAACAAGGGGAGGAAAAAGTATGTTACACTTTTATTACAGAATAATGCTCTACTATAGCAAAAATCTTACTTTATTTTATACTTGAACATCAGGAATTCTTTTGTATAAAGCAAGCACCATCCCAAACACAAACCATGTATTTTAAGCAAGAAGTCCTGAGCTTCACAGAAGAAGCTGTACTTTATACTCAAACCACTCCAATTTTAAGTGCCAGTTGTTTTCAGTAAAGTCACGGTATTTATTAAGGAATTAAAATAAAGGAATTAAAGAAAATCATGCTATGATTTTGTAATTCTACAGTTCCAGTATATATTATAAATTTGAGAAGTTTAGATGTTTTGGGGTTTGATGGGATTTTTTTTCCTTTTTTTCCCCCCCAAATTGTCCAATTCGTGTTAGTAGTATGATTCCAGTTCCAGTCTTGTACTTTTGAAATTACACAGTTAGAATAATGACCAATTATTTCTGAAAGCACTGCTGGATTGACTGATCCATCAAAAGCAAACTTACTGCTTACAGAGAATAAGAACAAAATAACAAGTAACACTGAAGTATTTTTTTGATCTCATGTACAAAATGCTTGTAACTTTAACACTGACTAATCAGAACATTAAGGGCTCAGTTTGCTGATTTAATGAAAAGCAGACACACTTAAGCCACGTCTGCATGCAGACAGGTATTTCATGTGGAAGGAAAAGTACTGCTGGGCTTTAGCAGAATCTGCTCTTCACATGAAAAGAGCTCAAATTCAGTATCTGCTGTTAACTGATAGTGTACAGCATGAAAACAACTGCTACCACAACAACAACATTTCATGGGTTGCTTTTTCTCCCTAATACCCACTACCTTCCAGCATCAGTTCTGACATTTTTAACCTTTGTATGAAGACTAAGGAGCTGCCAACAGCTGTGACAGCATACACGTTTTCAGCTGTCCTTCTCTGACAGCCTTCTTCATTAGTCCTTTAGGTGTTATTAATTAAAAGGGCAGTAATAATGTTGTCAACCTACACAACTTTATCATTGCCTGGCCTTTCAGATACTTTCTGTGTTTGTTTAAATAGGAAAATATGTGTTTATGTAAATACGAAAAACTACCAATGTGCATCTTAGATCACAAAACACCACAAATGACTTAAGTTTTAAAAGCTTAATTGATTTTAAAAAGTTAATAACGACCACAGTAATGTTAAGTATTGGTATCACAGGTAGTTATAAAAACTTGTGTTCATTCTACCTGAAATGGTAAACAAAGCCCTAAAGTAAAAATTTGGATAGAAAGAAAAATCGAGGGAAGCTATTTGAGTGGCAATATTCACTGCATTCTGTCTTTTGTTTTATGTTATTTTAATATAAAACATTGTATATTTTCACACTCCCCAAAATGATGGAAATACTGTGAGTTATTTGAAAATGAAAAAATGTAAGATGATGCTATTTTGTAACTCCTTTGGGCTACATCAAGTACATATTAAAGGAAAGCTTCAACAAATTGTGGTCAAATAAAGTCACAGCATTAACTGTACAACCCAAGCAAGTTTAACCATCTGTGAACTATACTTATCAAGCTTTTTTAAAAATCCAGGATAATGATTTTCTACAGACCAACACTACACTTCACTTAAGCAAGGTTTTCAGTTGCTTCAAACACTGAGACACACACTGTGAAAAGCAGCCACCTCCAGGCACCAACACAAGCTTGAATTTGAATACCAGGTATCACAAAAATTTGAAATGCTTAACAAAAGTCTATGTAACATCAAATTCTGAGCCAAAGTATTTACCTTTCTTTATTGTGTCTTTATATTATGAATACAAAGTCTTGATTTTTAAGAAGAAAACCTGAAGGAAAATTAAAGTCATCGACTAGAACTCAAATTGCAGTATCTGAAAATGTGAAGCAAACCACAGACTTGATTAATCTAAAGTACTTTCCCTGTCAATGCCCACATTAACATTTTATTCTTAAGAGCTACATTAAAGAGCTTGCCTGACTAATAAAACAGCTGTAAAAATTATATTTAAAACTCACATACTAAAATCAGCACAAGGGACTGCATCCACACAATTCACTACTTATGAAGTTCCCCAGAACTACTTTGCCTCCCTAAAACATTCTTTGCAAAGGAAGATTAATCTTTCGAAAACTCTCCCTGCTCCCTAAAACCTGTGAAGTGTTTACATGTTCTCTGCTAGGCAGATGACTCACGTTCACTGGTAACTGGTTCATATGGCCAAACACTCGACTATGCAGCCCAGGGGTAGGTGACCATTACCTGCTATAAACCCACACACAACTGATCAGATGAGCTTCATCCAGGACATATTTTATCCGAAGCAACTTAATTTGGCCACATTTTTGGTGAAGACAGAGGGTAAAGTGATTATGCACCAAGCAGCTTTGTAGGTCCCACAAAACTCAAAAACTTTAATAAAGATAACTGAACTCGAGTGAACATAGACTTACATAATACACCACAGCTACCAGCATAATATGGCCTTAATATGTTCACCCTGATTCACAAAGGACAAAATAAATCCCCATCAGTACAGGATTAAAACTGCAGCAGGTCAATTCCTGTTAACTTTAGCAAATATCAATCAACACTTTGCCAAAAATAATAAAAAAATCCTTTTTGATAGGGCATACATGCTACAATTCCAGTGTTAAAGGACTTCTGCTGATTCCACCTTTGAGCAAAGATAATGGCTAATCCAGTCAGACAAAAATTTATCTTGATTCCTGTCACAACTTCAAGGAAGAAAATACAGTGGACGCTTGACTTATTTCTATTTATTAATTTTGTAAAAACTCTAGCTCTAATTCTTACAATTTATAGAATTAGACTGCGCCAGTCAGCCAGGAAATACTTTGTAAAAATTATACAGTCTTTTATAAAAGTAATGAAAGACTATGTAAAAATTATAAAAGAAATCCAGAAAGTTTTAATTTTTTTTTATATCAACTAAATGAATCATCAAGGTAGCATAACCTAACCAGATTAAATTATGATTCTTTAAAGTAAGTAAAACTATTGTGAGGGGCACTCTACAGACTCGTAAAGTAATGTTAAAAGGCTATAAAGAGAAAACCATTTGTTTTAAAATTTGTATCACTACTAAATAAAATGTTCTGCTTACATTTTATAGAGAGGTATGTAATTTTAAAAAACAAAGACCCAAAATATTTTAGAGTCTAAGTTTGAAGTCCCCATCTTTACTCAATTTCTTGGAATCTCAGTCATAAACTGCAATTAAGAGTATGATTTCACCCACAGGAAATCAGTATTTTCATATCCACTTATTTTAAGGATAATTTTCACAATTAAATGTGTATTAGTTAATTTGTATGCAGTTTAAGAATGTCTGTCCAAGCACACCCAAGATGCCACAAATATATTTAAACTAGCGCCCCAGGAGTGTTGGTCATAATGTGCCTTCAGTGAAGTTTCTGCATTTCATCAGGAATCTCTCTTTAAAGACTCGTGATAAGGTGTAGTCATTTTCCCACATTTGGCATGCAATGTATCTGAAATCCATCTCCAACTAACACACATCGATTTTTATGACAAAGATTACATGGCTAATGTCATCCAAAAAAATGACACATCTGTAATTCAAATTGCAACACTAAGGGTCTTCAACAACTCATTACCATTCATACTGTTACAAACCCTAAAGCCTCCTCATTCTAAGAAGGGGAACCTTTGTCCCTTTATAGAATATGCCAAAATTTGCACCAGAGCTGCCTAAGTCAGCATTTCCTTCTTTACAACTATTTTGAAGAAAGGATGATTAGACCTAAGTCTTGAATGTCTGCTGCTAAATACTGTATTGGTTTGGGCTCAGAAGGCCCATTCCATACATCAGCTATTAATTACAGAATCAGTAATGCTTAGCAGAGGATGCCTGACTGATTACTATCCAAGTATTTATTTTTGTATCTGTCCTTATCCAAAAATACTAAATGGGTCAAAAGTTATTTCAGCTGGAAACCTTATTTTACTTTGTCATTGGCTTAAACTGGAGTAAAATCAAGCCCTGAAGCACAGTAGTATTTTTTTTTTTCATTCTGCCTTGCTCACAAATCCTCCTGGAGATAAACAACATTCTAAACCAAGAAAAATTTAAAAGGCCCCAAAAATCTAGGCATACTTTACATTTTACAAATATTAAACCTATGTAATGAGCTGAGAGGAAAACAGAATGGAAAATATGAAAGTGACGCAGAAATATACTTACTTCTAAACCAGCACTAGATTTTTCTTCTTCTTTTAAACTTGTAACAACTTTCAATTTTTTTTAAAAGTTAGGACTAGTAATTGACACTATTTCAAATAACATGATGGTATTTTCAGAAAACATACTTAATTATCAAAAACTTATTAATATTTTTATTTTAAACCAAAAAGGACTTTGAATTGATATTTCAAATGAAATATTAATTGTTTCAAAGTCCACTGGATCCTATTCTTTTCTCCCCTCCAAGAAGGCTAGATGTTCCTCTATATAAAATACCAAGCCATGAGTCAAATTTGACTAGATATAGTCGACTTCTGTGAAAAAAGAGAAAATTTGAATGCAATAAAAATAAAAAATATCTCCAGCTCTACAGAAAATCCAGTTTAGCCTTCTTTTATCCCAGAAACTCAAAAGAACAGATGTACTGTAGAGAACTGCAAAATATATATCACCATTTTTTTTACTCAAACATCTAAGGGTCAAAATTCAAGCAAAAAAAAAAAAAATCCACATAAAATGAGCAACAAATGCCTCCAAACTGTAATACCTGCATAAGACAAATACATCATGTCAAGCTCACATTCCATTTCTAAAAAGAGTTTCTCATTTTCACTAACTTACATCCACCAATTGAGCAATTATGCAATATGTGGGTGTACCTTGCAGTCAGTTTTTTTTAACATCTGCATTCTGTGTTAAATTCTAACTTTACAAGATGTCTGATAATTTTTCTTTATCTTGAACCTTCAAAGTGGTAGGTTTACCAGAGGCAAAACCACACATCAGAGAATATGAGTCATATAATAAAGAAACAACTCTTCCCCTTCTCCTCCTTGCACCCTGAAGCTATAATAACCTAAAGACACTCTATTGTAAATAGCTTCTTTGGCAGTATTGATAGCATGTACAACTCACCATCATTTAGCCAACAAATGAAGATATTTTTAAGTCCTTACTGTATTCATAAGAGATTGTTTTCAGTACCATTTTAAGACAATTTTAAAACTGTGCTACTGCAAAAATAAAATTCAGAATGTCTATGCACTTGCTTTCATGTCATGCATAAAATATGAAACATTTTATGTACCTATAAATAATAACATAAAAAGATAAAAATAATGCAAGATGCCTATGCAAGTTAATCTGAAAAAATCTCTCATCTGTCTACAAAAGATTAGCCTCCACGCAGAAATCCCACATTGGTTCCATATCAAATTAAGGCAACGTTCACATACAAGCAAACCACTGCTCATGCCAACCACAACACATGAGGAAGCAAAGCACCTTACTTGACCACTGCTTACGCAGTTTTCCACTCTGAAGTGCAGTAAGTATGGGGAACAACACAGAGGCCACTCTAGTCTTTTACTTCCTTTTATATCCTTTTCTGCAGGTAGACAGTAACTCCTCAGACTAACATCCTGCATCTAATTCCACATAGGAAATCAGCTTTCAACAAAGTCTTATTTGATGTGTCAATATGTATGATTGCATCAGAAAATTTAAAGAGAACTAAATGCAGAAACAGCATTTACAAACAGCAGCACATAAATCCATAACAACAAAACCTTGCACCACTAAAACAGGTGCAACCACCACAGGCTTGTAAGAAAGTTAACCAGAGGTGATGCTGGCATAAGATCTTTACATGACCATCTTCCAAAAAGTAAAAAACCCCTATGTTTCAGTAAATTGAAGTGAAGCTACACATTTCCCCGTGAAGTAGAATAAATCAGTAGTTTCTATTCTTACCTGTGTATAGTCAAAATCAGAAAGAGGAGCTATACTCTTGATGTAGTCCATTCGAAATTGGTTTTCTGGGTTGGCCAATGGAACTGGGGGTATTAAAGTGCTCATAGCTGAAACTATAGTCTAGAATTGGATAAAACAAAAAAACAAACACATTAATCTGGATAAATCTAGGATACAGGATCAATAGAAGATAATCCAATCTGATCAGCAAAATGGGATTTCTCTCATACAATCTTGGAGAGCATAATCCTTACAATTTCCAGTACAACCAAGTATTTAAGAACAGTATAAAGTGTGTTCTTACCACAATCGCATCTTTAACATTTTTCCGAATATCCAGTATTTTCTGTTTCTTTTCTCTGCATTAAAACAGAAATATTAACACTTTGATTTTTTTCTTCCAAAGCAGTTCAGTCACTTGCATTTAATTTTTTTCACTGATCGCTTGTTTATCTGCTCTTCAATCATTAAAACATACTAACAGAAAAAAAAAAAAAAAAGGCAAGACAAATACATTTTCCCCTCATCCGTTTTCTTGCATAGTATGAAGAGCAATGCACATTCATCCCAAATATATATTTTTAAATCAGACAATCATAGCCACATCTGCAAAGCCTCCCCTGATGGAAGCCATTCTTTCATTTCTACAGCATGCTGTAAACATGCTCTAAATTAACAACATGTAGTGGAAGGCCAACAAATACCTAAAATGAATGCTATGGATTAATAATGATTTCTGGAAAAGAGTTTTTCTGAGAGAAAATGATGTAGCCTTACAAAACAGGATGATTTCTAAAAAAATAGGCTAAATTAGTTTCAGTTTTGCACTAACCCCAGCACCGGAAAAACAGCATACAGTGTCATCATGTAATTTTATATTACAGACAGATGCAATATTTGGTTATTTGCTTCTATGTAAAAAGTAGTCGCCATGTTGTTGCTACACAGGGGCCTGTCAAGCGCTGCAGTAGCAACAGTGTAAAATACAGTAAAGGGGCCAGAAGGAGAAAATGCAAACATACAATAGCAGCAATTTCCTTATTCTCACTCCCCTCCCTCCCTCAAAACACAGTGTCAACCCACCAAAACACAGGGGATGAGAGGCGAAATTTCCTAGCATACTGTGTGTTAACCTGTTTCCAACATTTAAGGAAAAATAAGCCACAAAGTGTCAATAATTCTTACTCTGAATTAAATCCATTGACATGTAGGATTCGCATTTGTTTCACAATAGTGCTTTTTCCTGACTCACCAGCCCCTAAAAGAGAAAGAAGGAAAGGGAGAACATTGTGATACACGGTTCAGGCAAGGGGGATCGGAGCGTTTTTTTCGTTTTTGGACACGACAGCATCTCCCACCTCGGCAGCATTTCTGTATGTGTGCATCCATGTGGCTCAGGCGCTGAGCTCGATCTGTGGACGCCTCGCTTATTGCTCAATACAGCAGCCTACATTTTCCTTAGCTAAGGCGCACGCCGCATCTCCCCTCTCGGCTGCGCCCGCCGCCCCGCGGGCTGGGGCTGCTGCCCTTGCTCGCCCCGGCCCCCACCTCTGCCCCTTCCTCCTTACCCAGCAGCAGCAAGCGGTGTGTCGCTTTATAAGCCAGCCTCTCTTTCTGCAACTGCTTCTCTATTTTTTTGTTGGCTTCTCGCTGCGCTTTCTCATCGATACGCTGATCCTCCGTTTTGCTGTTGCCCAAACACCCCATAGCCGCTGCTCAGGGTGGATGTCAAATCGCTGCCTTCACAGATTTAGTATTTACAAGGGGGAGGGAGTGGGGGGAGGCAGAAGACAAGTCTTTATATCCGTGTGTGTCCCTGCGACGGTTTCTCTCCGCTTCTTCCCACCCGGCTCGCTCACATAAAATGGTCTCTGGCCGCTTTCCGATCGCAGCGGAGTTGGCTGCTTCGCTCCCCACCAGAGATGCGGAGAGCAGGCGGCAGAGGTAACCCTGCCCCGGCGGGGAGGGGGTGGGGGGAGAAAGCTGTGCAAAAATGCCTAACATGCAACGAGAGGGAGGAAAGGGCTCCTCCTGGAAACCAGCCGGGTGCCGCTCTCCGCTCTCCCTCCCCACCGCGCACACAATCCCTATATTTCTCTGTAAAGGTCTATTTTTGTCTTCCTAACTCAGCACTGCCTCTTTCTGCGAGACCAGGAAACAGCCCCGCTAGCAGCCCTACGCNTCGCCGCCCGGGACCCGCGGCCTCCGGACCCCCGCCCGCGGCCTGCCGCAGGGGAAGGGAGCTGCGGTCGCGGCGCTCGGGGGCCCGCGGGGGCTTTTCCCGATCTTTCCCCGCGTTCCTCGGCGGTACTGGAAGAGCCTGGCCGCTACCACAGCAAGGGTTGGCACTCCCGGGTCTGGAATCCCAGGCTGGCGCAAGTGGTGGCTGCCATCGCGACTGACCTGCAGGAGCAGCGCCGGGAGCCAGCCCCTGGCACCGGAGTGTGGGAGCGGCCGGGGTCTGCCCGCGTGTACCTCGACACAGAGCACGCATCTGCACAAACACCCTGGCTCGACTTCCTAACCAACAAGATGTCCCTTTCCACAAGTTGCCACAGTAGCACATGGGCCGTTTTTCCCGTTTGAATATTCCAAACTGTATCAGCTGAACCAGAAAATGAAGCTGTCCAAACAGCTCATGATAATGTGTAATCCGAACATGATAACATACATGTCTAATATCACTGCAACAACAAATGTCGACAAGAAACGTTCCTTCACTTACCTCCATTTTAGATCCTAAAATGAAACTTCAAGCAAGACAACCCTATAGGTATTCCTTTTAGCTTCAAACTCTTGGCTTGCAAACTGGCACCTCAGCGCAAAAGCAGCAGTACAGCACCTGGCTCTTCCTAAATTACCCCTGAGTAGAAACCACCTGCAGTACTCAAATGTGATGCAAGATACATTGAGGCACAAGAATGCTAGAAAAAGGATGGACATTACTCTGGAGTCCCAAAATACTTTCAGCTTTTATCTCCAAATATTATTAGTCCCCCATACTTTCAAAGATGGCTTACTGAAAAATTAGTATTTTGATAGATACATATGCGTGAAAAATCCTGGTCCTGACTAAAATCAAAGAGAGATTGGCACCAGCTTCTATCAAACAAAGTAGCATTCTAATCTAAAAAGTCTTGAGATGCATGTGGCAAAAAGAAACTAGATTTTACAAGCAGAAGGATTTAGTTTGGTTGTTGTTTTTTTTTTCCAATGGCTCCCTCACTCAGGTGGAAAGTGCTGAATCAAGGAAGAGAAACTGGTACTGTCTACCCTGAGCACACATCAGAGGAAGGTGAAAAGGGTAGGACCCAGAAAATGAACAGGTACTGCTCCACCTGTGGTTGGGTATGTGGAGTTTTCAGAAGACTACAGAATTCAAGTGCCAGATAGGTGGTTTTATGGTACTGCTTGATCTTGACTCTGGAAGCTGTTTTCATCTTCCATCTTACACAGGTGGGGGGAGCTGGGGCAGGGGGGGAGGTAACTCACTACAGGATTGACAGGATTTGCCAGGCCAAAATATGCTTTTTTTAAGTGTTACTGAGCTGCATTTCTTTAGGACAGACTGCTTTTTTTTTCCTGCTGACATTCTTCTGTCTGGAGAGGCAAAAAGCACCTCAGCTACAGATAGGTTTGGAAGCACAATTCAGGGCGACTGCTGTTTTCGGAGGCTGTCAGACACAGGATATATGATGAATAGCTTTTGTGAAGCGCAGTCATGTTTGCTCCCTGCCACAGCACTGTGAGAGCTCAAAACTGAACGGCTTGGTTAGAAATCACTAACTGGGTCTGAATTTTCATAGTCCTTCAGTGTCAGAAGCTGTAATTTATGATCACAAGATGTGCGTAGCCATATTTATTACCTATGTAAATACCTCAGTTTGAGACCTAAGTCCCAAATCTGGCTAGTGTCAGTCGGTCTGCAGGAATCTGCCTTGTTTCTTCCCCTCCTCTCCTCAGCAGTTTTCCTCTTCACGTACTAACATTGGGACTTTTGGTGCAGACTTGTTCCCAGCTTTGAAACGGCTCAGTGCCAATAAATAGAATTTTACAGGATCCTGGTATATCCTGCTTTTACCTTTCTCCAAAAGAGGGAAAGTGTTTCTCATTTCCTCTCTCCCCCTCGAAAAACCCCATGACCCTTTTGGGTCTCTTCCTCCTGAGAAAAGATCACACAGTTCAAGAATGACATGCACAAGCAACCTGTGCCCAGAAAGAACTTTTAGCTGTAATTATATTCCCAACCTTCCCTTTGCTTTTCGCAAACACAGCACTTATCCTGACATAACTGAACTACAAAATCCTGGAAGCAATAATAAACAATAGAGAAATTTTCACCCCCTTTGGACACAGCGTTTTTTTTCTCGAGAGAGAAACGACAGCTATCATATGAACATGTCTCCTCTGCACACAGATAAATCTAAAACTCTATTAAAGGTTGCAGCAGTGCTGTTTCACCTACCAACTTCCAGTACAAATTGTACACAGGAATACAAACAAAATCCTGGACAAAGGAAAGAAGACCCTTTCTGGTCTTCGCCTCTCTTCTGAGACAACCAATGTGGGACCTCCTAGAGTTCCTGAAAGATGAGGTATTTCACGTAGCCTCTGTCCCTTCATATCAGGCAACATCAGTATACGTACATATATTGATATATGCATATATATAAAAATATAAATACACATTGAGTGGATATCAGTGTGCAAAAAATGAGATTTGCCTTCTACTTCTGTGCTCAAACTTGGTGCTATCCCCTTGTGAAACCAGGCAATATGGCATAGGCCCTCCTGGAGGGAAACTGGAAACACCTTTTTTTCCTGCTTTCCTCTGCAAGTTCCAACCACAGGATGCATTGTTTGTAAGCCTCAGGCTGAATGTTGGGGAGCTCAAGCCGCTTATGTGAGGCCATATTTGCATCCTTGTATAGGGGAGGATTGACAACCCAGCTAGAGCCACACTGAGTGGCCACAAAGTCAGTCTTGTTTCTCATGCCTGTTCTGTTTGGGGTAAGGAGGGACAAAACCCCAGTAAGAATTAATGGTGAGCTCCTACAGATGCAGCTCAAGAGACCTGGTTGCCCCTCCAATCAAGTGCAGGACTGATGCAGAGCTTTTTCTTGCAAACACTAGGTAAAGGTGGAGAAAGTTTTTACAGAAACCCTGCAGACCATTTGCAGCCCATCTTCCCTTTAGACAGCCTCTGCTGTGGCTTTGGTTCCATTTTTCAAAAAAAGAGCAAATGGAAAGATGGAGGTAATCAAAAGAATAGGAGGGACCTAAGCAACTGCTAAAGAGATTCGTCTTGCTTGCCAGGCTTCCTGCCTCAACTTTCACAGGGATCTCTGAACTCTCTGCTGACACTGCCCTCAAGAATTGGCACTGCACTAGGTAGGTAACTCTCTGGTGACCTGACCTCTGCTTTGCCTCACTGACCTCTCTTTTTCATGTAGCCTATTGCTGCAAATCAGGCTATACAACTCACTAGTGGTTGAGTTTTTACTCCACCTCATCATGAAACTTGGGAGAAAAAAAAAAAGAGGAAAATGAATTGTAGCTACGTAGGTATTCAAGAAAAATAATTCTTTCTCTCTGGTAATAAACTATTGGTAAGTTTCTCTCTCTGAAGATGTCAAATATTAATACAATAGTACACACTCCCTGAAAGGCTACATTTGGAGTTTTAACCAGGAACCAAAAAAATTATGACTCTAACTGTATTAAAAATACTGACTAAGGGTTTATAAAAAACCCAGCACATACTTCAGAGAGAAGTGAATGTCATGCCAAAAAAAAAAAAAAATAAAATAAAAAAAAAATCTAATCTTCATCCATTTGTTTAAACCCATGACCTCAAAAAAGTCATAAAAATTTTTTGAGAGGGGCTCATCTGTTTTAAGAAGCAGGATGGGAGAGATGCCAGAAAAGATGAGGTATGCATTTCCACAGTGACCGTGGACCTGATCCCAAATCGCCTTCACGTCCATGGATTAAGGACAAATTCACTGATGCAGAAGAGGGTCAGGCAATGCTGAGGGGCCTGGCAATGCTCTGAGTAGTTCCTTGGCTCCTTGACACAGTTTGCTGTCCCCATTCCCAAGCCATACTCCTTTACTTGGCAGCTGCCACCATGTAACTCACCTGACAAACCAACTTCTCCTGTGCCTACTGCTCTCCCACAAACCACAACCCACCCTATCTTTGTGCAGCACAGAGAGCAAAAGGGAGAAAGCAGCAAAAGGGAGAAGCAGGTGACGTGATGTGGTAGAAGGCTGTGGGCTAAAGATAATAGTCTGAAGAGAAAGAAGAGTTTTCCATAGAAAAACTGCAGGCAGCAGTCCACAGAAATGACAGTGATAGCCTTTAGCCCTGAGAAAGCATTTGTGAAGGGGAAGATTAGATCTAAGCAGGAGCCAGGTGCTCCCCGGGAAGCCTCTGTGGAAAAGCATCAGGTGAAAAGCAGATTTGCAGTATGATTACACTAAAGAAAGAGGACAATCCTCTTTCATTCAAGCTAGTTATTCCTCATCCAAGCTAGTTATTCCTCATCCAAACTAGTTATTCCTCATCCAAGCCAGTTATTCCTCATCCGTGTCCCACAGGAAAGCAGAGGGAACAGGGAACTTCTGCTATGGCCATCCCCATCAACTCAGGGTTTCCCTTTAGACCCTTATTGGTAAAATAATTCCGCTGTTTATTCTTGTCTTTTCTGACTAGAAATTCCTTATCTATGAAGAGAGACTTGCATGGCAGCATTCCACACACGTCCATCTGTTGGTACCAGAGGCAGAAGCAGCTGATTGAAACTAACATAAATCCAGCCACGTCCTAATAGCATTTAAAAGACCAAGTAACCTCCTGCGGTTTAAATATTCTTACAGATTACAATGAAGTAACATTGTTAAACAAAATGACACAGATGCATTTGCAATAAGCGAAAGGGACACCTCTTTTGATGAATTTGCAAGACTGTCATAGGATATGTTACATTTTTGGCAAAACAGGAGGCACTTTTCTGTCAGTATCCCAGTTCATGAAGAATTTCACTTGGCTGGACACTCAGGGGGAACTTCCCCAACTTCCCCCCCTCCCCCTTGAACAAAGTAATATATTCCCATTTTAAGGCAGTGGAAAAGTAATTCTAATCAGTTGTTCAGGAAACTCCTCAGGATTAACTAGATTTAAATAAAGCCAGGCAAAACATGCTCATATTGCCCTAATTTGGAAGTGAATTAATCAATAAATAAAGAAGTCAGCTAGAATTACAGCTCAAGTTACCACTTTCAAAAAAGGAGTAAAATCTATATAGGAGACATGTCCTGGATTCTCTGCAACATGCTGACTAACACCTTGGACAGCTGTAACAGCAAAGCCAAATCATTTGTCTGCAGTTTTGTATGTCAAAGGTTTTGTATGTCATATAAAATTTTGCATCTAATAGTAAATGCTCAGGTCAACTATCATGGTCAACTGTTTGGACAGGAACAAAAAACTGGAAAGAAAACTAACTTGTGAGACACTGAACATACGTGTGATGTGCCTTAACCTCACCTTTAATTCCAAGGCACACCTCTGAGCAGGACACTGACAGTCACAGCATGCCTGTCTCCACTCCTGGTCTTTAGACAACATTCTGCTGGGCTAGATTGTCTCTACATCCATCGCAAACACATCTGACCTGTGACTTCCTGGTATTGCCCCTCCATCTTGATATAAACTTAGAGATACTTTTTAGTTTCTTCTCAGTTGTTTTAATTTCTCTGCTTGAGAAATTAAGTTTCAGCTACTCCAGGAAGAAAAAAGGAAGTCTTTACATGGTTAAAAAGTTATGCTCTAATCCTTGTGAGTGCCCGCATGGTCAGTGGTTTTCTGATATATACAACAGAAAATTCTTACAAATACAGATCATTGCATACAACTACCTTAGCATGAACTGAGGAATTCTGTAACTGTTTCGTAACCCTGTTTAAGGATCCCAACATGCAATTACACACAAGAACAATCATTAAAAATTCGCTTCAGGAAATAATGTTGCCAATAAGTCAGTAGCCTCATGTACTCACAACCTGATTTATATCAATAATATTTATCATAGAAATACAGATTTTGCTCAACTGCGTAACTAGCAAATCCAGATAAAATATCAAAACTTACTGAATCAACAACAACACAGTATTTTCCTCCTTATGCATCTCTTTTGTTAAAATATACATCTGCTTATAAAAAATACCTGTTGAGTCATGTTCTGCTTGGCCTTTTGTGATACAGCTCTTAAGTTTCCTATAAGTATTTCTATGGTATATTTGTACAAAGCAGATGATCTCTGGATTAAATAGCTCTCACATATTTGCTAATAATTGAAGAGACATGGCTTGTTGACCCATGTGGTCCTTTCCACAACCAGGTTTATGTTACAATTAAACTTCACACTTTCATGACATGAACTTATTTATTTCTCTGGATAGAGAAAATGGTCAATATGAAGATTAAGCAGATACATTACTTATATAGATGACTACTCCATCTGCATACCTATGTGAGAGAGAGGGAAAAACAATCTTAAAGTGTGATCATCTCCTGGAAAGTAAGTCTACTTTTTTTCTCTTTTTCTTCTGTTTACTTATTCACTTTATTCATTGCTAGTCTCAAATGCTATTCTGATAGAATGAGTTAATGAAATTCAAACCCATATGATTTTACTGATCTTATTTTTACTAAAACTTAGAAGTTTTTTCCAGCATCTACTGGGCTGCTTGTATAACACGGATTAGATTCTTTGGAGCAAATATTTCTCACAGGATCATTTCACTTGGGGTGAAAGGTGATAAATGCATTGATGCACGAAGAAGAAGGGGGAAAAGTTGAAAAGTCCACAGAACTTGCAGACATTTTGGAACAAGCCATTTAATAAGTTACTGAGGAATCTGTATTTTCTCACATACTTCGGGAAAGAAAAGGTTTGTTTTTACAATAAAAATGCAGAATGTGAGAAAATTTCCTAAACCAAGGCAACATTTTCTCTGGGTTTAAAGTTTCAGACTTATCAACAATGGTGCCATGTTTCTGTACAAGCTGCATAATTGTAGGCTTGTTTTTGGTTATTTTTTGGTTTGGGGTTTTCTGGTTTGTTTGTTTGTTTTTTAAAGAGACCCATTCTAGCTTGATGCCTCGCAACCTCCTTAAAATTTTAAATCTTAATGTCCCAATGCTGCAGTGCGATGCTATGCAGAACTATCACAGCAGAGTCTGAGGTTAGCAATAGTACAAGTGCAAAAGGGGTCTAATCCAGCAGTCTCAGCTAATGCAGCTGCTCAGACACTGCACTGTATGTTTTAAAACATTGACAGGGTTTTCGAAAGCTGATAGCTGCTGGGAATATTCAACAACTTACAACAACACTTACATCGTCAACCAATTTGCCTACCAATCCTAAAACATTTAAAGGGCTTTAAACCTACCCATATGCAGACTCTTCCTGCTCAGAATCAGCTAGAGCAATCTGCCACCCACATCACTAAACACAATGACAAGATTATACTTCCATGTCTTTGCAGCCTATTCTTCACAATATGCAAATCTTCAGGAACTGCATTTCTGATCCCAATGCAACAGCACAAAAGCCATTGTCGTAAGAAATGGTTTAACCTGTCAGCAACACTGTCACCACAATTGCTACCACTAATAAAGATATGATCATAATCTGCCACTTAAGGATCATTAGATACATTATGACTATTGTATTCTTTTACATAGCTCTTTTATATGGACACTAATTGAGAACACTTGATTTAAATAAAATCAAGCACTATAAATCTTCTTTGACAAATCTGTTCTTAACCTTTAGACCGCGTAGGGTGCTGCTTGCTCATGTAGGGAAAACCAGCTATTAAAAAAGGCTAACCCTGCAAAATATTTATCAGAAATAGAAACTACTGTAACACTGTATACAAAGAGAAGAGCTTGGAAGAAGCAAACAAGGATGCTCTGTCTGAACATGTAAATGACTTATATTAAGCTAGGCTAAAACTCCTCAGTACCATTCAAATGCTTGTGGTCCATGTAACAATTTATAGTGTGTTTGGGAATGGACAGCTGTAAATTCAGAAGGATCCAAGGTTTATATCTGTAAAAGGCACAGAGTGCATGACGGAAGTTTATTCTATGTAATTATTTTTATGTAATTTTATTGAGGCTGCAGAAACAATATAGCAAATGTCTAAATACGAGTTGTGTATGCATCTCAGATGCAGCTCTTTTGCATGTGTCATAGAGTCCTCCCCTTTGAAAGCCTAATTTCTGGAAATATTTCATCTCAGAATGACCATGAGCTGTCAGAGTGACCATGAAAACAAATCAAAACTAAACAAGGATATGCCCTCCCCTCCCCACCAAATTGGAGGCTCAGAACATATCAAAGAAGGCCTTCCTCATAGGGAGAAAAATAATAATGTTATAGGAATTTGTGGAAAACACGATCAACATTGGTCACCTCCCTTCAAGAGGAACAAACACAATTTGGCGGAGGTACAGAGAAGAGGGATGAAGAAGGTTAGACTGGATGGCTGGTATCAGAGACTAGAGGAGCAGGATTTGTCAGAGCAGGGATCGCTGTGGCTGCCTGCAATGACCAGGTGGAGCACACAGCACACCATGGCTTGCCTTGCCATCCTGGGCACAAGGGCTGCAGCTTCCTACTGCAGCAGGAACACTGCAAAGGGCTCTTGCAGGCAATGTTGTATCCAGAGCCGTGGGTCAGGGCCACTGCTTTTGCCTAACAGAAATCAAAGGCATATTGCTGCTTTCCAGAGAAGTATGAGAGCTTTCCCATGATTAGAGAAAACTCTTTAATATATTGCAAACTGAGCTGTTTCACCTAATTTAAGAATTCTGGCTTAAGATGCTGCAAGCCATGTGTCAATGAGACAGGAAAAAAAAAAAAAAATCAGAGTTTCAAGCCGCCAGAAGATCTTGGATCTGGTAAGAGCATGACTGGAGAAAACACCACCAATATCCAGCCTGGTCCAGCTCAGAGAGCAGTGCAACTGTCCAAGGGGAGAGAGGGCACCAAGGGAGCGTGGAGAGCTCCCTTTCATTATGCTTCCACTTTACCATGGTGAGCTGCTGTTTCTGCTGTGGAAGTCCCCTCCAATGGAGGGAAAGGAGGCAGAAGATGGCAGGCGTCCACACACCTTTTGGAGCCTGTTCCTTCTATTGTGTCAGCGAACAATAGCCTCCTGCTAATCTGTGAATCTCCTCAAGCTCCCTTCATGCCTTTACCATACTGCTTCCCCAACCCGTTACCTTCTCTATTTACAGCTCTCTGAACTGTCAGATTATTTCTCTGTATGCCCTGCAAGAAGGTAAATTGAAAAGAGAAAAAGATGTCACTAAGTCAAGTGCCTCAATTTCCCAGTTTAACTTGGATACTTTCCATATGCTATCTCTAAAATTTTATGTCATTTGTAGCATGAGCCAGTGGCTGTCTTCTGTTACTGCACAGAGCACACAGCCAAAGATTAACAAAAAACTGGTGCTGTGGCAAAATACTTCCAGTACTGCCAGATTCTGTGTTCCTTAGTAATTTCAATTGCCTATGGAATCCCGAATTAGTGTTAGTATACAATGTACCATTCATGGCATGTTGTTGCCATGAACTTGTTGAATGGGTATGGGGCCATGAGCAACCTGGTCTAGCGGAAGGTGTCCCTCCCCCTGGCGTGAGGGCTGGAACTTTATAGTCTTTAAGGTCCCTTCCAACCTACACCATTCCATGATTCTTTTCTGTGCCTTCCTGGAAAATACTGAATGGATAGACTGCACTTCAAAAATTCAAAATACCGACAGACATAAAAATACAAACACTACATAACTATTAAAGGATTTTTTAAAAAATTATATTATCAGATTTTAAGAACTAAATCTTAGCAGATGATTGTTGTAACTGTTTGTTATTGAAATCATGATGGTAACTTACAAAGTCATTCTTTATACTGAGAAATACTCTGGAAGTATTTGGATTACTTATAAACTAAACAAACTAATCTTGTATTATCCATATACAATATGAAAATTATGAAAATTTTTTTACAGATTTCTCTATTCCAAAACTACACTATGTTTTTTTTTTCTTTTAATTTACAATTTATTATTTACCTGGCACATGAAAATCCTGACCCTAGATTTAAATATTTTTGTTACCTATTCCAAGTTTATGCTTGGAATCTGTTCACTTGAACATTATGGGGTTAACATACCAATGATAAGCAAAGAAAACTCTGCTATGGGCCACACAGAAAACCTGCTATTATCATGCACAGTAAAGACATGATGTTACATCCACTAAGAGTTAAAACCGTGCACATTATGCAAAACTGTATCATCAGTAACAATTTTAGAGCAACTGCAGCAGTAAGGATCGAATCTTATAGTAAGTCAAATGTGGGGGTGCAATGCTACAACTAAAATAATTCTAACACAGATGTTTAAAATCTAATTACAAAAATATATTAGATTATTAACTGATCAATCCCTCCCTCGAAATGCCTATTTCTCCTCACAGACCGTAAATGGATTCAAGGTGAGTTCATCTAGATATCTAATAATCAGTGTCCAGAAATCACTGTGAAATGGAAGTAAAGGTTACTAGCAGGAAATACAGCTGAGCAACTGCATTGCATGGCAGCAAGCCAAAATTCTCAGTGATGTGTTAATAACTTGGAAAGTAAAGGTGCAGAGCTGGGGACCAGTCAAACTTGCTGGTCACCAGCAAGTGACAGAGCTGTTGCACGCAGTTTAACAACTCTGCTGACGATTCATCATTTTTACTGGTATTAGTGAATCCACTTTTTTTCTTAAGAAGTTAATGCTAATACATTTTAATGCTTTTCTTCACTTAAAAAGAATAGTTCTTTCAATACAGTGCTGTTCAGTTTGGTCCATAAGCCACCCAATGACCTCAAGCAATAAGAAAATCTGTATGGGCAAGCAATTCCTATTTTCAACATCTCATGAAAACAACCCTAACTTCAGTAATGCTCCACAAAGATGGAAAAACAAAAATGCTTCAGCTGTAAATTACTCTGTATCTATTCACTACAGGGATTGTGACAATACATTATTCTTTGCTTTATTTTTTTGATCCTTTAAATTCCTCCCCCTCTAAATTCTACCACAGCTACAAGCTAGTACAATTTGAATAAAATGCCTCATGTGTACTTACTGATGCCAATACATATGAAAATTAGCATTTACCTATCAACACTCTGAGGCAAGCCTGAATTTCCCTTAAAAATGGAAAGCAAGCAGCATATAAGAGCTTCCCTCTTCTCCATGTAGAATTATGTAATTAAAAGGTAATAGGTATGTTATTGTTTTGTATGTACACACACAAAAATTTTCTGTCTCTTGGTATGAAGTTACCTCTCCATTTAAAGTTAATGTTATAATCAATCCATCAACTTTTTAATGGACTCCCCACCATCCAAATGTGGACAAGGTCCTTTCACTTTTACTGGCCGAGTTTCTGTGAAATCTGATGAAGGTACCTGAAACTGCTGTATGATCCAAGGCTTATAAAGACTGCCTTACTTCAGAATTTTTTTTTTAGGACTAACCTATCATTTTATGAAAGATTATATTCTTCAATTCTTGTAGATGCCTTTTTTGATAAATTTCTCTCTTCCCCCTGGCCCCCCAAACCACCCCTTTGCTCTGTACTCTCTTCTTTGGGGCCTCTTCAATACGTGCCATCCACTATGACAATCAATGCCAGCAGCATCAGTTTTGCAGGAAATCATATAGGTGATTTCACAAAGTTGTGTGAGAACTCATAACCATCATAAAAGAACAATATAAGCTCTAAAACCCCTTCCCTTCAACTTTTCATGCTTATAGGAACTGTCAGCAGCAGTCTCTTTTCCTTTTTGATACAGATGATACACATTTCAGAAAATTGCACTGAATATGTAATTACATAAAGATAGGAACTAGCCCTTTGAAACTCTCCTTCCTGATTTATGGGGCATAAAAATCTCTCTCAAAAGAAGCAGTAAGACTCCTGTTTCCTGAAAAACTCCTGCTTGCAGATCAGTATATAAAATTCTAAAGTCCCACCCCATTTCTCAGTGCATCTTTTAAGTGGCAGATTAAGTTTTGAATGATCTCGAACAACAAAAAACCAGACACACCCTACCCTCAAATATACTTTCTAAGAAAAACTTGATTAAAGCTGGTGAGCGAAGAACTTGGGACATTGTGAACAGAAACAAAGGTATATACTGTGCAGGTCTGATGTTAACAGGCAGAGCATGCTGTTCCTGAAAAATCAGATGTGAAAACATGAAAAGCAAATGTTGATTTTTTTTCCCCACAAACAAATATATATCCATTTAAAAAACTTTGTCCATTGTTCAGTATGTTATCTATATCTCAGAAACAATGATAATCAGTGTGTTTCTGTTGAAGTACTGAATGAGTAACCTTCAACCTAAGGCTGAAGGCCAGGTGACCCACCTTAGAGACATATTTACACTGTTATTTTTAAAATGCACTTTATGTCGTGTATTTCATTACAAATTTTTAGATTCCAAGTGTGTAACAGGGAAATAAATTAAACATAATAAACATGACTTACGGAGATGACCTCAGAGTTAGAGCATAGGAGGGACTTGGCTGTGGAACAAACAACTTCTGGAGATGTTCCAGAACTACAAACTCCCTTTTTTTCAGTTAGATGATCTAACAGACCCCGTGATGATCCAGCACAACAAACAAATTGTCTGAGGATGTGCCAAGTAGTAAAAACAGTAAAACATGATTTTTGCCTCTTAGCACTAGGAATTAACTCTCATTAAAACGTGTCTCCTTCTGCAAATAAAATCCAGTAATGTAATACACAGCACTGAATTCCACACTTATAAGAAGATCCTCTTGTTCTAAAAACCTGTAAAAGTTTGCTGCAGGACATTAAGAAGTTTAATACAGGGACTACCCTTCATCAACACAGTGTAGTAGTTAACAGGCTGCCAAGCAGTCCCATTTCAGACAGTTTGAAACCAAAATCAAAGCAAAAACTAAACAGGGTTATCTAAGGACTCATCACTGTGTAAAAATAGCTCATGTGTTTGATGCTCAGTCATGAAAATACATTACAGAAACCTGAAAAAAAAAAAAGGTGTACATATAAACACACATAAACACTTTTCTGATGGTAATCACATAGAGGTAGAATTAAAAAAACCACAAAAGATATCCAGCACAGACATAAACTAAAAGGTGAAAGGAACCCACAAGAGATGTAACCAATGAAAGAAACAGCAGCAGTTTAATAGTGAGAAAGCAGTGCTACAGGGGCCTTAGCTGGCTGCTTGTCTCCAGGTGTGCCCCAGTGCACAACTCATGTGTTTGGAGTGCATTTTCCCCCACTTGCTTTCTCAGCTGAAAAGCTAATGAAGTCTCAACAAACAGACTTAAGTTCAAACATCATTAATTCTGCTATTAAGGTATATCACTAAGAGGTTCTCCCACTTATATAGTTATGAAGTGCCTGGCAACAAGGACATTTATAAATAATTTCTCTAAAGAAGGAAAGACCAACCTGAATTTTATTGCAGATCACTAGCTGTGTCATTCTTTACAGTTTCAAGCCCCAGAACAGTAGCAAGAAGATGACAGATTCCCCCAAATTAGTGCACAAAAGGCTGCTGCCAAAATGGCATCAACTATTTTGCTACAGATTCATAACACAAAACGTCTCAATCATTCTTTTAAAGCATTACTTATGATAAAAATTAACGGGGGCCTTCAGACCAGAGCAACATCAGGCACCTCTAAAGCTGTCTTAAGAGCAAAGGTTTCAGTGAAGCCATACTAACATGAGTATGGGTGCTGAATTGCAGGCAAAGCACATCAAAGGGCTCTCCTCTAAGGAGGAGGGTATCTCCTCTAAAAGCCTAGTTCAAGACATCAGATGGCACTTTGAAGCTCTCCCCTCTCTTCCCCTACAGGGGAGCAAGGAGTGAACCAGGAAGGACCTCTTCCAATCACCCCTTCTGTGCAGAATTCCACACTCTTCCTCCACTGTGACTCCACTATCACACATCTTACGGGTCCAAAAACATTCCTCCCCCATATGTTTGGCATGCTTTGGTTAGAGGATGGCAAGCTGTTACACATTTCCTTCACAGGACCAAAAGCATATCTAGTATGAGATGCAAGAGTCTGAATTTTGGCCACAGAAGACATGTGCCTGATCTTTTGATGGGGAAGGATTATACTGTCTAAGACTCTTCCATAGACACTTCAGGACATGTGGTGTGCTCCAGCTGGAAGCATCACCATACACAGCAGTGTGGTTTCTGAGAAACACATGAAAGGTAGATCACATTAAAAAAAACGGGGATCTCAAGTTGCACGCAATGTTTTTGTTTTCTTGTTCAATTTTCCTCTGCTTAAAAATAACTTCTTCACTTATAACAGTAAAGCTGAATACCATGGAAAGAACTGAAGATCAGCAAATCATTGCTCTAAGGTGCCATTAATGTTGTCCATTGTCCTGACATCAATGCATTCACCTCTCACAAAGCTGCACAGCATATCTGTCATCAAAGTTCCTACTAACATGCTGCACCTCTTAGGGTTCATCCTTTCTCTCCAGTGTCACCTGAGTGTCCAGTGATGACAATGATTAGGCAAATTAAAAGCTGACAGGTAGGTACAGACTTCCCTTTAAGAACATAAATATGGTTCATTTAATTGTTTTCAATTTAGTCAGGTCCTCTACGAAGTGTTCTTCTGTGACTAAAAAAGCCCAAATGCCTCAAATGAACAAAGATGGCAATTTTCTCAACCAGCGTTCTGTGGAGGCCAGTGG